>CM076582.1:738576006-738802034 GCA_034641835.2 Pinus albicaulis
ATGAGCTGCTGAGTGAGTACAAGAGAGACTGTGGAGTAGGAAATGTCGAGAGATGATTGAGTAGACTTTATGAGGGCTAAAATAGGAGTGTAAACCAAGAATATAAACTTTCCATAAGGTTTAGCAGAGCAGTTGAAAAAGGAAATGCTAGAGAAATCATAAGAGGATTAGATGGGCTTCAGGGCCCTATTTACTTCATTAGTGGTTGTGTTCATAGGAGGAAAGCTCTTTTTGGAAGTAAACCAAGGTCACAGTATGCTAACAGTAATGCAAAAAAAACAGATTGCAACTACCCAGATTATTAATTCTTTCAAATTCGGTACTGAAGCTTATTATATAAATTTTACTGTTACTGTTTTTAAAGGTCAGTTTCCTTCTCTTGGTCCAAAGATTGAGTTTAATGGTTATTATTTTTAACACGAATTTTCAGGGTTTCATTATTAGAAGTATAAAATATCATACAAAACCTTGAATGAAAGGTTTGGTGAGAACCCAACTTTTCTTGCATCAGTTGTCAGTGCCATTAGCGGTGCAAGTTCAAAATCTTTACACTATTCAGCCAAGTATATTCTGCAATTGATTAGTACCAACTATGAGGTCAATACTAAATGGGGTGAAGAGGTAAGACTCATGGTTTCTAAGAAAAAAACGTCACTGTTAAGATGGGGAAATTTCTGAATTTTGTGTTTTCTTCTTCTTTTGAAGAAACTTTCAGCAAATGCCAAAATAATTATAAAAACAAACTGACTTCAACAAATTTGTTTTGTAGGTGGGATGGATGTATGGATCATGCACTAAGGATATATTGACAGGATACAAGATGCACTGCAAAGGCTGGAGATCGGTGTATTGTTTTCCTTACAACCCAGCTTTCATAGGCATTGCTCCATCAAAATTGTTGGATGTCTTGGAGCAATGTAAAAGGTGGTCCAAAAGAATGTTAGAAGTTTTCCTGAGTAAAAAATGCCCACTATTTGGCGGATATGCAAATTTGAATTTCCTGCAGAGACTTGTTTATACCAATTTTTGTTCCCATGCTCTTTACTCCATACCACTTATTGTTTATGGACTTCTTCCCATAGTTAGCTTGCTCCTTTGAAAACATTTCATTCCTAAGGTAATGTTTAGTCAATATATTTCTTGTTAAAATTTTCTCATTTCAAGAAATTATAGGGGTAACTGTGCTTAAATTTCCAATATCATGAAATTACAGGGGCAAGTGTTTCGCACATGAATTATTTCTATACCTATGAGAGCCAGTTTTGATAATTACATAATAAAATTCGGGACCCCATTATTGCAGGTATTAACTGTTGAATTCATTCCCTTCATCCTTATCTTTGGTTGCAATTACATATTGATCTTGGTTCAGAGCAAATTGTTAGGCATTTATAGGAGACAATGGTGGAACAACATGTGCATGTGGATGATCGTCATACTCACTTCTCATGTAGTTGCAACTTTTGAGGTTTTCCTCAACCTTTTAGGACTCAAGGGAGATAAATTCTTGATCTCCCCAAAGTCAATTGATGACGAAAATGGCTCTGCAAGTGAAAAAACAGGGGGAAAATTTATTTTTGATGATTCTTCCATATTCATCATCCCAACAGTGTATGCTTTGTTCAACATATCAAGATTAATATACGGTCTGGTTAAGTCAATACTTCACGGAGACCAAATGACCAGTGAAATATTGTGTCTGAGTTGGGTCTTGTTCAATCTATTCCCATTTGTCCAAGGATTATTTAGAAAATAGGGAGAAGGTGGTCTTAGCCTCACAACGACTTTCTCGGCATATAGAATTGTTGAAACATGTTTAATTATTTACAATCTTTACAATGTTTTCTCAAGTGTTTTCTACAACCGATAGAAATGGCGGTCTTGGCTGCACAGAGAATGTCTCTATGCATATTGTATTGTTTATGCATGTCACATTTTTTGACCTTCATGAAGTTGCAATGATGGGGCCTAAAGTAATTGAAGGTGGAGCTCATGGTGTTGCCTTCAACAAACCTTTCTGAGAAAGTATTTTTATTAATTCTCCTGTAACAACCTTTTTGAGCAAGTACTTTTATTTATTCTCACATAATATAAACATTATGGCATATTTAGAAATGATAGTCAAAGCCATTCATACTTGAGTTTGTCATGGCTAGTTTGTTAAGTGACATGTTTTCTTGACTAAATGCTATTAGGGATTGAGATTTGTAATGGTTTGTTTGTTAATTGAAATAGTTTCTTGACTAAATGTTGTAAGGGATTGAGATTTTTCATGGCCATTGGTCTGTTAATTGACATATTTTCTTGAATGAATGGGGTATTGACAATGTGTGTGGCTAATATGCATTAAAAAGCGATTATGCATGAGATTTGGATTGATCAACTCCTCATGTAAAGGACTCTCCTCTTGTTCTATTTCTATATGTTATGAAATTTATGTTTCCTATAATGATTATCGAGTGCCATGAGATGATGTCATATCTCTATGCATTGTAGTCCCTTCCCACTGTGTCGGATCATTATGCATTAAAAGACTATTCTGCAACATTCTGCATGAGTCTTGGATTACCAATACCATTTTAACCTCATTCTCAATCTTAATCTCAATCTAAATTTCAACATATATCATTCTTCCTTCTTTCGTCTGGCCAAGAGGCATCACTCTGCGCTTTCTATCAACTTCTAGAGTTTCAAGACCCAATATATTTTAAATCTCAAGTGTCACTTGCACTTCCATTATAATATGTTGATTGTGCATCTGAAGCTGGGTGGTATCTCAGTGCCAATTTTCTATATGCAAAAGAGCATAGTGATCATGTTTTCTCCTTAAAGCAATATCACTCTTCTCTTTTGTTGCAAGGTCTTGTCTCGAGGCATGAATATCTCTTGTCGGGTAGACATCGAATTTCGAATCTGACAAAGTTGATAGGGATTGATATGGTGTAAAGTTGTATGTAAATTTACGCACAGAATAAGATAGATATCAATTTCAATACACATATATTTCTTAGCAACAATTGGATCTCTTTAATAATCTTATGGCTTTTCCTTTGCAACATTTGCTGATGGTGCAATTGCTAGTTTAATTAAAAGGAAAAATAATGGCATAACTACTTTGTAGATAAATCTCAACCTTTAATTTGTGTATACTACTAAGAATATTATAGAATATTTGGTGAAAGATAATCCCTACGATAGACAATTTTATCAACATAAATATATACATAGCTGATATTGAAATAATCCCTACCATAGACAAGCCTATCGACATAAATATGTACATAGTTGATACTGAAAGAAACATATACATAGTTGATATTTAAAGAAAACATACACTTTAAAACACCCCCCCACACACACAAATGTTAGTTGATGTTAAAATCTTTTATTCATCATGCATATCAAAATATTTGATCTATGATCAACATTAAACTTTTTTAGATATCAACATTTTTAAATATTATATATCAACTCCATTTTAAGACTGGAATAAATTACACCTCCTCTGTTAGAATGGAATGTGAAAATATTAAAAAGAAAAGAAATCAAATTAATTTTTTTTTCTCTAAAGTAGATATAAAAATTGATATACTTTTTATTTGAAGTTACACACTTTATTTGAAGTTACACACTTTGCATTACATCTAATGAGGATTACATAGACCAAAAAATTTCTTCTACTGGTATGCCTGAAGGCAAACTAGACTAGTAACATAACTTTAGGGTCTTGAGGTTACTAAGACCTCATCTAACTAAAGCATCTTTTAAATATAAATTTATATAAATAAGCTTGTTATGCCAGACCTTGACATATATCAACATGAGAAGAAAAACTCTACTAGTGCTACAAGCAAAAACCACATCTCTACTCAAAGATAAGCTACTAGCGCCCTAGCTAGTTTATTTCCATTCGGTATGTAACCAAATTTCAGTTCTTTGATATTAATAAATGAAGTGTTATTTCCACTGCATCTTTCTATTTATGGGTTATATGTGTATTCTGTTACGTTACTGCATTATTTCGGATCAACAGTATCCAAGTGGTCTACTCTTTCTCAAAATTTCTTTGCATGTACCCAACAAGGTCGGGGTATAAGGACTTAGGGTTTGATCTAGTTGAACCTTTCCAGTATTAGCCTCACAAACCCTGACGGTCGCCCATGGTGGACGAAAAGAAAGACGAGGGAGCAGGAGATCCTATAAAAATATTACTCGAGGAGGCCCTCGAAAAACAAAGGAACGCAATGATGGATAACTTTGTCAATATCCTTCAACGACTGCCCACTGGTAGTGCATCTACATCCATCAGCCACTTTGGAGGTGCAAATCCTTTTAAGGTACAAGTAAACTTTGACATTCCCATATTTGAGGGCCAAATAGATGCAAACGTCGTAGATAGATGGTTGAATCTATTAGAAGGATATTTCTCAGTTCACGACTTTTCCGACTGTGAGAAGATTATTTTTGCAATCCTCAAAGTTGCCCCCCATGCCAAGGACTGGTGGGAAACCTACTGTGAGAAAAATGAAGAGGGAGAAACCTCTAAGTTCTCAGCCGTACCCACTTGGAATTATTTCCGAGACGCCATCAAGTTACAATATTATCCCATGGGGAGCTATGAGGACAAGGACATACAATGGACTACGCTGCGACAACAAAGGGATCAATATGTGCATGAGTTGATGAATTTGTTCCATACCCTGTGCACAAAGTTCGGTATCAAATATTTGGGGAAACATTTGGTGTTGAAGTACCGCATTTGTCTGCACATATACATTTAGGAGGAAATGGAGTTCCTCGACATCTCCTCGCTTGGTACGACATACCGGTATGCTACCAAGATTGAGAATAAATTCAAACAGAAGAAGTGAGACTTTGGATTTTCGAATCAAAAGCAAGGGAAAGATGCCCCCAAACCACAGAACAAAGGAAAAAGCCAAGGCATGGAAGCCCAAGACAACCTTCCAAAGCTGCAATAAAATAACAACACCGCGAAGCCGAAAATGTACACGGAAAGTGGTGTGAGTTCCATACGAGCTCCACTCACAACACAAGTGAGTGTCTCAAGCAGTCACTAGTGGCCGAGATGAAGGCTTCTGAATCAGGTGCATGCTCTGACTCTAAATCAAATCCATACAAGGGGAATAATAAAGGGAAGCAGATTATCGATGCGGAGCCCAATGAGACCATTGCTACCACGAATATTGAGAAGGAGGAACCGGAAGATACTGAGGAGGAGGAGCATCTCTTCAACTCCCAGATGTGGGTAAAGGGTTCCCTGCTACAGTTCATTGTCGACAGTGGGAGCCAAAAGAACCTCATTTCAGTAGAGGTTTTGAAGCGATTGGGCTTGTCGACCACATCACACCCACAACTGTACACCATCAGGTGGCTTCACCAAGGACTAGATCTCTACTTCAGCCAGTAGTGTCGCCTTCCCTACAACACCAAGCCCTTCACAGATGTGGTATTATGTGACATTTATCCTCTTGATGTTTGTGATGTATTGTTAGGCCAACCATACTTCTAGAAGTGACATGCTGTGTATGAGTCCCGACCTTGCATTTGTACAGGATACCAGAAGTACGATCTCTTGCCACTATATTTTTGGTTACTGCAAAAAAATGCAATAAGCTCATTTCCAAAACTGGGAAATTGGTTTGCCTGATGATTTGCCCTGAGGGCAAGAAGAATAATGTGGCCATGACCTCCAGATAAGGTTCCTTCACATGAAAACATCAAATGGGCAAGGTCTTGGTGGAGTACGATGAAATCTTCACCTCACCCCCAACGATGCCTCTGCACTGCCAGGTCAAGCACGATCTGACCCCAAGTGCGTCTCTACCCAATGGGTCGATCTATTGGTGCTATGTTATGGAGAATGATGAAATCAAGAGGGAGATTCAGGAGCTGCTACAGAAAGGTCACATCCGGTCTAGTTCATCGCCCTGTGGGAGCCCAATCGTGTTGGTGCAGAAGAAGGATGGGACTTGGAGACTGTGTATTGACTATTGGGTGCTGAACAAGATCACTGTCCGGAATAGGTACCCGATCCCGAAAATTGATGACCTTTTGGAACAACTAAAAGGGGAGAAATATTTCAGCAAGATCAACTTGAAGCCTAGGTATCACTAGGTACCAATCGAACTGTAATGTCCCTACTTAGCCTTAGCTAAGAGGAGACATTGAATTTTTATTTGTTTTATGTTTTATGAATAAATGAATAAAGGAGGACATGTAAAACTCCTAATAAATCAATGCCCATGTGAACAAAGACAAATCTAGGGTATGTAAGTAATCACTTGCAGGTGTGAAAGAGGATTGAGTCAAAGATTGGGTCCATCTTGACCAAATCAACTGCGCTGTCTAGGTTCAATGCATCACCAAGAGGGACTGCGCAGTTTTGGAAGGGAGATTCTAATGTGAAAAGGACCAACTCATTCAAGTGGTTTAGGTTTTTCAAAGGCCATCTCATGTTATAAAAAGGAGGAGAAGACACATGAAGAGGTTGTTGATGAATTATATTTCTGAAGTATTTGTCTGCTTAGACAAATACCATTCTCTGCTATTTAGTGGAGGATTGTGATTGGAATTCCTGTTTAGGGATTTCATATCTTCCCTTGAGGATCATTGGAGGAGTTCTTTGCTGAAGTTGGCCACTATTTGGTTTGATACCAAGCTCTATCTTTCATGAGCAGTGCTGGCCCATTCAGGGTTTTGCAGCTGCTATTTTTATAGCAAGTGGCATTGTAGATCTGCTTAGATCTAGTTGTTTTTGAGAGGATTTCTCTATTGGAGAGTGTTCTTCAGCCTCCAAGGAGTTAGCTGATCCATATTTTATATCATATCTGTAATTTTCATTCCATGTATTCAGTCTCCTTCACCCTCTGCACAGTTTCTGCTCTATACTGCGTTATTTTGTGAGAGGGCTTGTTATTTCAGTTTGCTATCAGTTTGGAGGAGATATCTTGGTGTTAGGCTTGCCTTCCCTTGGTTATATGTGGATTGGGTTGCTGATCCATGTCTCTATAGATCTGATCTATTTTAGTAATAAAATTTATCTTCAGAAATTTCTAGGTTTTCTGCAGCACAATATATTGTAATTCAGATCTACAACTTAATATGTAGTATTTTGATGTAATTCCAATTGGATCTTGTTCTTAAAGTATTGTAGCTTCCAGATATGTATTAGATCTGATGTTTCATCCATATATCTGTCCTATATCTAAAATTTAATGTACAACAGCTGAACCACCTAGAAAATAACACTATCTATGTATTTCTGCAGTTTATTTCTAGTTGCAACTCTTATTTATGAAGGGATCTTGCCCTATTTATTTTTGTAATCAGTTATAAAGGAAATGGAATCATTTGTAAATCTAATTTACTGATATAATACTGAAGTATCATATCTTTGGCTGACCTTCTTTGAGCTTCAGTCAGATCCGCGCAATTCTAGTAGCTGGGGTTTTCATTTTGCAGCAGTCTCTCTCTTTAGCTGATTTCTAGCTAGTCTTGTTTCCGGGAGAAATGTTTAACTTGCTTGAACTTATTTTTTTTCTGCTAAAACTGCATATGCATGTCACATACAGCTTGAATGAGGGAATCCCAGCCCTGATCTGCATTTTCATTGCTCAGATTTGCTTATACAACGTTTTCATTGGAGGCCTTGTTGAGAGTCTTGAATTGGGATTATTCCAAGTTCTATAGGCAGAGTCTACAGTTGGCCAGGTAGCCTATGGTTCTCACCCTCTTTTCAGAGGTGACATAACTAGTAAATTCCTCTATAGTCCATCTTTGACATAGAATCTTGAGAATCTCCAAAAAGGGACATTACAGTGGTATCGGAGCTCCACTCTTGGCACAGCCTGTGCTAGCTTTGCAGCCTTAGTCATGCTGCATTCCAAAGATGAAGATCCTCTTTCTGAGAGGGAGAGGAGATACCAGAATAGAAGTCATAGAAAATATGACTATACTCCTGTTGACCTTGACAAGGGTCAAGACAAGGGGAAAGGCCCTGAGTTGAATGACAAAGATAAGGAGGCAAAAGAGTTTGCAAAAACTCTCTTCGAAACCATGCAAGATCTATCCAAGGAAATAAAGGATATGAGGATAAAGAGAATGAGGGAGTCCCTTGGAAGACTCCATCAAGGAGAGAGTTCAGAAATGTCTCAGTTTGGGACTGGTCCACCGGTGAGCTTGTCACAAGCTCCACAGATCTCACAACGCTCTACAATGCCTACCTTCTTGGCTATAGAGAATAAAGGGCTTCAAGATTCAACCTCTCTGGAAGGTTATTTTGCAGAATATGATTCACAAAGCCAAAGGTTCAAGGATAAATTGAGCTTTCAATATTTCTTCCATCTAAAGGACCGGAGGAGGCCATTGCAGTAGAATAGAGATGGAGGTTTCCTTCATGGGAGGCACCACACCATGGGCAGGTTCTTCTTGCCTAAGGTTGATGGATCACCATCTTGTTCAGCTAAAGCATGGGTGGAAAAGTTGGACATCTACTTCTAGCTGAATAAAGTGCCTGAAGCAGAAGCCATTAATATTGTTGTGCTGCATTTTGATGGAGAAGCCCACAACTGGTGGTTTCATGGACTTTCTACATTGGGGCACAGCAATGTGTCCACTTATGTTGAGTTCACTAGAAGACTAGTGGAAAGATTTGATCGGAAGGATCCAGAGACCCCTTTAATAAGCTTGTCCAAGCTTAAGCAGTCACGAGATGCTGAAGCCTATATTTTTGAATTGTTGAGGTTGTCTGTCATGGTTCCTGATCTTTCAGTTGCAAGGAGATTCTATATGTTCATAGATGGCTTGGAGGAACCTTTGCATGGGTTGGTCAAGTCTACCAAACCCACCACACTGCATGATGCCATTGAAAGAACAAGATATCTCCAAGATGCCTTGCCAAGAGCAAAGGCAACCCTTCCTAGCAAAGCCACTCACTCTTCTAAAGGGAAGGAAGGGAAAGCTGCTCCACCCAAGGAGAGCTCACAAAAAATTCTTCTTGACAATGATCTCCGAAGGGAGTTGAGAAATAAGAAATTATGTTTTACTTGTCAAGAATCATGGGTGTCGGGACATAGATGTGTTGTTGGGAGAGCACATTATATTGAAGTCTTCTCTGATTGTGAGGAGGAAGAAGGCAATGATGGACCTAGGAGAGGTCACAACACTGGTGATGATGAAGAGGAGGATCCATCATCATCCAGGGAAGAAGAAGGAGCATTTTCTCCAACCAGTGGGACTCTTGCTTCTTTGAGGGGAGTGCCCAAATATTTGACTCTTAGAGTGCAGGGTTCAGTCATGGACCAAAGAGTATCTATTCTTATTGACAGTGGGGCAACCCACAATTTTATTGATGCTCACTTTGTGCAGAGGAGAGGAATCCCTACTGATTCTTTTGATGGGTTCTCTGTTTTGGTTCCGGGGGATAGAACTATGCAGTGCATGCAGTATGTTCCCTAAATTTCTGTGACTATGGGGACCTACACTTTGAGGGACCACTTCTTTGTGGTAGAAATACCAGACAACAACATCATATTGGGTGTCCGGTGGTTGATTACTTTGGGAAAATTCACCACTGATTGGAGGGCCTTGCAGATGGAGTGGGTGGATTTGAAGAGTGGGAAGCAACAAGTTATTCAAGGCATGCACACCTACCCTTCACTTGATGTCTCTACCCACACAAAAAAATGGATTTGCGCAGTGAGGGCAGGGATCTTATGGTTCCTTCTCTCATGTTCATGATATTTCTGCAAGGGACATTCCTACATCATGGAAATCCTCTTGGGATGCCATTAGATTCTGTGGAGAAAGCTTCACCAAGTGCTAAAACAATGGAAGAAAGAGTCATTGCGTTGTGGGAGGAAGAAAAGGGGAGGATCAGCCTTCCTACACAAAATTTTGGCATGCATAATGCCAAAGGAGCAAGAAGAAACAAGACAAGCACCACCATAGATACATCTACAGTGTTGTCCTTGTTGAGAAGTGTAGATCCATATTGGAAGTCTCAGCTCCTTGTAGAGTACTCCAAAGATCTGCACACCCGGATGATTTTAGATGGCATAGAGCAAGGAGGAGGCTATATGGTCCATGAAGGGGTCATCTATCATCTTGTAAAATTATTCTTGTCTCAAGCCTCAAAGCTTAAGCAATAAATACTACAAAGGGCACACAAGGAGTTCCTTTCCAGTTACATGTAATTAGCAAAAATCTACTCCCTAATCTTGAAGAGTTTTGATTGGGAGGGTATGGAGGAGGAGCTACATCAGCATTATGATTGGTAGGAACTAAATTAGCACTTACAAGAGTGCAATAGCTATGTGGATATGGGGCAGCCAAAGGATCCTATGCCGGATATATTTCAGCCATCTCTTTCTTCTCTCAAAAGAGGGAAAAGCCCATGCCTAACTCTATCAGTATGGGAGATTTGTATGGTAAGAAATCTGATCGTGTAGAGTAAGTTTATTTTTCTGATTTGGCACACTCTCTTACCATATGTATGCAGGCCATGGCTCCTACAAGGAGCAATATTACATGCAGATCTCATGGCAAAGATGGGGCCAATTAAAACTCCAAAGCTGGCCACTCCCTTGAGGTGCAAAGGGAGATTGTTTTTCATGATGGGTTCTTTCCAAAGGCACCTAATGAGAGTTTCACTTTCAGCCATGTAAAAGTGGCTTATGCAGCAAATATGTGGTGGGAGTACCACCTATCACATTCAGATCTACTCAGAACAAGGAGTGTACTGCACTGGTACCTTATGTGGGATTGTGACCCACCTCCTCATGTGCAAATTACAGTTTGCCTTTATGTGATTTTTCTACCATACATAGATGACATATTGGTTTTGTTTATGGGTATGTATGGGCAAAGAGTCAGTAGTGTACATGTGCCACATGGGATGGAACTATATCTAGTACTTCATGATACATGTTTCCAATGTGACATTGGTTCACCCATGCATATTTCTGTTGAGTTTTACAATCCTGAAGGGGCAGACTATGAACCTATCATGCTAGCATTGGAGGAGCAGTTTTTGATGTATTGCCTTGGTGAAAACTTGCTTCATGATGAGAGGTTTATTCTTGATGGTGTCATCAATGGAGAAGGAGAAGAGACACAACTCTTACCCTACCAGTTGCTTGAGGACAAGCAACATTTTGAGGGGGAGGACTGTAATGTCCCTACTTAGCCTTAGCTAAGAGGAGACATTGAATTTTGATTTATTTTATGTTTTATGAATAAATGAATAAAGGAGGACATGTATTTCATGTGCAAGAAAAGTTAAGTGCAAATATTGGGTCCACCTTGACCAAATCAACTGCGTTGTCTAGGTTCAATGCATCATCAAGAGGGATTGCGCAGTTCTAGAAGGGAGCTTCTAATGTGAAAAGGACCAACTCATCCAAGTGGTTTAGGGTTTTCAAAGGCTATCTCATGTTATAAAAAGGAGGAGAAGACACATGAAGAGGTTGTTGATGAATTATATTTCTGAAGTATTTGTCTGCTTAGACAAATACCATTCTCTGTTGTTTAATGGAGGATTGTGATTGGAATTCCTGTTTATGGATTTCATCTCTTCCCTTGAGGATCATTGGAGGAGTTATTTTTTGAATTTGGCCACTATCTGGTTTGAGACCAAGCTCTGTCTTTCATGAGCAGCGCTGGCCCATTGAGGGTTTTGCAGCTGCTATTTTTGTAGTAAGTGGCATTGTAGATCTGCTTAGATCTGATTGTTTTTAAGAGGTTTTCGCTATTGGAGAGTGTTCTTCAGCCTCCAAGGAGTTATATGATCCATATTTTATATCATATATGTAATTTTCATTCCATGTATTCAGTCTCCTTCACCCTCTGCATAGTTTCTGCTCTATACTGCGTTATTTTGTGAGAGGGCTTGTTATTTCAGTTTGCTATCAGTTTGGAGGAGATCTCTTGGTGTTAGGCTTGCCTTCCCTTGGTGATACATGGACTGGGTTGCTGATCCATGTCTCTATAGATCTGATATATTTCAGTAATAAAATTTATCTTCATAAATTTTTTGGTTTTCTGCAGTACAGTATATTGTAATTTAGATCTACAGCTTAATATGCAGTATTTTGATGTAATTCCAATTGAATCTTGTTTTTAAAGTATTGTAGCTTCTAGATCTGTATTAGATCTGATGTTTCATCCATATATATATCCTATATCTGAAATTTAATATACAACAGTTGAACCACCTGGAAAATAACGATGTATATGTATTTATGCAGTTTATTTCTAGTTGCAACTCTTATTTCTGAAGGGATCTTGCCCTAATTCTTTTTGTAATTAGTTATAAAGGAAATGGAATCATTTGTAAATCTGATTTACTGATACAATACTGAAGTATCAGATCTTTGGCTGACCTCCTTTTAGATTCAGTCAGATCTGTGTAATTCTAGTAGTTGGGGTTTTCATTTTGCAGCAGTCTCTCTCTTTAGCTGATTTCTAGCTAGTCTTGTTTCTGAGAGATCTGTTTAACATGCTTAAACTTATTTTTTTCTGCTGAAATTGCATATGCATGTCACATACATCTTGAATGATGGAATCCCATCCCTGATCTGCGTTTTCATTGCTCATATTTTCTTATACAACGTTTTCATTGGAGGCCTTGTTGAGAGTCCTGAATTGGGATTATTCCAAGTTCTATAGGCAGAGTCTGCAGTTGGCCAGGTAGCCTCTGGTTCTCACCCTCTTTTTAGAGGTGACATAACAAGTAAATTCCTCTATATTCCATATCTAACATATAATCTTGAGAATCTCCAAAAAGGGACATTACACGAACCCTCTGATGTGTGGAGACTTCCTTCAAAGCTAAGGAGGGCCTTTTCGAATGGTTGGTCATGCCTTTTGGGTTTAAAAATTCTCCCATAACCTTCATGATGGTGATGGATGACATCTTGCAACCATTCACTAACTCATTTGTAGTAGTGTACTTGGATGACATCCTGATATTCAACCAGACTTTGGAAGAGCAACTCCACCAAATCCGACAGGTCCTCCAAACACTGCGGCAACACAAGTTGTGTGACAATTTGGAGAAGTGCAATTTTGGCATGACCCAGGTTTAGTATCTGAGATACATTATTGATGAGCGGGGGGTGCATGTGGATCCAACCAAAATCCAAGTAATTCGGTATTGGCCAGCCCTAACCACTCTAACAGAGCTTCACAACTTTCTGGGTCTTGCTAATTTTTACCACAAGTTTGTGTTGGGATTCTCTCATATCACTTGGCCCTTGAGCCAAGTCACCAAGGGAGGGGCAAAAGTAAAATTATTTTGGTTGGAATCTCAATAGAAGGCATTCGCAAAATTGAAACCTCGCCTCTGCTCTTCCCCAATGCTCACATTCCCACACTTGAAACAAGCATTTGTGATTGCGGCAGATGCCTTTGACTATGCTATTGGGGAATTTCATAGTCAATAGGGGAATCCAGTGGCATATCACAGTGAGACACTATCCGACACCATCCGCAAGTATCCCATTTATGAAATAAATGTATTCCATTGTGCAGGCTTGCCGACAATGAAAGTATTTCATTTTGCGGAAGGAACGGGTCATCCACATAGACCACCAACCCCTGCTGTTCATAAAAACACAAGGGAAGTTGCAGAACGATCACCATCAGAAGTGGTCCATATATCTACAACAATTTCATTTGAACATCAAGTACAAGAAGGGAAGCACCAATAATGTTGTATATTTCCTCAGTCGACCACTGATCGAGGCGCTAACCAAAATTCTCAACTCTTGTGGGCACGAGACTTCTGGTTGGCTGCTTCTAAACAAGAGCGATCTAGAATTCGACCACACATATAAGACACTCTTGGAGGGTATGCAAGTTCCAAATTTTCACCTCCAGGATGCACTGTTATGTCACCTGGGACACCTTTATGTTCCTTCAAGCGAGCATGCCAAAATTATTTGGGAAGCACACTACATTTGGGTTGCTGGGCATTTCGGGGTCAAGAAAACAGTGGCAGTATTGTAGAAGTATTTCTATTGGTCGAACATTCGACATGATGTTGGTAAGTACATCAAATCCTACACTGCTTGCGCAATTTACAAATTGACCATTAAGAAGCAAGGCCTATATACTCCTCTACCTACCCATAGTCTACCTTGGGAATCCATCTCCATGGATTACATGTAGAGCCTTCCTTCTACCAAGCATGGAAACGACTGTGTTTTCGTGGTCATCGACAGATTCTCGAAGATGGCCATTATGGCGGCGTGCAAGAAGAATATCACAACAGAAGCGACTACTAAACTCTTCTTAGAACGAGTGTGAGTGCACTTTTTGATCCCACAGTATATCATCTAAGATTGGGACAATAGGTTCCTCAACACATTTTGGTCCAGCCTCTGGTCAATGTTGGACACCAAGCTCATCGAGTCCACAACTTTCCATCCCCAAACTAATGGGTAGACAGAGTTCATCAATAGGATGATTGTACACATTTTATGCATGTAAAATTCAAAGCATCCATGCATATGGGATGAGATCCTTCCCTATGTACAACAAAGTTATAACCAGGCTCTCCATATCTCAACCAGTCACAACCCGTTTTAGTTGGGCTTGGGATTCCAACCACTATGTCCCATGGATGTAGCCATGCCATTTGCGGCTACTCAGGCTGATTCGTCTCATGTCCAGTCTAAAACTGAAAAAATGAAAAACTTCATTGAGTGCATTCAACACATCTGCCAACAAGTTCATGACATATTGGAAAAATCCAATGCTAAGTATAAGAAACGACATGATCAACATCAAGTTCCACACAACTTCCAGGTGGGCGACAACATGTGGCTACATTTGGTGAAGTAGAGCTTCGCTGGACCCCACCACAAGCTTCGCTCAGTCCAATATGGGTTGTACACCATCACCATGGTTGTAGGGGCCAATTCCTTAGAGCTCGGTACTCCACCATTCCTTGGTCTGCACCCAATGTTCAATGTGGACTACCTTTGACCCTACTTCCCACCTCTAATGGACACCTCCAACATTGCAGAACAACTCACACTAATAGAGTTAAACCCATACTGCATGGAACGGGCCACCACATATCGTATCATGGACATGAAAATCAAGAATACTAGCTAGCAGAAGATCCAACTTTATCGGGTTGTCAAAGCTGTCCAACTCCTGCACCAAGGAAAGTGGTTCACCAGGGACCAAGTTCAGCAGAAATTTCCTCATCTCATGGAGGAATTCAACACAATAGGGACCATTGATTCCTAAGGGTGGAGGAGTGATCTAGGTGGATATTGGTGGCCACCTGCCTATTCCACTTGGGGCCCCACCATTGTTTCTTTTAGTTTTTCAGTTTCCTTAATTGTAGCATAATTTACTATTTTTAGCAGTTTCTCGGGTCGTAAATTTTCGGAGTCGTTTTGAGGCCCTAAACAACGTTTTTGGGGAAAACCGGGAGCAACATGGAAGTTCCTTTGATGTTTCTAACATCAAAAGTTGTATTCCTCGGATAGATATTTGTAACGAGGTATTGTGTGTGTCAAACAAAGATCAAATGCATAAGTTAAGTCCCCGGGAAGTTGGTGTACCAATTTACCCAAATGGGGCCCTTAGTTTTGGCGCTTCATCTCCTAGGGTTAGGTTTTTAGAAGTTTATGGTTTTCCATTATTTCCCAATAATAAATAGGTCATTGAGCCTCATTGTAACATAGTTCAAAGATCTGTAGCCACCACATCGCTTTTCAGAGATACGCTACCAACGCCCTAGCTAGTTTTTTTCCATTCTATCTGTAAACAAATTTCTATTCTTTGATATTAATGAAATGAAGTGTTATTTCCACTGCATCTTTGTATTTATGGTTATATGTGTATTTTTTTGTATTCCTGCATAAATTCAGATCATATCCATAGCTTATATGAGTTAACAAATTAGGAAGGTCGTTAGTATTACAAAAAAAATTGAAATTAAGATCTAACATGGGCATATACAAGGCATTCTAAAAGAAAGGAATTTTCATCCACTACCCTTTTTCTTGAAAATAACTCCTTGAGAAATTCCCAGAAACTTTTCCCCAATCTAGGGATGGTAGCCAATGTAAAGTGAGTGATGTAGACTAATGCACCTATTAATGAGGGGATGATCTGAAATAAGTATGCACCCAGTAATACAATGATGGATCAAGATCATTAAACCTGAAATGACTATGTATTGTATGATCTACTTATGGGTTGATTAGATACGTGGTATGACACATATTTATTACTATGTATGTCATGATCTGGGTATGTTTATAGTTCTGAAGGACATCACAACTATGAGTTGGTAATTGTAGATATATATGCAGGTTTGTCTCTGGTAAGGCACATACATACGCAAATACTCTTCTAATTAGTAGCGTATCAATTATACAGTATGGGAAGATTTGTACGCGAGTTTTATTCTTTAAAAGCACGTATACACACGGAAATGGTTTATGATAAGATTGTATAAAAGCTACGGTTTATGCTGAAGAATATGTCTCATCAACCTAATCATTCTTGATATGTTTCTACTGTCTATCAATGAAGTCTTCATGTTGATATGGGGTTGATAGTGATGTCTTGATTATTGATGGTGCTACTAGTTGTATGTGACTGAAGGGCAGTGATTGGTTGTTTGATTCAATGATTTGGTACAATGATCAATTTCAGTTTTGATATATGGTATTGGACTTAAATGATGGTAGTGGGTCAAGTCTGCAAATTTGATGAAAAGTGGCCTACAAGTTGTAATGTCTTGAAGCAAGTGGATATAGTATAAAAATTTATGAAACGTGGTCCACGATGGTGTTGAGGATTGGAGCCTTTAGTAAGAAAGTTGAAGCTTATTGCCAGTAGTAGCTGGTGATCAGATCATGGTTTTGGAGCTCCCTTCCAGTGGGTGCTGGTAAACGAGATCAGGGGGTTGAAGCTCCCTTCCAGTGGTTGTTGGAGAACGAGTGAAGGTTGTAGGCTTCTACACATGGGTGCTTGCATGCTGGTATGAGTCTATGCGAGTAAAAGGTTGTAAGAAGTTTTCACAAATTGAAGACAGAGACGAAAACAACAATGGTTTTCTCCTACATTGGGTTTCCACCTTAAATACTGGTGTTCATGTGTGCTGCTTATGCGTGATGCTTTATTTTGTTCTTACTACACATGTTTACTTCTTAACAAATATCGATGAATCATTGATGTACTAGTTTAAGTTAAACAAATCAGGAATTAACTGAAATATAAGTTCACTAAATATACGCTAGTTGTATGGATAACAGTTGTGTACTTACGCAGGTTTACTTCAGTAAAATCGTGTACATAAATTATAGTAAGAAAAGTTAAAGTTAAGTTAGTTTTAAAATACTAATTCACCCCCCTCTTAATATTTTTCCCAACATGACCTAGTTCCCCACATTAGTAGTTAATATTTTTTTGCTTTCTTGCTGCCCAAGCCACTTTTTTCTTTTGCTTGTTGCCCTTACTTGGCACTTTTTGTTTCATCTAAAGTTTATCCTTCTCCAAAATTTAATGAACTTATTCCATCAATAAGGCCTTGGTTAGATGGTAAAGCTGGGAAATTTCACACTTCCCCACCAAGATTCAAATCTTGCAAAGACATGGTTCACCTTGCAAAGCATAATTTACTATTTTTAGCAGTTTCTCGGGTCCTAAACTTTCAGAGCCATTTTGAGGAACTAAACAACGTTTTTTAGGAAAACCGAGAGCAACATGGAAGTTCCTTTCATGTTTCTCACATCAAAAGTTGTATTGCTCAGATAGATCTTTCTAACAAGGTATTGTGCGCGTCAAACGAAGATCAGATGCCAAAGTTACATCCCCGGGAATTTGGTGTACCAATTTACCCAAACGGGGCCCTTAGTTTTGGCGCTTCATCTCCTAGGGTTAGGTTTTTAGATGTTTATGGTTTTCCATTGTTTCTCAATACTAAATAGGCCCTCGAGCCTCATTGTAACATAGTTCAGAGGTCTGTAGCCACCACATCGCTTCTCAGAAATAAGCTACCAGCGCCCTAGCTAGTTTATTTCCATTCTGTCTGTAAACAAATTTCAATTCTTTGATATTAATGAAATGAAGTGTTATTTCCGTTGCATATTTGTATTTATGGTTATATGTGTATTTTTTTGCATTCCTGCATAAATTCAGATCATATCCATAGTTTATATGAGCTTAACAAATTAGGAAGGTCATTAGTATTACAAAAAAATCTAAATTAAGATCTAACATGGGCATATACAAGGCATTCTAAGACAGGAATTTTCATCCCCTGCCTTTTTTCTTGAAAATAACTCCTTGAGAAACTCCCAGACACTTTTCCCCAATCTAGGGATGGTAGCCAATGGAAAGCGAGTGATGTAGACTAATGCACCTAACACCAAGGGAAAAGAATTGGCAATTTGCATGACATGTTGCATTACTAATAATGCCCTATAAATAGTGGTCCTAATCAAGGAGTTACTACGTTGAAATGTTAGGAATCTGTGATTAGCAATATTGGCAAAGTCCAATCACAAAAACAACATCGTTTCAACCACTTTGGGATTCTAGGATCTAGCCCTCCTGAATCCGGAGAGGGATCTCTCCAATAAGTGCAAAGATGGATTTGTCTTTGGAGTTTTGGGGTAATAATATTAGGCTAGTTATGAAGGCCAAGGGTTTTGTTTTGTTTTTTGGATGGTTGAGCATGAATATTGTTTGAGGTGGAAAGTCCTAAGTGCAAAGAGTTTCAAAGGTGAGAAGTTGCAAGTGAATAGAACAGCTAGGCTAAAAAAAAAATAGATATAACGTTGGTTTTTAGTCCATTGGGCTATGGAGTCATAATAGGGCTTTAATTGAGCAACAACATCAAGAGTGATCCAAGGGGAAAGTCATCTATATCACAAGATTATTGAGATTAGAGTGATGGAATGGAAATAATAAAGTGTTGGAGGAGTGGAAACTGATAATAATTTCACAAAGGATTTATAGTCAATCCAAACAAGAAAAGCCTCTTAAGTAACTGTTTAAAACCAACCAAGGATAGGGCTAACCATTGAATTCTTGGGAAAGTTTGAATTAAAGCAGCTTAATTGACCAACAATCCAGTAATCCACATAATTACCTTCAGAAAGTATGAAAACATATAAGAGAAAACAAAGTGTAACTTAAGATCAGATAAAGTACTTTTAAACCTAGTCTGCTTTCAGTCGACACCAAGGGAAACTTTCAGAATATGCCTTTGGAGAATAGAAGCTAGAAACAGGGCAAACCATCACTTTTCTAGTCTAACTTTAATAAGAAAATAAGGAAAACAACTTTCAAGAACAATGTTTAAAGCAAACAGTAGGACGAGG
Organism: Pinus albicaulis; assembly: GCA_034641835.2. Taxonomy (NCBI): domain Eukaryota; kingdom Viridiplantae; phylum Streptophyta; class Pinopsida; order Pinales; family Pinaceae; genus Pinus; species Pinus albicaulis. The sequence continues at coordinate 738,595,383 of CM076582.1, forward strand.
GAACTCCAGCATTCCTAACTGCTTAAACTGTATTAAATCATTCTTAAATAAAAAAATTGAAGGAAAACATTGAGATAAAGCTTTTCAGTCAGAGAAGGTTACTGATATACATATGACATGTTCTAACTCTATAAATGTTGTTCTTTATCAGAGAATTGTGAACAATATGACATACATAGAAGGAAAAAAATAACAAATAAAGAGGCACTTCACCAGTGATATAGACCAGGATCCCAAGAAAAAGCTTGTTATTGATGTCAAACCAGTTATAGTACTTAGGTCCAATGTTTCAGTTCAGCAATCATCTTCACTATCCAGCCTAACAAATCTAACACAAACAGAGCTTCAAGGGCCAGTGAACACTATTTACAGATAAAATTCTCAAGCTCAATTATATTTCAAAGTCCTACAACCAACCCCTCTCTCATCTTCTGCAGAAGTATATATAGAAGAATGAGGAGGTGAGATCTGATAAAAGATCTCCAATAACAATTAATACAGTTTTAATGGCTTCTTGGCCTTTGGGGGGCTCAATGAAGAAACTTACAATAGGTGTCTTCTGTATTAAATGATTTACATAAATTTTTAAGCTCGGTGGGAGCTTTTGTTGACCTTGGAGGTTTTGTGTGATGTCGGGGTTACTCTGCAGATATTGTTTGCATTAATTTTCCCTGCAGAAGTAACTCTCTAGCTGCGCTGAGGTGAATATCTTCATTTGATCAATAACTTCAGCCTTTGATTGAATACTTTGAGGCACAGGTGGCATTTCGGCAGCTGGGAGGAATCAATTTGCCTCAGAGGTGGCGGTGGAGGCTTTCTATCGATAAAACACTTAAGATTTTCTTCTTAAACTGTGTTTTTAAGTGGGGATTAGGCTTTTGATAATCATTCTTAGCCATAATCCCCACAAAACCTGTCTTCAATCCTTTTCTCTGGTATATTTTTGTTGTCGACATTGATACTCTTTGATTTGTGATTGACTTGCAGTGTTTTTCTAGTGTGCAGGGCTGCACAGGGGCGATATGGCATCAATGCTTCATGAACCACCGATGATACGTGAATTTGAAACTTGCAAACAATTTTCTTCGATGGATCATAGGCGGGGGGATCGTCACCCTCTTCTTCTGAATTTTCTTCGGACATGGCGAAAAAACCATTGAAAACCCTGCAAAATACAAAAAACAATTATAAAATCCTGCATATATAGGTCTGCTGCTTCAGAAAGCACGTGGAAAGAGCAGGGCCGTTGGATCGCATCATCCAACGGTCAAGATTGATCGGGGGAAAACAAAAGGAAGGCGGAAGAATAATTTAAATCAGAGCCGTCGATCGTGCAGAGATCAATGGTCGGGAGCGCAGGTGGAAAGTCAAAACGGAGAAAACGGACGATGAATTTTGGGTCGTCGATCTGCAGATCAGATCGATGGTGGAGATCTGTTTAAACACCGCACCGTAGCCTGGTTATCGCATGGTCATCTTCGGTGAGCGATCGTCGTCCGATGGGCGGCTCCAGATCGGAAGGTGGATGTCGATATCGCGCCGAGTCCACGTTCGAACTTTAACGCGCGATGGACGGTGGTTTCATGAACAGTGCCCAAGACACGTGTCGGCCAGCGTATGGAATCGCTGTGAAATGGAAGAAACCGCCGCGCGCTCGGAAGTGGTGCGATGAAATCTGCCTGATTTTGCAATCGGTGAGTGGATGGTGGGGACCACCGGGGTGATAGACTCCGCGTCGTCGTTCTGCAGATCAGATCGATGGTGGAGATTAACTGGGTTTTTTGCACCGGCAGAAAGTTTATAATAAAATAAAAATCGAAAAATTAATATAACCGAATGTTTATATTAATTTATAATGCGGCTTGGCGCCTGACTACAGAGTCGTGGGTTACATGGAGAAATATATGACCGGGGGTTTAAAGAAGGGGGCTAATAGCAATTGGGCAACACGATAAGCACTTGGAAGGTTGGCGCTCAGTTCCGGCATCTGGGCGTATGGAAGGAAAGGGTTAAAGACTTAGCCCAAGGGGGCTTAAGTCTACAATCCATAAAAATGTAATTTTTATGGATTTTCAATGATTTTAAAAGGTTTTGAAGGTTTCGATAAGGCAAAAGAAGGAGTCTTTAAACCTTATCAAAGGGGTTTTGATGAATGGGGAAGGGGAAAAGCATGAAAATGAAGAATTTCATGGGAGAAGGAAAGGCAAAGCTGAGGTTAGTTCTGGAAGACGGGGAAAAGGGGAAAAATGATGTTTGCAGCAGTAATCTGTCTTGGAAATCTGTAGGATTTCTAAATGTAGAATAGCCACAGTAGTGAAGATTATGGACAGAGGCATGAGGCCTTCAAGAGTCTTCAAGAGCCAACACTTTTTATCAATAAAATTTGTTCCTTGAAGGCTTAAAAAAGTTTTAGCCACCTTTTGCTATAACAAATTTATAGGTGGCTAATAGGTACATCCTCCACATTCTTAATATCATAAAGGTGACAAATTTTTGCATCCCATGACATTTTAGGAATTATTGAATGCCTTGTTTTACTATGGAGCTTGTGAGAATTCAGTATTATTGTAACAATGCTGATTTTCTTCTTTTAGCTAGCTATGAAAAAAAAAAATTATCTTCTAGATTGTGGTTGATGACCTCTTTATAATATCTTAATTATCTTACCCTCTATTTCTTTATTGCACCACAATTTGTTCTTCTATTTAGATGTGATAGTTTTTTTAATTGTAATCTACAAAGTGACCTCCTCCTATATTCTCCATTGGTTTAGCCAAAACTTAGCTTCCTCATTTGAACCCCTATTCACCTATTTCACTTGCATGGTATGCATACAATTCTAGAACATTGAATTTAGGATTAATATTCACTCAATAAATTACAACGTAGATGCATTATGTGAGATATTTATCAAAATCCTATGACATCTAATACTGTGCCAAAACCAAATATCCTTTGGAAAATACTCTCTCCCTAGGTTTTTTTCATTTAAAATTAGTTTATATTTTGAATTAATCTGCGGTATATACTCTCTAAATCACTCACAAACCTTTTACATAAATTTTAAAACAATATCTATGGTGCATCTACACTTCTCACATACTCTTCTACTGCATTAAATATGTAACTCCTTTTAGTGACTCACAATAAACAATATTAGAAGTGAATATTTCCTATGGGTCCATTAATTAAAGTATTATAAATAAGCTCGGCCTAAGCCAACGCTAAATCTCATTGTCCAAGCTTATTTCCAACTAAGCATCTCAAAAAATTGCCAAGACATCGATTCACTACAGTAAATCTATTTATATGAGGATGATATGTAGAACTATACTACAATTATGTCCCCAAAACTTCTTCCAAAAACAAAAATTCCAGGTCAAATGACCCAAAAATCTATTTACTTTTCCAAGAACAATGTCAATATAACCTATGTCCATAAATTAGGACATAATATTTAAGTTAGTCTAGGTGTGGTCGTAAACTTAGAAGGGCACTACAATATGTAGCCTAGTCAGGCTAGATTGATTGCCACTTACGAAAATAAAATATTCAATTTGTTGAGATTCAACAAGATGATGAGCTTAGTGAAAAGAGTCTCCTTCACTAAGTGGGCCTGCAAGCTATTTTTGGCGCAAAGTCTATTCTTAGACTATGTCTATTTTTAGACATGTCGATCATATTCTATGAGTTTCAGGATGTTATTTGTGGATGGTTGGTCAAGTTGGAAAAAATATATGGACTTCTATTTTTAGACATATTGGGTGGAATGTATTTTTAGATTTCCAGTATAAAAATAGATATGTCTAATATTATTAGTTCTTAATAATATTTGGACTCTAAACATTATCTTATTCTCTTGGAGCACTTCAGTTAAGTGCGCAGATGTGGCACAACAGCTGACATAAGGAATTATGCTATTCCTGAGGGTTTACTGGAGCTAATGCATGGAGACTTCAGTTAGAACTCATGTGATAGAGTTTGGTGGAGTTATAGAAGTAGTTGGTGGAGTTGTATTTAGTTTAACTCAGTTAGACTCAGTTGAGCTAGTTGTATCTAGTCTAACCGATTGATACACTAGTGAGAGTGGTGCGATTAATTAGTTAATTAATTCAATAAATAATAACTCATTAATAAACTGAAGAATACATCAGTTAACTACAGTGCAATGCAGTTTTATTGGAGACCAGTGGAGAGATAGGTGAAAGAGCAAGTGTGACTATCAGTTGTGACTATAGTGATGCATTGATTGCATCCAACACTCAGTGGAGATGCCAATGAGGATTGCGTGAGAAAGGCTGGGTTAATTCAAGTTCATTCAGATCCATTCTTCAGCATGGATTGCGCAGTAGAGGCAGGCTAGTAGGTGGCAAAGATCGGTGCATGGATTTGCAAGATCGGGCTTGATTAGTGTGTAGCGATTGTATTGTACTGAGAGCTTGATATGATTAGATTTGTATGAGGATTGTTACATGATCTCTATGACATATATTATATACAGATATTTGGGGTTTTCAGCTTCAGGATTTCTCGTTAAACAACTGTGTTAATGTGTGTGAATTTTTATTGTTTCATGTGTGCATTGCAATCTTGATTTAATTTACGCAAATGATCAATGGTGGAACAGATTCTGTATTTTGCATGAAGTTAAAATAGCTTGAGATTAGTAGAATATTGGACATATAACACATAATTTATATAATTTATACATGGTATCAGAGCAGTATTGATCATATAATATTGCAATTATTGAAGCAGTTGAGTTTTGTGCTGGCGGAATTCGAATTTGCTGCAGTGTTTTCTTGGTGTCGAAGTTGAGCATTCATTGAACTGTCTTTCAACGGATTGCGATTGGAGTATGCCCTTGATGGCAGCTCGAATTATATTGCATGGAAGGACAGGATGGAGGTGGTGCTAGATGATAATGGGTTGAAGGAGTTCATAGATACTGATATTCCAAAGCTTGGTTCTAGCAATGTAGCCACACTTGATGCATAGCAAAAGAAGGTAACAAAGTGTCGAAGAATTATGTTGGAAGGTGTGAAGGACCACATTGTGTCTAGCCTTCATGGTAAAGCCACTCTATTCTTAATGTGGAAGGCTTTGACAGACTTGTTCCAAAGCAGAAGCGACCAAAGGAGAAAGGCGACAGTATACCAAAATACCTCATGAAGTTTGTCCACTGCAAGGATGAGCTGGGTGTTAGCCACCTGTAAAATTTGATTATACCACAGGTAGCTAAATATGTTTTGAGCCTTCAAGGAACAATTTTTCCTATAAAAAAAAAACTGTTGGTTCTTGAAGCACTCTTAAAGGCCTCATGCCTCTATCCAGTTTACCATACTGCTTTTTACATCCTAAAAACCTCTGAAATCCTGCAAAAATCCAAAGTCAAATACTGTTGCAGAACCATTTTTTCCCTTCCTTCTCCTCCAAACTAACCTCTTTTTCTATCCCTTCATCTCCCATGAAAATTCTATAATTTCATGTTTTCTACCCTTTCCATTTCATAAAATCCATTCCATAAGGTCTAAGACCCCTTCTTAGCCTTATTGGAACCTTCATTTCCTTTGAAAACCATTAAAAAAATCATGAAAAATGCATATTGTCTATGCACCAGACCTTAGCCCCTTTCGCTAAGACCCTGACCCTTTCTCCGTTCATGCGTCCTGGCGCCAGAACCAGTTGCCAAGAAATCAGGCGCTAAACCAATGAATAAGTCCTTTCCCGGTCTTGTTTTTCCTTTGTAAAGTCTGAAAACCCACATTTCCAAAGTTTTAACGTGAAAAATAAATTCACGTGTTTTTATTTTAAAATAGGTGGACCCGCCGTGCAAACGCATCACAGCCATTCATCCAACCCACAGATCGGACAGTGCGGAGCGTGCCATTCCTATGGACCCCCCCCCATCCGTGCGCTGTTTTCCAAACCCGTGTGGTTTCCTTCGCACCACTCTTCAGCGGAAGACGGTTTTTCCCCGATGGCCAGCGATTCCATACGACGGTCGACGCGTGTCCCTTGTACGATTTGAAAACCGTCGTCCATCGCGCATTATGGTGCGTACCAGGATGCCTAGTGAAATTGATCTCCGCCGTCCGATCTGGGCCCACTCATCCAACGACTATCGCTCTTCGAAAGTGTCTGATGGTTAACAAAGATGCCCGCGCGATAAACAAGCCCTCGTACAACAGCAAATCAATCTTCGCCGTCGATCTGATCTACAGATCGACGACCCATATTGCATCGCCCGATTCCGTTTCCCAGTCAATGATTCCCCGCCAATGACTTTCCATTGTCCGATGGCTCGGACTTAATATTGCTTTCGCCCATTCTATGATATATCTTGATCAATCCTGACCATTGGGTGATGCCATCCAACGGCCACGCCTCCTATGCGCTTTCCAATGCAGTTAAACCTATTAAAGCAGGATTTTTTAACGAGTTTGCGCATTTTGCAGGGTTTAAATCATTTGTTCGTAGTTTTCAAAGAATATTCGGGGAAGGAGGGTGATGACCCTCCTGTCTTCGATTCATCTGAGGAAATCACCTGCAGGGTTGAAATGCACATTTCATCCATGTTTTCTCAGGCATTGATGCCTTATAAACCCTGCGGAGCGCGGCACGACAGCAAGAAAACCATGAAACAGGCACAGTCAAAAATCACCAGTGTCAAAAACCAGGGTGAAACAGAGCAGAGAATTGATGGACAGATTAGCGGAGACTACGGCTAAAGACAGTTAGCAAAAGCCTAATCTCCAATCTAAAACACAATTTAGAGGAAAAACCTAAAGTGTTTTATCAGGAAAACCCTCCACCGCCACAAATGGAGGCGAATTGATTCCTCCCAGTGACTAAAGCGCCACCCGTGCCTCAAAGTATTCAATCAGGAGCTGAATTTATTGATCAGGATCAGATTTTTGCCTCGACACAGCCAAAGAAGTTACTTCTGCCAGGAACTTCAATGCAAAGAATATCTGCAGAGTTACTTCGTCACCACACAATGTCTCAAAGGTCAACAAAACTCCTACTGAGCTTGAAATCATTATGAAAATCATTTAATACAGAGGATATGTATGTGGATCTCCTCATTGAAACCCTCAAAGGCCAATGATCCATTTAATTCTGTATTAATTGTAATTGAGATCTTTTTTCAGATCTCACGTCCTCATCCTTCTATATATACTACATCAGAAGATGAGTGAGCGTTGGTTGTTGTTTGATCACAAGTTGTAACTTTGAAACTCTCTGAAATAAATATACAATTCTATTGAAGTTGAAAAGCAAATTGAAGTCTCAGATGTCTTGATAATGTTGCTGCATGTCTGTTCCTGAGAAGGCTCTATCATTGGATCCATGAGCTTGGCTGTTGGTGAAGTATTCTGAATTTGTTCTATGTTTCTCCCCTGTTTTCATTATGTTTCATAAATTCTTACTACAGTAGGTTGAAAGTTTTAGACTAAGAAATGACTCCTGGAAGCACCTTAGATCTGTTCTTCCTTCACTATTTTATGGTTTCTTCTGTTGAAGTATTTTAGAGGCTTTAAACTTTCTCTTTAGTCTTCATGCTTGTTTATTTCTGTAATAGCTCAAATAGTTGGTTTCAGCATGATTTATGGTTTTCCCTGCTTGTCTGCCATCACTTGAAAGCTGTTATTGAAGTCTCCCTTTGAAGTACCATTGTTTTAAGTTAATTAGAGAGGTCAGTTTTGATCTTGCCCTTTTCCATTGCTTGAACAGTTGTTTTGAAGGTCTTTATAGTTGTAAACATAGATGTTATTTAGGTGTTCCCTCTTCTATGACTGCAATTATCAGTGAATCTTTTATGTTTTCTAAGTCCTTTAAAATAAAATCTTTGAGGAAATAGGGTGTTCCCCGAATCTTAGATTTCATTTTAAAAGTTGTCTCGAAATCATTACTTGCTAAAAAAATGTTTGTAGAATTTATGGTTAGCCCTGTCTATCAAATATTTCTTTATTGTTAAGTTATGTTCTTCAAGTTCCCTTTGTTGAGAATTAAACTTCTCTTTCCAAATCATTAATGTTCACTTCATTCCAAAAACAAAAGGATCATGTGGCCAAGTTAGATTTGCCCTTTGATATCCCATATCTCTTGAAGGGTTTGTCATGACCTTATTTTGACTCCATTGCCCAATGAACCAGATATTTCCTCTTTCTGTCTATCTTTCTTAGACCTTTCATGTTCTGCTGTATCAACTCAATCCAACCAAACAAACATCTGCACTTTATAAATAGTCTAAAATCCATACTCAAAGCACAGAAGATAAACTTTTGCAAATAAATATTTGAGAGATCCCTCTCTGAGAACAGGAGGACTAGATCCTGGAACTCTAAAGATTGGTTCTGATGTTGCCTTGTCTTTTGATTTGCCAAACTATCAAAACAAGGGACACCAACAATGGGAAGTGTGGGGGTTACTGTAGATGAAGAAGACTTGGTGAGCTTGGCTCTCCTTGGCCTTCCAAAGAGTTGGCATAGCTATGAGGACTCTGTCAATGGACAGGAGAAACTGTCGGGATGGGAGCGACTTTGGTCGGATATTGTGCAAGAGGAGATAAGGCGGGGTACCAAGGATGGATCTTCATCGAAGAATGAAGATGAAGAAAATTGCGCTTTGGCTACCAAAGCAAGGAAAGGGAAGGGGAAGAAAAATCCTTCTCAATCCAATGCGAAAGGCAAGAAGCAGGACTTGTCTAAGGTGAAGTGCTTTCACTGTCACCAGCATGGAAATTACGCCACTAATTGTCCACAAAAGAAGAAGAATAAGCAGGCTGCTGGATCTGCAGCTGGAGACGCCTTAGCCTTGCAGTTTGAGCTGGATTTTTCTTTGATCGCATGCTTGGTTTCAAGTGTGATGGGATCGGTGTGGTTTCTTGACAGTGGTGCGTCTTTACATATGACCGGAGACAAATATTTGTTTAGTGATCTAGATGAAAAGTATCTTGGAGTGCACATCGAGATGGGCGATGATGGTAGATACAGTGCGACTGGTATCATGACCATTTCCTTTGAGAGGGAGTCTAGTAAGCCTTTCATATTGAAGGATGTCATGCATTTTCTAGGATTGAAGAAGAATCTGATCTATGTGGCGATGTTGGAAGATAAGGGTTATGATGTTGTTTTTAGCGAGAGAATAGCCTTCCTGCATAGTAAAACAACTAGTCAAACTAGAAGGATAGGGATTCGAGTTAAGAATCTTTATCAATTGCAGGTGGATGGCTACGCAGCAATGGCATGCAAAGCAGAAGGAGTGGTGAGCCGTGATGAGGGCGAATTTTGGCACAGGATATTGGGCCATCTTCACCATGGCACGTTGAAAATTTTGCAGCAGATTTCTACCGGGCTTCCCAAGGGTAAATTTGTGCAGTCAGATCAGTGCAAGGGATGTACTTTGGGAAAATTTGTGAAGACCACTTTTCATGAGAAGGATAGTCATGCCATGATGATCCTTGAGAGAATTCACACAAACGTGTGTGGACCTTTCTCAGTTGCTTCAACAGCAAAGCACAGGTATTATGCGATATTTTTTATTGACTTTTCTCGTAAGTGATGGATCTTCTTCATGCAAAAGAAGAGCGAGACATACTCAATGTTCTATGAGTTCAAGGCACTGGTTAAGAAAGATTTGAGGAAGCAGGTGAAAGCTCTAAGGAGCGATAATGGTGGTGAATACATCTCTGGTGAATTCAAAGACTTCTGCAGCAAAGAAGGAATTCGAAGAGAACTCATAGTGCCTCATAACCCACAGTAGAATGGGGTCGCAGAGAGAAAGAACAGAACGATCATGGGTGCTGCAGAGGAAATGTTGCATGATTAGGGCCTTCCCATACACTTGTGGGCTGAGGCATGCAACACTGCGGTTTATGTGCAAAACCGTTGTCCTCATAGAGTACTTGGCATGAGTACACTCGAAGAGGTGTTTTTTGGTAAGAAGCCTGATATTTCTCATTTGAAGATTTTTGGCTCACCTGTTTACATTCATGTGACGAAGGATGCTAGGAAGAAGCTGGAGCCGACCGCAGAGGTTGGGATATTTGTGGGGTACACAAAAACACCCCCACAATTATCGTGTGTATTTTCTAGACAGTCGGATGACTGTCGTGCGACGGGATATCAAATTTCATGAGGAGAAAGCCATGAAGTTGTCGCTTGAGAGGGAGCTACACTTGCATGCAGATGAGGAGCTACTTGTTCCTAAAGATGAGCCTTAGGATGTGGATCAGCCACAAGAGGAGGTTCATGGAGTGGAAGAAACCACTCATGTAGCGCCAAACATCAAAGGGCGAAAGCGCACTACAAGAGCTGAGTGACTGAACCTTGATGTAGCACAGAATGTAGGAGCACCTAAATCACAGCGCAGACAGAGAAAGTCACCTGACCGATTTACTAGATACATGGCTCTGATGAGCAAGTGTATCATGGCGGAACCATCCTCTTTCAAGGAAGCTGTGGAGGATCCCGCATGGGTAGATGCCATGGTGGAAGAGTATGATTCGATTATCAAAAACAGTGCATGGGAGATTGTCCCAAGGTCAGAAGGGAAATCAATGGTAGGTTCGAGATGGATCTAAAAAGTGAAGCAAGCTATTGATGGGAGCGTCGAGAAGTATAAGGCAAGATTTGTTGCCTGGGGCTTCTCACAGATCGAGGGGATCGACTATGAAGAAACCTTTGCACCTGTCGCAAGGTATTCTTGCATACGAACCATCCTTGCTCTCTCAGCGTAGATGGGTTGGCACATTCATCATATGGATGTGAAGACTGCGTTCCTCAACAGAGTCATTGAGGAGGAGGTGTACATTAAGCAGCCTGAAGGATTCAAAATCTTCAGCAACGAGTCGCATGTGTGCAAGCTCAAAAGAGCGCTGTATAGGCTGAAACAAACACCTCGTGCTTGGTACACACGGATATACAGTTATTTCACCGGACTTCGTTTCACCAAGAGTGAGGCGGATCCTAACCTATAACAGATTGTGGTGGAGGGTAAATTGTTGATCATTGTACTTTATGTAGATGATTTAATACTAACAGGTGATGAACTGTTGATACACTCATGCAAGGCAGATCTTGCAAAGGAGTTTGAGGTGAAGGACTTGGGCCTCCTTCATTATTTCCTGGGATTGGAAATTTGGCAGCGTAAGGGTGGACTGTTTCTGTCTCAAGGAAAGTATGCCCGGGAGATACTGGAGAAGTTTCACATGCAAGGCTGCAAGCCTATCATACTCCGCTTCCTGGTGGTTGGAGGAAAGAGGATGCTACATCGGAAAAGGTAGTGGTTGCCACTGTTTATCGACAGTTAGCTGGTTCGCTCATGTATTTAGTCAATACATGACCGGACATATGCTATGTTGTGAAACAACTTTGACAAGTGATGGTTAAGCCTACCAAGCTCTTTTGGAAGGCAGGCAAGCATGTCCTGAGATATATCAGGGGCACATCTGGATATGGATTGTGGTACAGACAGTCGGATGAGTTGAAGCTGCATGGCTTCACGGATGTAGATTGGGCCGGAAGCCCAACGGACAGAAAGAGCACATATGGAGGGATATTCAGTATCGGATCTATAGCAGTTTCTTGGTACGACAGGAAACAAATATCCGTGGCACTCAGTTCAATGGAGGCCGAGTACATGGCAGCAAATTTGGATGCATGCGAGGCTATATGGATGAGGAAGATCCTGGTCGGGTTGTTCGGTTCTCACTTAGATCCTACTGTGATATATTGTGATAATCAGAGTTGCATTAAACTCTCGGTTAATCCAGTATTTCATGATAGTTCTAAACATATTGACATCCGTTATCATCATATCAGAGATTGTGTGTAGCGGAAGATCATGTTTCTTTCTTACATTCCTATGGAGGATCAGGATGTAGATATTTTGACGAAGGCACTCACCAGAAGCAAATTTGAATACCATAGAGACAAGATCGGAGTGGCAGATAATCCCTATCTTTTTTAGAGGGAGTGTTGAGATTCAACAAGATGATGAGCTTAGTGAAAAGAGTCGCCTTCACTAAGTGGGCTCGCAGGCTATTTTTGGCGCAAAGTCTATTTTTAGACTATGTCTATTTTTAGACATGTCGATCATATTGTATGAGTTGCAGGATGCTATTTGTGGATGGTTGGTCAAGTTGGAAAAATATATGGACTTCTATTTTTAGACATATTAGGCGGAATCTATTTTTAGATTTCCAGTCTAAAAATAGATATGTCGAATATTATTAGCTCTTAATAATATTTGGACTCTAAACATTATCTTATTCTCTTGGAGCACTTCAGTTAAGTGCACAGATGTGGCACAACAGCTGACAGAAGGAATTATGCTATTCCTGAGGGTTTACTGGAGCTAATGCATGGAGACTTCAGTTAGAACTCATGTGACAGAGTTTGGTGGAGTTATAGAAGTAGTTGGTGGAGTTGTATTTAGTTTAACTCAGTTAGACTCAGTTGAGCTAGTTGTATCTAGTCTAACTGATTGATACACTAGTGAGAGTGGTTTGAATTAATTAGTTAATTAATTCACTAAATAATAAATCATTAATCAACTGAAGAATACATCAGTTAACTACAGTGCATGGCAGTTTCAGTGGAGACCAGTGGAGAGATAGGTGAAAGAGCAAGTGTGACTATCAGTTGTGACTATAGTGATGCATTGATTGCATCCAACACTCAATGGATATGCCAATGAGGATTGCGTGAGCAAGTCTAGGTGAATTCGAGTTCATTCAGATCCATTCTTCAGCAGTGATTGCGCAGTAGAGGCAGGCTAGCAGTTGGCAAAGATTGGAGCATGAGATTTGCTAGATCAGACCTGATTAGTGTGTAGCAATTGGAGATTGTACTGAGAGCTTGTGAGGAGCTTTGTATGATGATTGTTACATGATCTCTATGACATATAATATATATATAGTTGGGGTTTTTCAGCTTTAAGCTTTCCCATAAATCACTGTGTTAATGTGTGTGAATTTTTATGGTTTTAATGTGTGCATGCAATTGATTTAATTTCCGCATATGATGATCAATGGTGGAATAGATTCTGTATTGTGCATGAAGTCAAATAGTGTATGATCAGGAGAATCTTGGACATATAACACATAAGTTATATAATTTCTACACAATTATGGTTAAATGCCAAAGATAAGGGTTGGTTAATCACTTAAGATGTAAAATCCTAGATTAAAAGAATCAAAGAAATAAGCTTATAAAGCATGAGACATAACTGTAAGATCAATCCAATTCAATCACTCTTCTTTGAAAATGAATTACACATATACCCAAATTTGGTTGAATTGGAATTGGAATTAAGTTTTGGAATTGCCTTGTTTGCACAAGTCAATGAATGGCATTTAGAAAATGGTTACAACATTTAGCACTTGCTTAGATCCTCATCATCAATACTACTTTGAATATGTAGTTGTGATTTATGAGATTGTGTATTGTGGTGTCTTCTCCGTAGCGCTTCTTTGCATATTAATATATATTCCTGACACAATTCTCAATGCTCCAAATCAAATCGATTACAAAGATTCATTTAGATTTAATGTGACCCTCACCTTAGTTCTATAAAAGCACTTATATATATGCAAGAGATCAAATCAACAAATAATAGGTTTGAGTATATATCAATGCGCCCATTCCATAGGTAGTGTGTTCTTGGTTCACAATCTCTACAATATGGTCAAATAAATACAAGGATAGAGATTTATCTATGTTTCTTCATATTTGTGACTTGCAAGATTTATGTTCTATTCACAAATCTACAACTGTGCATTTTTTCTTAACCCACGACCACGATACGTTCCTATTCAATACCACTGAGCACATATAAACCTCAAATTCTGGTTGCGCCGAGAGGCGCATCTACAGCCCAATATGACCCCGATGTCAGGTATGTCACGTCCTCATACAAAATGTCGGCTTAAGTTTTAAATTAAAAATAAAAAATAAAAATAAAAAATCGCATTGTGCTAGAACATATATCAATTTCTAATACAATTATGTATTATTTATATAATTTGAATGGATAGTAAATTATATATGTGAATTTGAATGGATCATAAATTTAGGTTTAACAAAAAAAATTACCACTTTGAATTTCCAAATTAAGTAAAATTTTAAACAACTTTACTCTTTACTAAAGTCAATATCATTTCCTAAATCAAAGGAAAAGAGTTAATTCAACACAAACAATCAAAATCCAAAATCTTTTAATATTTCTTATAATTAAATATTTGTAAAATGAATTTATGCTTACCCGCAGCTATGGTAAATAAATAAAAAAATATATAAACTAGATGTATGGTAAATAAATAAATATTCTTTTTATATTTATTCCATAAGCCTTTTTATATTAAAAAAGCTTTAAAAAGAGGTTTTATTTAGATGAAGCCTATGGGACGAATACCATGGGACAAATTAATATTCATACCATGGGCCAAATACCATGGGTAAATAAATAAATATAAAAGAGGTATAAACAAGTATGATCAATAAATAAATAAATATAAAATAGATATAAAGAGGTATGGTAAATAAATAAATATAAAAGAGGCATATATATGTATGTAACAACAATATATCAAATAGGTTATAAATAAAAAACTATTATATAACAAGCCTATAGCTAAAATACCATAAAAGAAAAGGGGTATGGTAAATAAATATAAATATAAATAAACTAGAGGTATGGTAAGTAAATAAAACCTTTTTATATTTACTCTATAATCGCTTTATATTTACTAATAATTATGTTCATTAGTTTACATAACTAAGAAGAAATAGAGAAAGAGAGTGATAAGGGAGAGATGGAGAGAGAGTGTGTATGTTTAGGGGGGAGATAAAGAGACAAAGTAAGATGTATGGAAAGAAAGGGGGAGAGAAGAAGTGAGAAGGAGAGAGGGAGGGATATAATAATGTAGTTGGAGAGAGAGAGGGTGGAAAGAGAGAGAGAAAGAAAGGATGGGGAAGAGAGAGGATTAGAGAGAGAGAGAGAGAGATATGGGGGAAGAGAGAGGATTGGAGGGAAAAGAGAGAGAGAGAGGTGGGAGAGAAAGGGGGAGAGAGGAATAATGAGAGAGAGGAGGAGAGTGATGGGGAAGAGAGAGTATTGGAGAGAGAGAGAGAGAGAGAGGGATTTAGGGGAGAGAGAGAGAGAGAGAGGAAGGACGAGAGAGAGGAGGAGAGAGGGATCGATAAGAGAGATGGAGTTGGAGGGGGAGAGATGTAGGAAATAAGAAATATAGAGAGTGAGAAGGGGAGAGAGAGAAGGAGTCAAAAGGGAGAGACAGAGAGAGAGCGTGTATCTTTGGGGCTGAGATAAAGAGACAAATAAGGAGAGATGGAGATAAGGGGGGAAAAGGAGATATAAGGAGAGAGGGAGGGATATAGTAACATAGTTGGTCGGTGAAGAGAGAGAGAGAGGGAGAGAGAGATGGGAGAGAAAGGGAAAGAGAGGAAGGAAGAGAGAGGATGTGAGAGAGTGGAGAGAGGGAGGGAAAGAGAGATGGACTTGGAAGGGGGGGGGGGAGAGAGGTAAGAAGAAAGAAATAGAGAGAGAAAGGTGGAGAGAGAGAGAGTGAGTTAGCGATAAGGAAGATGGAGAGAGAGGGAGAGAGGTAAAAATGAGGAAAGAGAGATATTAGCGGGGGAGAGGGAGAGAGGGGGAAGATAGAGATATAGATGGAAGGTGAAGAGAGGAAAGAAGAGAGAGATGGGGAGAGGAGGGGATTGACAAAGATATTGATATATATGGATTGTGAGAGTGTGTGTGTTTAGGGGGGTGAGATAGAGAGACATAAAAGAAGAGATGGAGGGGGATACAGATATGGATGGAGGGTGGAGAGAGGGAAGAATATTTCTCACACAAGATGGATTGATATAAGTGGAGATGGTAATTTATAATCCTATTTGATTATTTGCACTATATGCATCAATTTTAGTGTAGATATTTATTTATAATGATATTTTATTACTTGCACTAGATGCATTGATTTCAGTGTAGGTGGTGATTTCTAATACAATTTGATCGTTTTCACCGAATTTGTTGATTTCAATTTAGATGTCAATTTATAATTGTATTTGATTACTTGCACTAAATGCATTTATTTCAGTGTAGATCGCGATTTCTAATCCTATTTGATTTCTTTGAGTAAATGCATTGATTTCAATGTAGATGTCAGTTTCTAGAGAGAGAGAGAGTGAGTGATAAGGAAGATGGAGAGAGAGGGAGAGAGGACAAAAGGAGGAAAGAGAGATATTAGTGGGGGAGAGGGAGAGAAGGGGAAGAGAGGGAAGAAGAGAGATACGGGAGAGAGGGTGATTGACAAAGAGAATGATATATATGGAGTGCGAGAGCGTGTGTGTTTAGGGGGGTGAGATAGAGACAAAAAAAAAGAGATGGATGGGGATATAGATATGGATGGAGGGTGGAGAGAGGGAAGAATATTTTTTTCACTAGATGGATTGATTTAAGTGGAGATGGTGATTTATAATCCTATTTGATTATTTGCACTAGACGCATCGATTTTAGTGTAGATAATTATTTCTAATGATATATGATTACTTGCACTAGATGAATTGATTTCAGTGTAGGTGATGATTCCTAATACTATTTGATTGCTTGCACTGGATGTGTTGATTTCAATTTAGACGTCGATTTATAATTATATTTGATTGCTTTGCACTAGATGCATTGATTTCAATGTAGCGTATCTCAATACTATTTGATTGTTTGCGCTAAATGCATTGATTTCAATGTAGATGGCGTACTTTAATCCTATTTGATTGCTTTGAGTAAATGCATTGATTTCAGCAGATGTTGGTTTCTAATCTTATTTGGATTTATTGCATTAGGTCACATTGATTTCACCGTAGAAGTTATTTTCTAATCTTATTTGATTTCTTGCATTAAATGCATTGATTTCAATCTATATGTTGATTTATGATTTGATGTAATTGGATATATGCTGGTACATTAATATTAAAGTGATTGGATTAACAAATATGCATTGATTTTAGTGTAAGCACAAAAAGTTGTTAACAATGTAGATTGATTTTTGTGTTATAGTAATTTAAGCTATTAATATTGGAGAGCAAGAGAGACAAGGTATCATGTTCACTACAACAGATCGAGCTAAAGATTTAAATGGCTTACGATTTAAATTTTCTTTTTCATATAATCGATATGAAAAGATAACAAAACTAACAAGGGAGGAAATAAGAATAGTAGAAGAAAATATTTTGAGATTGATTGTAACATGAGTATGTTCTTATTATTCACATTTTCTATATTTCAACACTATTATTGTCACTTTGCATTTAAAAAAAATATTTCATCATTTTTCATCATTATATTTATTAACAATAATTATCATCTCAACGAATTAAGGTAACTAAGAAAATTTAAAATTAAAATGACCAAGTTAATCTCATAAATATTTAGCATATTTAAAATGATTATATTAATATTTGATATATTTACATATTACTGATAAAATTAATCATATCTTTGATAAATTTTCCTTGGCAAAGACACGACCTAAACGAGCCTAGATCCATCTTACATCTCAAAAATATACAAAATTTTTAATAATCTGAAAAATGTGACGTTGATGCCTCCGACTGGAACCAGCCTAGATCCATCTAACTCTGGATCTATCATGTGCACCTCAAGAGATTTGATCCCTCTCGGCGCATGATAGATCCAGAGTTAGATGGATCTAGGCTGGTAAATTATCTGGCTCCTCTTTCATTTCTTCCTCCTCCCCCATCATTCCCCATTATAGAAAAACCTTAGCAACAAATTCGTTGGATTTGCTCCAATAATATAAATGCCCGTTATTTTTAAGATGGGAGGGCCTTTGTTCTTCTTTCATCTCGGAATTAAGAATAAATATGGGTGATTTCGTTTTAGTGGTAACCAATCCAATACTATGCCTCAACATGGATTCTACAACAATGATCTGAGCAACTTCTTCTGCATTGACTCTATCACAATGGAGATCTAACCATTAAAATGCATTTCGAATCCAAATGTCACAGATTAAGGGCCACAGACGATAATCAATAACGGAGAAAGCATAAATAAGAGAAGAGACGACGAATAAAATTTATGGAGCCGTGTGGTAAAAAAAGAGCCAACTATTCTTTCGCCTTTTAGTAAAGAATACCGTGTATTGGCCGCTCACAGCGGCATATGCCAATTTTTGGAGCCTTTTATTCCCTATGAATGGAGGCCAACAATACTAATCACTAAAATTGAATGTTTCGATTGCAGATAGATGCTCTTTGTATTTCTTGAATGTTTGAGGTCAATAATATCTTTGATTGTTTTGATTGTAGATGTCTGTTTACAAAGCCTTGTATTTCTTAAATGTTTGAGGTCTATAATAATACTTTACTTGGTTGTGATCTGTTCACATTTCAATCTGAAATAAGAGGTAAATCAGAGTATATTGTTAATTGGATTAAAAAGCCTTGTATTTCTTAAATGTTTGAGGTCTATAATACTAATTTACTTGGTTGTGATCTATTCTCATTTCAATCCGAAATCAGAGATAAATCAGAGTATATTGTTAATTGGATTAAAATGCTTTGTATTTCTTAAATGTTTGAGGTTTATAATAATAATTTACTTGGTTGTGATCTGCTCTCATTTCAATCCGAAATCAGAGGTAAATCAGAGAATATTGTTAATTGGATTAAGATGTCGCTTAAATTTACTTCTTGTTAAATGCTAGTACCAACAATCCCTCGATTTTGCCTCACATTTGAATCCGACACCTTCATGTAGTTTTAAAAATCACGGATCTCACCCCTCAACCTTGCTCTGACACCAAAAATAATGCAGAAGAACTGCCACAAACCTTAAAACACCAATCATCAATTCTACAAATGCAGAAGAACCGCCACAAACCTTAAAACACCAATAATCAATTGTCATCATTTCTACAAATGCAGAAGAACCGCCACAAACCTTAAAACACCAATAATCAATCGTCAGTTTGTAGTCATTTCTTGAGCTTCTCATATGCAAAACACCGAGTATTTCAAATTTCTTTTGATAGAGCATTTGGACAACCATTGGGAAACATGGTATGGTATGATTTCCAACAAATGCTGTGCATTGTTGTGGCTTTAATAGAGAAATTTCTTGCTACAACGTCGCTTTGAATGTATTCATAACATGTTTTCTTGTTCCTTGATCTCTGGCAGATTTGTTTACATATGGTTGACTGATTTGGATGTATTCATAACATGTTTTCCCGTTCCTTGATCTCTGGCAGATTTGTCTACATATGGTTGACTGATTTGGATGTATATCTAAGTGCAAATATAGTGTAGTCAAAGCATTGTTCAACAGAGGAGAAGACAACAACTTTCTTTTCATATATTGCTTATGGTTGGTTGCAGGCACAAGCTCTGCATAACTATCTTTTGAGATGGTTCCAATGCCTGACTTGAAGTGGCTGCATACTAGAGGATTAACCCACATTTTCACACCAATTTTTGTTTTGTAATGAGCTCATGTAAGACAGAAAGGTGACAGTAAGGCACCTTTCTCTTATTTCATTCTCATATGACTGTTTATACCATTGCTAAAGGTGGCAACACTTTCCTCAAATTTCCTGTAAAATGCATATGTGAAAGGTGCATGTTTATATTAATTCAAGCATTTTTACAGTGATCCTACTTGCTACTAACAATTTTCCTTTAACGTAAGTTCATTTGCTAAAAGGAATCCTGCATATTGATATCACCCTTTTCCCAAACACATTGTTACTCGCTAACATTTCTATCAACTTTGCCTGTACACATAAATTGGGAGGCTCTTGTTGTGCCAAGAAAAAACAAAGTGACCGACTGCTACTGCTCTGTCCACTCTCCATTGACTTTTCAAAACCAGCTAATAAATCACACTATTACAACTAACAAATAGTTCTTTCTTAAGGTAAATTGCCACTTGAGAACAGAATTGGAAGTGATTTTTCTGAAATATCTCCAATTGGATGAAGGATGACCTCATTCTAGGGATAAATAGCAAATTATACCCACAAAAATAACCCTTTTGTTGTAGGTTACCATTTTCTTGAAAAAGGAGCACATATTTCATCATTTATATATAGGGTGATTTCTAGAGACCATTATTCCTCAGAAACAGAGTATTCCTTTTTTTAACTCTTGAAACCACCATTTTCTCAAAAAAAGTACTTTTATATCTCAAAATCATATGACACATCTGAAAATAGATTTTATATATATATATATATATATATATATATATATATATATATATATATAATCTCAGAACTAGTTAGCTGTAAATCCAGGACGACAACGTGTGCTGAATATTTAGTTATAATCCAGGACAATAACATGTGCTTAACTTGCTAGAACAAATGAAGAATAGTCAACCTTCATATCTAACAAGTGGTCATACATGAAAGTTTAAACTGAAACAGCAAGAATGGAAGCCAACTGACATCTCAATTTCATTTTTCAGGTATTGTGATTTTCATGTACTAATTTCAAAATGAGTTTACTGTTTAGGTTGTGGAATTTTGTGTTTTTTGATTTTGTCCAATGTTGGATTTATACAGGACATATTCAGTTCACAGACATCCTCTTTGCACAGATTGTTGTCAGATTTCCTCACAAAAAATGACATTGGTACTTGACCTGCTTCCTAATCAGGATATCTAAGACACAGAATTGCATACTTATTGATTAGAAGATAGGAGACCGAGAAATTTGACAGGGCTCTCCGAAATGCCTGGCGTCGACTCTCCTGGTGAAACATTGTTCGACCATCTCTGTATGTAGGTGAAAATGCCGCGTTTTGCTTTTTCAGATGTTATTTTGGTAGAAACAAGCATGTGAATCTATATCTGGTGCAATCTTGTATAAGTTCAGATGTTTCTGAGGGTGCATATGTGAGATTTGCAGAGGTACCGAGAGTAAGGCCAACAATGAAAGTGGTTGGAATGACAGAGAAGCCAGAGGGGTATCCGATCAAGCCTAATCTGCTATCCTACCCTTTTTCATCTAAAAGGCACATTGTCTTCTTCATAAGAGGCATGCTGGAAGACTCTTCATAACTTAGTGATGGAGGTGGTGACCCGTTCATTTATCTCGATAGTTTTTAAGGTTTGTGGGCTATAGAATTTTTTGTTTGTGGAGGATCCATTGTAAGTAGAGAAACACTATTTTATTACGGGTTGAAGCAACTCCCAAAAAGTGGGTGGTATTGACGAGGAGGATGACGCTTCATGGTGTCTGTGGGTTTAATGCAGTTGTGGTATCTTGGCTCTAATGGGGAGGGGAGTGAAAAAACATCCCTCTGCATTGATGCCCATTGACGCTGGGCTCTCGGTGACTTCTCTGGTTTTTCCGATCCTGTTTCCACATCGGCCGGGGAAGTCCCAGAAAATTCAAATTTTCCGGTGGGGGCGGGCTCTATATTCATTTCGGCACTACAACTGTCCTTTTTCCCTTTAGGAGATTGACGATTGTCCTGTGATGGGAGGGATATGAACTTTTGTACTTTCGCAGTTTCTTTCTGACAAGGGTTGGAACCTGTGGGTTATTGTCCTTGATGTAGTGAGAGGATGGCAATTTGAGGTACAAATGGCGTTTTGTTTTAATTTCATGTCGTTGGGCTGAAGTTGGTTGTCAGGGAAATGACACTTGGGAGAAATTGTTTCCTCGGAGAAATTGCTGGGGTATAAGATGAAAATTAGTAAACTAGATTGAGGGTGGTATTGTTTCCATCTTTTGAAGGACGAAGATGTTACAGAAGTGCTAGGCAGAACCTGGGTGAGTGGAAGATGTTTTTTGGCACTGCATAGATGGGACGTAGGCTTTCATCCCTATTTGAATGCGCTTGTAAACCATATGATGTGGGTGAAGTTAGATGGACTCCCTCTGCAATTTTGGAGCCCAAAGGTTTTGATGGTGATTGGTGATAGTATAGGGAAGTGTTGATTTGTGGACCCTAAATGTTTTAGAGTATATGACAAGTGGGTTGTTTGGATTCTAGTCGAAGCTCCGTTTGCTGGGGGATTGCCAGCACAAATCGACCTTTCCTGGAATAAGGTGATATACAGACAATCCATAGACTATTGGTAGATGCCTTTCAGGTGCTATTTATGTCACGCGACTGGCCACTAAATGAAGAGCTGCTCGCGGTGGAAGGAAAATGCAAAGGGGACGAGGGCTTCGGTTGGCTTGAAGAAGGTTCATCTGGGTTCGAGGAATTTCCATGCTGAAACATCTTCGACTGGCGGTATTACGATGATACCGGGTAATTTATCAGAACAAAATCCCTCTATTCATGCTGATTGTGGCAATGATATCTCTAATCCAGTCTTGCACAATGTTCTCAGGGCGTCCTTGTCACCTTCTCCCTTTTCCGAGGGGATGGGCAGCCAATGGGAGGGTTTCATGCCTTTTATACCCAGGGGTATGAGACCTAACCAGGTCAAGTGTGGGTCTTGTACTAAGGAAAATTCTCTGGATCTTCCAGTGATGGACTCCGAGAATTACCCCCCTCAGTGGTCCCCTACTAAGGTATCTATGGAAAATTGCCCTGTGTCTGATCCTCTGTCTTCTGCTCCTACCTCCCCAACTATGGGTATTGAGGCCTCTTTATCTCCGAGAAACTCCATTGGGAGTGATCTCAAATTGTTGATGATGGGACAAGATTCTATATTGGAACCCTTGACGGTGGATAAGGGAAGGTCGTCGTCACCTACAATTGTGATTAGTCCCTCTTTGAGATCTAATGTCACTATTAGAAGGGGTAATGACAGGCCTAAAAGAAAGAAAAATATGGCTCATATCTCTGATATACAGGACATTATTCTGGATGGTAACTTCAGGGATGTTCCAGTATCCCAAGCTATAGGTTAGGTCGTTAGAGCATTGACCCCTGTGTCTCTGGATCCTTAATGAAGCTTGTATCCTTAAATTTGAGGGGTCTGGGGGGTCAGGACAAGTATTTATCTGTTAAAAAAATTCTTTTTTTATGAAAACCATCTATTATTCTTATCCAGGAGTCTATGAAGTCTGCTGACTATGTTATCACTTATTTTCGTGCAATGCAACCAGATTGGCATATGGTTTCTAAAGGTGCAGAGGGTCGCTTTAGAGGGTTGGTGGCTTTGTGGGATCCTAGATGGGCGTCCATGAGGCCTTTCAACTTCTTTGGTGGCATCCTTCTCACGGGTTTCCGTCCTGGTTTTCCACATAGGATCCATCTTATTAATGTTTATGCTCCTTATCAGGATAGATTAGCATTCTGGAAGAGGATGGAGGACAGTGGCATCCTATTCCTTCAAAATCTCCTTATTGCTGGTGATTTTAATTGTGCTCTAAATGATAATGATATTTGGGGGGAGAAGGGTAGAATAGATCCTTTGGCGGATGTCATCAAAGGGATTTTTTGGAATGCTAGTTTATGCGACTTCCCTTTTACAGAAAATAGTCCGACATGGTTAAAAGGAAGAAAAGGAAGAGAGTTCATTGGGAAAAAGATTGATAGAATTGTCCTAAACAATGTCCTTCGATCAAAAATGGAAAATATGAAGGCTCAAGCGGAGGACCTAACCGTTTCATATCACATGCCAATATCATTTAGATAGGATATTGAAGAGGGGAAAGGTGGCATTCCTTTCAAATTTAATAGAACCTGGCTGAATAATGAATCTTTTAATGTTCTGATCAAGGATTATTTAAAAGAACATAAGAGGATGGAAGGTACATCTGCCATGACCTATTTATCATACACTGAGGAATTTGAAGAAAGTGGTTAAAAATTGGGAACTGGGGCAAAAAAATAAAAATAAAGGACATGATCAGAGCCATTAGAATGGAAAGGTCTATGATTTTAAAGGAAGTAGAGGAGGGCAGACATTCTCCGGACTACAGGGAAAAAATAAAGTCTTTAGAAGATGAATATAGGATCACCTCCTTATCGACGAACATGCATGGAGACTCAAGAGCAGAGCCACTTGGCTCCAATGTGGTGATAAAAACAATAAATTCTTTCATAATGTTGCAAATTGCAGAAGGAATGCCAATGCTATATGGAAAATTAAGGTAAATGGAGAAACAATTTGTACAATGGATGGTATTAAAAGGGTTGTGGTAGATTTTTTTGGGAACCTATATGAGAAATAGGAGGCTCCAGATATAGCAGTACAGATGGAATTTATTGAGGATTATCTTGTTATGTTCGATGAGGAGGAATTTTCTAAATTAAAGAAGAAGGTAAGCCCAAAGGAGATAAAGCTTGTGTTAAAATCATTTATTGTGGATAAGAGTCCGGGTCCGGATGGATGGACCCCAGACTTCTTTCTTCACTTGTATGAGGATTTTATAAGAGAGATAACAAAGATGGTGGAAGAGGTTAGGCAAACTAGGAGGATTCATAGGGCTATAAACTCAACCTTTCTTTTCTTGATTCCAAAAAAGAAAGGGAAGATTACTTTTGATGACTACAGACTAATCTACCTTTGCAACACTCTCTATAAGATTAATTAAAAAATTATAGTTGAGAGAATCAAGGGGGTCCTATCGAAACACATCACAGTGGAACAGGTTGGGTTTCTTAAGGACAGAAGCATCCATGATGTAGTGGCTACTACGCAAGAAGTCATTCACTCCATGCAGGCAAAGAAATTGAATGTGGCGGTAATGAAAATTGATCTAAACAAGGCTTACGATAGAGTTGAATGGAATTTCTTAAGATTGGTCCTATTTAAAATTGGTCTGGATCGGGAGGCGGTGGCTTGGATAATGGGATGCATTACTCAGACATCAATGGCAGTCTTAATCAATGGAACAACATCAAGTTTTTTTCATCCAGGACGGGGATTGAGATAGGGATGTGCCCTATCTCCCCTCCTTTTTATCTTGATTATGGATGCACTAAGCTTAAAGATAAAACGAGCGATGAGCCTGGGGAGTTTTAGAGGTGTAGAAGTCTGTTGGAAAAAGTTGGTGTCTCACAGTCTATTTTTTGATGATGTTCTAATATTTGTTGCAATGCAGAGAAGGAGCTGGGAGGAGCTCAAAAAAATTCTAAATGGTTTTTTCATAGCATCTGGTATGCTGGTAAGTTTTGGAAAATCTTGTATTTTCTATGTTGATGGTGAGGAAGAGGATTTTAAAGAATTGGGAGCCTTTTTCAATTCAATATTGCACCTCTTAGAGAGGGACTGTCTTACTTGGGCTTCAGATTGAAGCCGACAATGTATACAACGGATGACTGGAAGTGGTTAACTACCAAATTCCAGAGAAAGATATTCAGTTGGTTGACAAGATGGTTATCAAGGGGGGGTCTACTTATATTGACTCAAGCGGTCCTTCAACAGTACACTGTATACTAGGCCCATCTTTATCTAATCCCAAAACAAACATTGGCTGAGAGTAAAAAGGTAATTGCTAGATTTATTTGGAACGAGGGAAAGGAGCGCAAAACCATTCATTTGGATCGTATTGAGAGTATCACTATGCCGAAAGAGAAGGGAGGATGGGGTATATTGGAGCTTGAAACCTTCAGCATGTCCTTCATTTTTAAATCAATTTGGAGATGTCTAACTAAATATGGATTATGGATGGAGATCATAAGAAATAAATACTTAGGCCGGAAGGATACTAAGGATATACTAATTACGGGATGGGATGATGTTAAGCAAAGATCAAATATCTGGAAGGGCTTTTGTAAGTGCTGACCTATATTTACAGAGAACCTAGAATGGAACTTTGGAAAGGGAAATAAGATTCAGATTGGAAGTTAGCAGTTGCTTGGTCAAGGACGATCCATAAATATTAGCAGAGAAACCATTGATCAAATTAATCAAAGGGGCATATTTTATACAAGTCAGATAATAAAGGAATGGGAAAATGATGTCCCGAGATGGATGACATATAAAGAGATAGGATTGGAAGAGATTAGAAAGGAGGAATGGGATAATTATATCACTTCTATAAAATGTCTGGGATTGAGAAAGGATGCTAGAGGAGACAAAATGACTTGGGGAGGGATAGAAATGAAGAAGAAAATTAGCACAAAGGAGGCCTATATAGTACTGATGAATAAACGCATGGGGCATGAACCTGGTTGATGGTTTAAACTTATGTGGAAAGTCAAGGTACAGGTAAAAATGGTCATTCTAATATGGCTCATATGGAAAAATAAAAACTTGACTTGGAAAAATTTACAGAAGAAAGGTTGATAGGGATCGGGTATTTTCACTTTGTGTGAGGAACAAGAGGATGATAATATCCACCTTTTCTATAGCTACTCATTTGCATTAGAGACCCTTCACAACCTGTGCTCCTATCTAAAACTATTGACTCCACAGTACAGATCAACATTGGATTGTATCAACTGGTGGTTTAGGAGGGGGAAACATTTAAGAGCCATTCCAATCTTATTTCATTGGTATATTTGGTGCGGAAGGAACAGGAAGATTTTTGAAGGGCAGCAATGCACTTCTCAAGATATATGTCTAAAGATCTATAGCTCAATGGAGATGCTGAAGTTAAAGCAAAAGCCCCCATGTGATGCCTCGAAGAGACTACGACCCTTTGAAATCCACTATGCAGCTGGTTTCTTTGATGGTGCTTCACAAAACCAGAACTGTGGGTGTGGGGCCTGGCTTATGAAATGGGGGAAAAGGTACCAACATGTGGGTTGAAATCATAGCATTGTGGGGTTTGTTATGGTTCGCCAACCAACTCTATCTAGAGGAGCTTTGTGTTTTTGGTGATTCGAAAGTCATTATTGATCACATGAAAAAGGGAACTCAACTAAATCCTATTTATCTTTCACATTGGATGGAGCAGATTCATGCTTTGAAGCGCACTTGTACCTCAATAACTTTCTGCCATGTATATAGGGAAAAAAAAACGAAGAGGATAGATTATCTAAAAGAGGTTTGAATGACAGATTTGGGGAAATGTACTATGAGATTTACAACTCTAATGGACCTGGAGCAGAAGGTAAGGTAAACTTCAGTTAAGGCTCATGATGTATGTTTTTGTAGGAAAAGGAAGGAAAGAAAGCAAATAGAAAGAGGAACATAGTGAAGATGGTATGTGTAGAGTTAGTCAAGAGGTAATGTTGTATTTTGGATAAGTACTCTTTCCTAATATGAAGGGAAAAATCAAAAGAAATCGTTCAGTATTTATTGTAAAGGCTGAGAACTTCAAGGAGGAACAGTTCTTTTGTTTTTTGAATTTTCAGATGATAATGTATTTGGAACAACTGATAGTATTACAATTTACAAAAAGACACGTGCCCTGGTACACTATATAAACCATAAGTATTTTTCTTGCTAAAAAAAATATTCAGTTCACAATGTTATCTTAATCCTCTTATTTACCGGTGTTCATGTCATTTGGAATTGAAGCAAGTGTAGATCACAACCTCCGTGCATATAAGTATGGGATGGCTTGTAAAATGAATTTGAAATTCATTGCAACCTCACTTCCTTTTAGAAACACTGCTTATTACATTGTTCTTCGAGTTGCTTAATTTCGGTGTTAGCGTATTCGGCCTACATTTTTAAGATATCGAAATTGAGTGTTAGGAAATCTTAACCATGCGGGTTTCAATATCCCACGCGTTAATAAGAGATTTTTCATAAATTAATAACAACTTTCCATTCTTGAACTGAATAATATTTCTCAACCAAATAATCATTACAATTGTCTGCCTCTATGGTCATGTAATTGTCAAGCACAAGAACTATATTGAGACTAATTTTTTATTAACAAAATGATACCCATTAACTATAATATGAAAATCAAATTGTATAGCTTCCATTAACTATAACATGACAATCAAATTGTATAACTTCCACCTCATCATAATTTAAAATTTAATTATTCTACTAATCTTATGATAGTTTTTCTAGGTCTTGTTGCTTGAAACACACCAGATTCACTCACAGACGACATGCCATTATTAGTAGAATGCCATTGGTAGTCTTTTGGAATTTCACCATAGCCTCCTTTGGCTTGTAATTCAAATTTTAAGATGTACTCTAGGAGACTAGGGAAGAAC
Organism: Pinus albicaulis; assembly: GCA_034641835.2. Classification (NCBI taxonomy): domain Eukaryota; kingdom Viridiplantae; phylum Streptophyta; class Pinopsida; order Pinales; family Pinaceae; genus Pinus; species Pinus albicaulis. The sequence goes on from CM076582.1 coordinate 738,623,472, forward strand.
CAATGCTTGAGTGGCTTCATTCTTGTTGGAAAAATTAATATTTACATGCTCATAAGCCTTTACTTCCTTCATAAATTGCAACAAGACAGCTATATAACTCATTTACACCTTCATTTCATAAGAAACTTAATAGATAATGGAACAAAAAACATAATATGTGGACATCAAGTAATTAAACAAATTAAAGCATCTCATCGACCCTTAATCATCAAGAACATAGACAACATATATAAGTGGAAACCCATAACGGGAGAAAACCACATCTTATTATTGTTGTGATGCAAAGGCAAGCTCCAACTCCCTCTCACAACTGATTTTCTGTAGGCTCCAACCTACAGGAGGCTACTATCCCAAATTCTGCAAGCTACAACTTGCAAGGAATATCCAATTCCCATCTACTTTCTGTAGGCTACAACCCACATGAGGCTCCTACCTCAACCAGCTACAACTCGACATCTATCAAGCTAAAGCTTGATATGGAGCCACCAACTCCCTCACGCTATAATAAAATCATATGCCGATTTACCTGGATATCAGCTCTATTTTCTCCTTCTTCAATTTTTCCCTTCCAGCCTTCAAATATGCTTCATATCAACTCTGGATCTGCACAACATCTCTATTTGTTCTCTCTCATTATTCCACTCTCTAACCTCGCTATGCATATTACAATAACATCATTTATATAGATCACTTCATGGCTGTTTGCATTCTATATGGGAATATGAAGTGAATAGGCATGACCCTTTCCTTCCACCCATTCATTTCCTCACTCAGCATATTCAGGATGTTACAAATATATACAATTATTATGGAATCAAATGGAGTTTTTCTTTGCTTGGGAGACTTGCCTTTGCATAAAAAACAATATAAAAAAATAATACATTTACAATTACATTCAAATATTTCATTCAGCCCTTTCAACTTCTTAGATTTGTTGTGTGTTTGTCCTCTTTTGCTTGCTGTCCCTTTGTCTTTTATGTTTCTGCAGTTATATTACAACTGTGTTGCATGACCGCCTTTTTGCTTGACTCGACCAATGCTGTTGCACTGTTCTACACGAGCTCCGGGTCCTTTTTATTACCCGAGCCTTTTCTTGTTGTGTTCAAACTTTTCTTTTGTTACCCGAGTCTTTTTTTCCGCATTCAACCTTTTCGTTGACTCACTACCGCAACACTGTTCTTCACAAGCTCCTGGTCCTTTGTTACGCATTCATGTATTTTCTTTGTGACCTGTGGGGTATGGCCCACATAAAATCCCTTTTAACACACAGTGGAATACAACTTCGGAGTTAAATACAACATACATACATTAGCGATTAAACAATGCTACTTTAAACCAAACTACACATAAACCCAAATCTCTTGCATACATGTGTAACTTCCTATTGGAGGGTCCCACAATACCTTAAACCAATCAAAACAAATCACATTTCAACAAACTGAAGAAAAAACCTTAACAACGAGCTTATTATTCCGTCAATGCGAATTTGTGTCGTAATCTCCACCGTAGATCTTCGCTAGATCTAATGGTCTTATTATACCTCATTGTCTTATCGCAATCGCTCGCCCACAAGTTTAACTCTTATTGATAATGCTCTACCATATAATCGGCGATGTGTGCTAGTGCACAGTGCTGACACGTGGTTCCTCCCTCATCGCATCGCATCCTTCCATCCTTCTTACATCGCATCACAAACAACTTACAATACCGTGCGATCTCTTAGCGGTAACCTCTAAAATATACGATGTGCGCTAATGCACAATGCTGACACGTGCTTCCTCCCTCATCACATCGCATCCTTCCATCCTTCCCGCATCGCATCGCAAAAAAATTACCATACCGTGCGATCCCTTAATGGTAACCTCTAAAATTTGCAATGTGCGCTAATGTGCAATGCTGACACATGGTCGCCCCTCATCGCATCGTATCACAACCAACTGAACTTGCGAAGTCAAATTAACTGTTCATTTCTTGCCTTCACTTCTACGATTTAATCTTGACCGTCCATTTACCTTCTTTGGAAATATTCTAAGTGTTCTTTGCCTTAGTCATTTTTTCTTCTTTCTGTGACCACCACTACTCTGCATCTCCTCTATCCTTCCTGAGCTTTATTTAGTTTCTAAACACGTTGATCTCTCTTAATATTTATTCAGTTTCTAAATGAGCTGATCTCTCCTGATCTTGTTCTTCTATTCTTTATTAACTCCGACTTGAGATTATTACTCTTGCTGCATGCCTTACTCACTACATTACTGGACGCCTTAATTACTACTACCTTTTTTGACTTAGCTTCCTTTGCTGCCTTTGTTGCCTCTGCTTCTTTGTTGCCTTTTCTCCTTGTATACCTTGCTTCTTAGCTGCCTTTGCTGCCTCTGCCTTTTTGATAGTTTAGGTGCTACTCCTTTGTGCTTCTTTTCCATCAATGACAATATTTCCAATGGTCTCCCCCTTTGGCATTGATGGCAACACTTCCTCCAACACTCCAATACTTCCTCCAAGACTTCCTCCACCTTTCATTATGAGAGGTGTATTTCTTCCTCTGCTTTCTTTTTAGAGGAGCCTTTCTTCTTCTTCTTTCCTTTCCTCCCCCTTTGACATCAATGGCAAAGGGTTGCGCATTTCCCAGTGTAGTTTCTATACTTTCATTTTCTTTTCTCACTTTATAGGCCTTCTTCTTTTGACTTTATACTTTGCTGCTCCAGGATGGTGTATAATAGTTGTTGGGAGAACACTTTGATAATCATTGAAATTGTATGAATATACACAAAAAATTGATGTTATCCCAAATTCATGAGAATGCTGGAAGGCATGTCATCATAAAATGTTTTGTATTTTTGTCCCCCACTGGTTGATAGAGGTGATATGTGCTAGAATTTTGATGTACTTCTGTCATAATACTCCGATCTTGAGGACTTGTACCATACCGTGATTTGTAGATATTTACTAGCTTCAGAGCTCTAGCTCTTCTGTGACAAATTTTATGAGCTGCTCTCCCCCTGGAATGATGCTTTCTCGTCGGATACTGACTATCACTTGTCTACTACACTGTTTCTGTTCCTTATATTTTTTGCCTTTGATGGTGTATTTCCATTAATTTTTATTTTTATTTTCCTGATCATATCAGAGAGTATCATCTGTAGACACTACCCCTAGTTTGTCTCTTAGATATTCGAATGGTTAACTAGCAAGAGGTTTTGTGAATATGTCTGTTGTTTGTTCCTTTGTTGGTACATACTCCATCTTTACTATTTTCTTTGCTACTTGTTCTCTGAGGAAGTGGTAATTTATTGGGATGTTCTTGGTTTTTGAATGAAGTACTGGATTTTTTGATATACTTATTTCACTTGTATTGTCACATTTGATAGAAATAGGTTCAACAATGCTTACCTTCATGTCTTAGAGAATTTGTTGCATCTACATTAATTGTGTGCGACAAGTTGTTTTTGCTATGTATTCCACTTCTGCTGTAGATAGAGAGACAGATGTTTGCTTCTTGCTTAACCATGCCACCAGACTTTATCCCAAATAAAATGCACCTCCACTTGTGCTTTTCCTGTGATCCACACACCTGGCCCAATCCGCATTTGTATATGCTGTCAATGTGAAGTATTTTATTTTTGGATACCATAGACAATAATTTGTGGTTCCTTGCAGGTATCTAAATATCTCTTGATTGCTAGCAAGTGATTTTTTTTGGTGCTGCTTGAGCTTGGCACAAGTCCTACTTCCAACATAATGTTTGGTCTAGAGGCAGTTAGGTATATCAGACTTCCTATCATAGATCTGTAAAGTCTTTGATCTACATTTGCGGATCCATCATCAGCACATAACTTGCATCCAGTGATCATGGGAGTAGACACAAGTTTCCAGTCTTTGATTTGGAATCTTTTTAACATATCTCTTAAGTATTTTTCTTGTGAAATGAATATGCCTCTGTTATTTTGTAGAATTTGAAGTCCTAGGTAGTAGGTAATCTCTCCAATCATATACATCTCAAATTTTGACTTCATTTATTCTGCAAATCCTTTTACTAACTCATCCTTGTTGCTACCAAACATGATGTCATCTACATATACTACTACAATTAAGAGTGCAATTTCATCTGCCTTTATATACAGATTGTTCTCTACTCCTCCCTTCTTGAAACCTTGTTTTTTAAAGTACTTTTCCAGCCTAGAATACCATGCACGTTGTGCTTGTTTGAGACCATATAGGGATTTCTTTAATTTGCACACATAGCCGTGTTAATCTGCTAAAGAAAATCCTTCAGGTTGTTCCATGTAGACTTCTTCCTCTAGATCTCCATTCAAGAAGGAATACTTCACATCCTTTTGATATAGCTTGAAATCATGATAGTTATGTTGCACATTGCCTCCAAATGATTAATGACATTTATTTGATGGAAATTTTAGTCCATCATGCTTCATATTTATAAATAATGACCCACAATGATTTTCATCATCACCTTTTCAATGTAGGATTGTCATGTCAAAATGTAAGTAGTAAATTATTCATATATGTACAGTCTTTAGTTAAATGTAGCAATTTTAGTTCTACATAGTTGAATTATTTAGGTTTTTATCATTTTTTCTTATAGTAAGTAACAAATATATGAACAATGATTTAACACTTTCATATTCATATATTCCCTTGAAGAGTGGTTATATATTCCTATGACAATAGTAAACCAATTATTATGTGATCATTTAAAGGCAATACAAATGTTCAAACAATAAGCCAAAAAAATAGAAGAAAATTACCATCCAATAATAACTTCTTTTAGATTCACTCACTGGTGAAAGTCATACATAATGAGATAATAGTCAATATCCAATGCAACCTGAGTTCCAACTATATTATTAGCAGACTGAAGAGAAAAATACCAAAATGTGAAATAAAATAATAGTATTAGTTTGGTGTGCACACATAAGAAATAAATGAATAGCAAATTAGCTATCTTTAGATTCTACCAAAGTTAGTCACAACAATGGCTTAGTAGCAGATTAATGGCTTAAAAACGAGAAAAAATAGTTAGTAGATAAAGTATAGAGGCTACACAAGAGTTGCAAGGGTCAAATTACAGGTTGTTATTATCGTCAAAGTGGCAATGAAAATAGAAACAAGAAAAATAAAGACATTAATAATTACATTCATGGAACAATTCATCTTTACTCATAGGATATAAAATATAAATATGTGATGAGATTTCATTTATGTCACCAACTCGAGACATCGAATACAAGATAAGTTTCTAATTTGTTTAATACTATAGTAAAAAAACATAGACACACACTTTATTTGAACTTTGTATACAATAGCTATATGCATTACATGACTATTCCAACACTACCCATTAATGGTCACAAAAACCAACATACAACCCCACCTAAAGACCAGGAAAACCAAGCTAATACTAGAGCCATGGTACCATGCATGTGCAACTTGAAACTGCTCCCTATACATGATGATTTGTTCATGCCATGTACTTCTCCACAATACCCTTCGCCTTTGTCTCGTACATAACCCGCACAAAAAAATTTGCCATGTAGAAAATTGTAACCTTTTATCATACTACAATCATTCAATGTACCTTCTTGTGATGGTCAATATCCAATCAATTGTGACTGCTCCTTGGGGAATATTGAACCACGAGTCTCAATTTCATCCTGAGAGGTGCAAAACATAAATTCCTCTCCTTAGTCATTATTTTCATCCTTTGTGGACTTAGATTTGATTGTTTTGGGCTAAATCCCTTTTTAGCTCCTCATAATCCCAACTTAGATTTGATTCTTTTGAGCTATATCCCTCTTTAGCTTTTTACAATCCCTCTTATAGTGACAAGTTGGCATTATGAAGTATGTGTTGTCCTTGATGGAAACCTACTTGATGAGTTGTCCTCTATGGCAACCCACTTGTAGCAGGATAAGTATGTGTTGACATAATGGTAACAGGATGAGTATAGATGCCATTTCAGATGTGACAGAGAAAGAAATACCAGTCATAGATAGAGGAATGATGAAGGTAAATTTTGAGAAAGTATATGTCGATTTTGTGAAGCAAATTCGTGGAAACACGTAAGAGAAGTTGTGTATACACAGGTTCTATGAAGCAAAGCCATGTACACTCGTAGGTATGATGAAGAGAAGTAGTGTATATGCAGGTTTAGTGAAGCAAAGTTGCATACACACATGGGTATGAAGATGAAAATGAGCGTATAGTTTGTGCATTATGGTTTACTAAATACCAAGGGTCCTTACCATGGTGTTAGCCCATAACAATGAGCATGTAAACGAATATTTGATCCTGTTAAAGAGTGCCATTGGAATTAGTGTTGTTTTGACCCATGTTATTGTTTGAGGCCTAAGCTATATAAGGAGATGAATATCCAAGTGTTTTTGGGTGTGCATATAAGAGGGTGATTGATGAATACTTCGATCTAAAGTATGATTGCATGGTATGGGTTATTAATGAGTGGATGATATAAAACAAGTATGCACCCAATAATACAATGATGGATTATGATCATTAAACCTAAAATGGCTATGTATTGTATGATCTGCTTATGGGTTGATTAGATCTATGGTATGGCGAATATTTATTACTATGTATGTCATGATCTGGGTATGTTTGAAGTTTTTAAGGACATCGCAACTACGAGTTGGTAATTGCATATATATACGTAGTTTTGTCTCTGGTAAGGTGCATACATACACAAATACCCTTCTGATTAGTAGCGTATCAATTCTACATTATGGGAAGATATGTACGCGAGTTTTATTCCTGAAAAGCGCGTATACACGCAGAAATGGTTTATCATAAGAATGTATAAAAGCTATGGTTTCTGCTGAAGAATATGTCTGATCAACCTAATCAGTCTTGATATGTTTCTACTATCTGTCAATGAAGTCTTCATGTTGATCTGGGGTTGATAGTGATGTCTTGATTATTGATGATGCTATTAGCTGTATGTGATTGAAGAGCAGTGATTGGTTGTTTGATTTAATGATTAAGTAATTAGTTGAATGATTTGGTACAATGATCAATTTTAGTTTTGATATATGGTATTGGGTTTAAATGATGGTAGTGGGCCAAGTCTGAAAATTTGATGAAAAGTGGCCTACAGGTTGTAATGTGTTGAAGCAAGTGGATCCAGTCTTGAAATTTATGAAACGTGGTCCACGATGGTGATGAGGGTTGCAGCCTTTAGTAAGAAAGTTGAAGCTTCCTGCCAGTAGTAGCTGGTGATCAGATCATGGGTTTGGAGCTCCCTTCCAGTGGGTGCTGGTAAACGAGATCAAGGAGTTGAAGCTCCCTTCCAGTGGTTGCTAGAGAACAAGTGAAGGTTGTAGGCTTCTGCAGGTGGGTGCCTGCATGCTGGTATGAGTCTGTGCCAGTACAAGATTGTAAGAAGTTTTCACAAATTGAAGACAGAGATGAAAACAATGGTGGTTTTCTCCCACATTGGGTTTCCACCTTAAATAATGGTGTTCATGTGTGTTTCTTATGTGGGATGCTTTATTTCATTCTTACTGCACATGTTTACTTCTTATCAAATGTCTGATGAATCATTGATGCACTAATTTAAGTTAAACAAATCAAGAATTAACTAAAATATAAGTTCACTGAATATATGCTAGTTGTATGCATAATAGTCACGTACTTATGCAAGTTTACTTCAGTAAAGTTGTGTATATAAATTATAGTAAGAAAAGTTAAAATTAAGTAAGTTTTAAAATACTGATTCACTCCCCTCCCACCTCTCAATATTTTTCCCAGCATGACCTAGTTCCCCGCATTAGTAGTTAATCATTTTTTTCTTTCTTTCTACCCAAGCCACTTTTTCTTTTGCTTGTTTCCATTACTTGGCACTTTTTGTTTCATCTAAACTTTATCCTTCTCCAAAATTTAATGAACTTGTTCCATCAACAAGGCCTTGGTTAGTTGGTAAAGCTGGGAAATTTCATACTTCCCCACCAAGATTCAAATCTTACAAAGACATGTTTCACCTTTCACAAGCCATCTCGCTTGTGCAAGGGAGGCATTTCATGTGGTTGGGATATACGTGCAAGCTTAGGGTGAATTTGGTGGAATGGATAATGTCACACCACACCAAAGGGATCTCTCAAGAGTGTTGCAAGCCAAATACATTCTATTATGATGCTCCCAAAATGGGGAATGGCATGTTTTCCACGTAGTAATATTCAAAAGAATTTTGTAAAAAAAAATCGTTCCTCCAAAAAAAGAGTAAAATCTAGTCATAATATTTTATATCCCCTTATTTGACATGTTTTTTGCATAGTCATAACAAGAGCATCTTGTCAAAAGAAACTTGTTTCTCCACAACAAGTGTAAACTCCAGCCTTAATATTTTCTATGAACCCATGGTAATTTTTTGGCAAGTTTTTTTTTTTTCTGTAAAATATTCAATAACTCCTAGAAATTGAAAATTTAAATCAAAATAAACATTATATTAATATCCTCAAATGACCCAAATAGGTCAATGGTACTAGAGTACAATCAAATAGAAATTACAACAAAAAAGACCACCCAAAAATGGAAACTCTATTGATTCTAGGTGTGATGAAAATGAGCATCATCCCTCCACCCTTAACAATGAGACTGAATGTTAATATATTTTACATTAATGATGAATTTTCACCCTAACTCCAATGATTGCAATCCATTTCGCAGTAGCTCATGACTCCACATAACTTGTTTCCATTCTTTGCATGGGTGTCATGACTTACACAAGAAAACAATGTAGTCCCTTAGAGTTTGATCACTCTATTAATACAATGATGTAGATTAAGTCTAAACACATATCCAGAAATGGGTCTACATCATCATCGTCTAAATATTTCAACTCTAAATCATGATCAACCTGTTATCTTCCTTGAAATCTTCCTTAAAATATAAAACGTCCCATCTAGTTACAACGATAAACGATTACATACATTGTTTGGGAACATGTTATAGTATTTGTATCATATTGTTCTAGGAGGATTCTTCACCTAGATGTGGATGGGATTGATCTAATTAATGGCATAGCCATCCTTTGTAAAAAAAGAAAAATGAAAACTAAGTTTATAATCTATACTCTTTTTTGTAAGCTTGGTAAGACTACATCTTCATCGTGTCCAATATATCACCCCGATAGGGGTGAGGAATTTAACCGGCGACTTCACAACAAGGAGTGCCTTAAAAGTGCACACGATCACCATCTATTCAATACCCCGTGGACAAGTTTATAATATATAATATTATCTGTATATTCTCTCAAATATTTCCTAGAGCTTTACCACAAGCAATATAAAAAAATTGAAAATTAAAAATTTTAATGTCTTGGACCTTTTCTGCTAGCATTATCATGTGCTATATAGCCTATAGGCTACAAGAAATTGATAACTTACTTATACAACTATAGAACCTACATATTAATAAAAAATAATCTAACTAGAATATTTATTTCTTAGAGTTTCAAACAAGTGGAAAATACCCTTTAAAACAAAAGGCTAAATTCCTTAAGAAGGAGAAACAAATCACCTTATTGGTTGGCATTAAGGAACAACTGTATTAAAAATTGATCCTTTCTTTATGAAAAGGAACCAACCACAACCAAGGGAGATACACGAGAAATGATGAGAAGGGCTGTTGTAGAAGCATGGAAAACATGGAAGAAGAAAATTGCTAGGAGTTTGAAGGTTTTCCCTTAGCCAAAGCAATCTGCAATATCACTAGTGAGTAAGAATGCATTAAATCTCTAATTGAAAATGAATAGCTCACCCTTTATAATTTTTTTCTAAGCTGAATAAAATTCCCACTAAATGTTTGTTTTCTGGATTGGATTTTCAAGGTAAATTATTGGCTATTGTGGTTGTACTTATGTGTGTGTATTATTGATGTGGATTTTGTTTTGTATGATTGCATAGCTCATATCCAAACTTCCATTATGTGAATTTTGATAAACTTTACCCAGACAAACACATTCATTGTTAGATGAGGTAAATTAATTTTATACTATAAAAATTGGGTGAATGGTTTTTAGAAAAAAAATGGAAAATGGAGAATCCTTTTTTTTTTTTTTAATCATGGACAATTAGCCCACCTATGAATATTAGCCCCAAAAATTTTCCTTGCTTCCAATCTATATTCCTTAGGAAACCATTTTCATGGATTTGAGTACATTTTCTACATTCAAATCTTAACCAGCTTCTTTTAAAATCTTTGCAGCAACAACATGCCATTATTTTGAACTTTTCTAATGAAGTACTTCAAGACTACTTTCATTAGATGTTATAATCCCATGAATTTGTATCATTTACCTCATCATTACACACATGAAACTGATAAATACTATGGGGTTAATTTCATGTAGCTAAACGTAATTGTCCACAAGAAGGTACTAGATCACAATTCTAAGTAGTTGCTTACATGTGAGCTTGATTAGCCATGATTAAATTCTAAATTATATTAAAAAATGTTTATGTGCTACATATATTTGTAATTGAATGGTTAGATAAGGTTAAAAGGGACTAAAGCGCCCCTCATATGGACAAGTTGGCAAGTTATTGTGTGTTTTGTTTTAAAATTAAATGGGACCACATCCACAAAGCCTCATAAATGGTTGTAACTTATATTTGTGTCTTTTTAAGGTTAGTGTCCGCACCAGGAAGTAGTATAAAAAAATATTATATTCTAGTGGGGCACATCCTTAGGAATGGGTGAGTTATCCCTTATGTTTCCATCATCTGAGGGAAGCGGGGGCATCTAAAAAAATCCCTTGCTAAGGATGTTTCTCGTCTTTGAGAGAATGCTAGGTTGTCCCTCAATGGGACTTGGTATGCAGGAACATCACTTGACATCATTAGGGACAATTAGGCATCCATATCACTGCTAAATAATATTTGTCGATTTACATATTTTTTTCATCAATTTTTAGCTTGTATATCGATAATGGATTCACTTATTATCTGCTAAATGAATAAGTCATCTAATAGCTTATTAATGTTTTTTTAATTTACAATATTTAATGATATTGAGCCCTGATGAGTAGCCTAGTTGGTTGAATACCCCATGCCAAGTATTTCTTCCTCTATCATGAGGCATGGGTTAAATTCTCCTTGGTTCCGTCAGGGCCGGACCAAGATCTAGGGTTCTAGTGTAAAACTAGCCTGTTCTAGTTCCAGTTTTGGCCAGATTTCAAAACATTGAACATGGCCCAATGTTAGAATGAAAATAGAGCTTGAATGTTTTAGAACCAGTCAAAGGAAAACATGAAAAAAAGGGAATGAGGCATACCCATCACCTAACATGATTAGACATTAAGTCGCCTCAAATGCGGAAGCATATGAAGCTTATGAAATAAAATTATAATAAATATACTAGTATGGATTAAAAACAGGAAGATAGAGAAGGTAATAATTCAACTTTCAATAATACTATTAGATGAATAATTATTTATGCTGCACGTTGCCTCCAAATGAATAATGAAATTTATTTTATGGAAATTTTAGTCCATCATGCTTCATAGTTATAAATAATGATCCAAAATGATTTTCATCAACACCTTTTCAATGTAGGATTGTCATGTCAAAATGTAAGTAATAAATTATTCGTATATCTACAGTCTTTATTTAAATGTAGCAATTTCATTTCTACATAGTTGAATTATTTAGGTTTTAATCATTTTTTCTTGTAGTAAGTAACAAATATATGAACAATGATTTAACACTTGCATCTTCATATATTCCCTCAAAGAGTGGTTATAAATTCCTATGACAATAGTAAACGTATTACTATGTGATCATTGAAAGACAATACAAATGTTCAGATAATAAGCCAGAAAAATGGAAGAAAATTACCATCCAATAATAACTTCTTTTAGATTCACTCGTTGGTGCAAGTCATACATAGTGAGATAATAGTCAATATCCAATAAAACCTGAGTTCCAACTATATTATTGGCAGCGTGAAGAGAAAAATACCAAAATGTGAAATAAAATAACACTATTAGTTTGGTGTGCACACATAAGAAATAAATGAATAGTAAATTAGCTATCTTTAGATTCTACCAAAGTTAGTCACAAAAATGGCTTAGTAGTAGATTAATGGTTTGAAAAAAAGGAAAAACAGTTAGTAGATAAAGTATAGAGGCTACTCAAGAGTTGCAAAGGTGAGAGCACAGGTTGTTATTGTCATCAAAGTGGCAATGCAAATCGAAACAAGAAAAATGAAGACAATAATAATTACATTCATGGAACAATTCATCTTTACTCATAGGATACAAAATATAAAGATGTGATGAGATTTCATTTATGTTACCAACTAGAGACATCAAATACAAGATAAGTTTCTAATTTGTTTAATACTATAGTAAAAAAACATAGACACACTCTCTATTTGAACTTTGTATATAATAGCTATATGCATTACATGACTATTCCAACACTACCCATTAATTGTCACAAAAACAAACATACAACCCCACCTAGAGACCAGGAAAACCAAGCTAATACTAGAGCCATGGTGCCATGCATGTCCAACCTGAAACTGCTTTGTATACATGATGCTTTGTTGATGCCATGTACTTCTCCACAATACCCTTAACCTCTATCTCGTACATAACCTGCACAAAAAAATGTGCCATGTAGAACAATTGTAACCTTCTATCATACTACAATCATTAAATGTACGTTCTTGTGATGGTCAATATCCAATCAATTGTGACCGATCCTTGGGGACTATGCAACCACGAGTCCTAATTTCATATTGAGAGGTGAAAAACATAAATTCCTCTCCTTTGTCATTATTTTCATCCTTTGCGGACTTATATTTGATTGTTCTGGGCTAAATCCCTATTTACCTCCTCATAATCCCAACCTACATTTGATTCTTTTGAGATATAACCCTCTTTAGCATTTTATAATCCCTCATGTAGTGACATGTTGGCATTATGATGTATGTGTTTTCCTTGATGGAAACCTACTTGATGAGTTGTCCTTGATGGCAACCCACTTGTAGCAGGAGAAGTATCTGTTGACATGATGGTAACAGGATGAGTACACATGCCATTTCAGATGTCATAGAGAAAGATATACCAGTCAGAGATACAGGAATGATGAAGGTAAAATTTGAGAATGTATACACAGGTTCTGTGAAGCAAATCTGTGTACACATGCAAGAGAAGTCATGTATACACAGGTTATGTGAAGCAAAGCCATGTACACTCGCAGGTATGATGAAGAGAAGTAGTGTATACACGGGTTCAATGAAGCAAATTCACATACACAAGTTGGTATGAAGATGAAAATGAGCGTACAGTTTGCGCGCTATGGTTTACTAAATACCAAGGGTCCTTAGAATGGTCTTTGCCCATAGAAATGAGTATGTAAACAAATATTTGATCCCATCAAAGAATATTATTGGCATTAGTGTTTTTTTGACCCATCGTATATTCTGAGCCCTAAGCTATATAAGGAGATGAAGATCCAAGTGTTTTGGGTGTGCATATGAGAGGTTGATTGATGAATACTTCGATCTAAAGTATGATTGCATGGTATGGGTTATTAATGAGTGGATTATATAAAATAAGTATGCACCCAGTAATACAATGATGGATTAGGATCATTAAACCCGAAATGACTATGTATTGTATGATCTTCTTATGGGTTGATTAGATCTGTGATATGGCACATGTTTATTACTATGTATGTAATGATCTTGGTATGTTTGTAGTTTTGAAGTACATCACAACTAAGAGTTGGTAATTTCATATCTATACACAGGTTTGTCTCTGGTAAGGCGCATACATACGGAAATACTCTTCTGATTAGTAGCGTATCAATTCTATAGTATGGGAAGAATTGTACGTGGGTTTTATTCTTGAAAAGCGCGTATACATGTGGAAATATTTTATAATGAGCATGTATAAAACCTAAGGTTTCTGCTGAAGAATATGTCTGATGAGTCTAATAAGTCTCTATATGTTTTTATTGTCTATCAATGAATTCTTCATGTTGATCTAGGGTTGATAGTGATGTCTTGATTATTGATGATGCTACTAGTTATATATGATTGAAGAGCAGTGATTGGTTTTTTTATTCAATGATTCAATAATTAGTTGAATGATTTGGTACAATGATCAATTTTAGTTTTGATATATGGTATTGGGCTTAACTGATGGTAGTGGGTCAAGTATGAAAATTTGATGAAAAGTGGCCTACAGGTTGTAATGTGCTAAAGCAAGTGGATCCAGTGTGAAAATTTATGAAACGTGGTCCACGATGGTGTTGAGGGTTGGAGCCTTTAGTAAGGAAGTTGAAGCTTCCTTCCAGTAGTAGCTGGTGATCGGATCAGGGGGTTGGAGCTCCCTTCTAGTGGTTGCTAGTAAACGATATCAGGGGGTTGAAGCTCCCTTCCAGTGGTTGCTGGAGAATGAGTGAAGGTTGTAGGCTTCTGCAGGTGTGTGCCTGCATACTGGTATGAGTTTGCATGAGTACAATATTGTAAGAAGTTTTCACTGCATATTGAAGACAAAGACGACAACAACGGTGGTTTTCTCCCACATTTGGTTTCCACCTTAAATATTGGTGTTCATGTGTGTTTCTTATGTGTGATGCTTTATTTTGTTCTTACTGCACATGTTTAATTCTTAACAAGTGTCTGATGAATCACTAATGTAGTAGTTTAAGTTTAAAAAATGAGGAATTAACTAAAATATAAATTCACTGAATATACGCTAGTTGTATGCATAACAGTCATGTACATATGCAAGTTTACTTCAGTAAGGTTGTGTACATAAATCATTGTAATAAAAGTTAAATTTAAGTGAGTTTCAAAATACCGATTCACCCCCCTCCCCCCCCTCTTAGTATTTTTCCCAACATGACCTAGTTACCCGCATTAATAGTTAATCTTTTTTTGCTTTCTTGCTACCCAAGCCACTTTCTTATTTTGCTTGCTACCCTTACTTAGGAGTTTTTGTTTCATCTAAATTATATCCTTCTCCAAATTTTAATGAACTTGTTCCATAACCAAGGCCTTGGTTAGATGGTAAAGCTGGGAAATTTCATACTTCCCCACCAAGATTCAAATCTTGCAAAGACATGTTTCACCTTTCACAAGCCATCTTGCTTGTACAAGGGAGGAATTTCATGTGGTTGGGATCTAAGTGCAAGCCTAGGGTGAATTTGGTGTAATGGATAATGTCACACCACACTAAAGGGATCTCTCAAGAGTGTTGCAAACCAAATACATTCTATTATGATGCTCTCAAAATGGGGAATGAAATGTTTGTCACGTAGTAATATTCAAAATAATTTTGTAAAAAAAAAATTTTCCTCCAAAAAAAGAGTAAACTCTAGTCGTAATATTTTTTATCCTCCTATTTGGCATGTTTTCCTCATAGTCATAACAAGAGAATCTTGTCAAAAGAAACGTGTTTCTACACAAGTGTAAACTCTAGCCTTAATATTTTCTATGAACCCATGGTAATATTTTGGCAAGTTTTTCTTAGTAAAATATTCAATAACTCCTAGAAATTGAAAATTTAAATCGAAATAAACATTATATTCATATCCAAAAATGACCCAAATAGGTCAATGGTACCAGAGTACAATCAGCTATAAATACAACAAAAAAGAACACCAAAAAATGGAAACTCTTCTGATTCTAGGTGTGATGAAAATGAGCATCATCCCTCCACCCTTAACAATGAGATTGAATTTTAATATATTTAAAATTAATGATGAAGTTTCACCCTAATTGCATTGATTTCAATCCATTTTGCAGCACCTCATGACTCCACATAACTTGTTTCCATGCTTTGCATGGGTGCCATGACTTACGCAAGAAAATAATGTAGTCCCTTAGAGTTTAATCACTTTATTAATACAATGATGTAGAGTAAGTCTAAATACATATACAGAAATGGGTCTACATCATCATCATCTAAATATTTCAGGTCTACATCATGATTAACCTGTTATCTTCCTTGAAATCTTCCTTAAAATATAAAAAGTCCCATCTAGTTACAACGATAAATGATTACATACACTGTTTGGGAACATGCTATAGTATTTGTATCATATTGTTCTAAGAGGAGTCTTCACCTAGATTTGGATGGGATTGATCTTATTAATGGCATAGCCATCCTTTGTAAACAAAGAAAAATGAAAACTAAGTTTATACTATATACTCTTTTTTGTAAGCTTGGCAAGACTACATCTTCATCGTGTCCAATATATCACCCCGATCGAGGCGAGGAATTGAACTGGTGACTTCACATCAAGGAGTGCCTTAAAAGAGCACCCAATGACCATCTATCCAAGACCTCGTGGACAAGTTTGTAATATATGCTATTATCCATATATTGTCTCAAATCTTTCCTAGAGATTTACCACAAGCAATATAAAAAATTGAAAATTGAAAATTTTTAATGTCTTAGACCTTTTCTGCTAGCATTATCATGTGTTGTATAGCCTATAGGATACAAGCAATTGATAACTTGCTTATACAACTATAGAACCTACATAGTAATAATAAATAATCTAAGAATACTTATTTCTTAGATTTTCAAACGAGTGGAAAATACACTTTAAAATAATTATTGAAAAAAAGAAGAACTAAAACTCTAATATTATTTGTTTGGGATATGACATGTGCAGGCTAGCTAACAGATCCATTTTATTAGCATGGAATATGTTTTTGGGTTTGAAGGAACCATTTATGCGGTAGATCCTACATGCATTTAGGTGGAGCTTTATGAATATTTGGATTCGAAATGTGTATCCACATATCCATCTTCAAGACCCCGTGGACCAATAACACAGGTCAATACTTCAAAATGTCGAAATTTGAATAAATGATATGTTATCCATCGAGATTATCCTGATAACACACTATGTTAACTTCATGCACAATACATAATCTCTTCTACCATTGATCATTAATTGCGGAAATAAAAAACATTCACATGCGCACATTAAAACCATAAACAATCACACATATGAACATCGTATTTTATGGGAAAGCTTAAAGCTGAAAACCCCCAACTATCTGTATATTATATGTCATAGAGATCATGTAACAATCATCATACAAAGCTCCTCACAAGCTCTCAGTACAATCTCCAATTTCTACACACTAATCAAGCTAGATCTAGCAAATCACATGCTCCAATCTCTGCCACCTGATAGCCTGCCTCTATTGCGCAATCAATGCTGAAGAATGGCTCATAAATAACTTCAAACCACCTGGCTTGTACTTCACAATCCTCATTGGCATCTCCAATCACTGGTTGTTACAAATCATGCAACAGTATAGTCACAATTGATAGTCACACTGCTCTTTCACCTACCCCTTCACTGGTCTCCACTGAAACTGTCCATGCACTGAAGTTAAATGATGTATTCTTTAGTTGATTAATGAGTTTATAATTAGTGAATAAATTAATAATTAATTCACACCACTCTCACTAGTTTATCAATCAGTTAGACTAGATACAACTAGCTCAACTATTTTTAACTCAGTTAAACTGAACACAACTCCATTAACTTCCTCAATCAACTCCACCAAACTCTCTCACATGAGTTCTAACTGAAGTATCCATGCAATAGCTCCACTTAACCCTCAAGAATAGCGTAATTCCTTCTGTCAACTCCTGTGCCACATCTGTGCACTGAATTGAAGTGCTCCAAGAGAATAAGATAATGTTTATAGTCCAAATATTATTAAGAGCTAATAATATTCGACATAACTATTTTTAGACTGGAAATCTAAAAATAGATTCCGCCCAATATGTCTAAAAATAGAAGTCCATGTATTTTTCCAACTTTACCAACCATCCACAAATAACATCCTGCAACTCATAGAATATGATCGACATGTCTAAAAATAGACATAGTCTAAAAATAGATTTTGAGCCAAAAATACCCTGCGGGCCCACTTAGTGAAGGCGACTTCTTTCCACTAAGCTCATCATCTTGTTTCAATCTCAACACTCCCTCTCAGCAAGATAAGGATTATCTGCCACCCCTATCCTGCCTTTGTGGTATTCGAATTTGCTCCTGGTGAGCACCTTCGTCAAGATATCAACATCCTGATCCTCCGTAGGAATGTATGAAAGTAACATGATCTTCCGCTGCACACAATCTCTGATATGATGATACCGGATGTCAATGTGTTTAGATCTATCATGAAATAATGGATTAACCGAGAGTTTGATGCAACTCTAATTATCACAATATATCACAATAGGATCTAAGTGTGAACCAAACAACCTGACCAGGATCTTCCTCATCCATATAGCCTCGCATGCAGCAAAACTCACTACCATATACTCGGCCTCTGCTGAACTGAGTGCCACGGATCTCTGCTTCCTGCTGTACCAAGAAAATTTTGTCGACCCGATACTGAAAATCCCTCCAGATGTGATCTTTCTTTCCATTGGGCTCCCTTCCCAATCTGCATCCATGAAGCCACATAGCTTCACCTCATCCGACTGTCTGTACCATAATCCATATCCCTATGTGCCTCTGAGATATCTCAATACATGCTTGCCTGCCTTCCAAAAGAGATTGGTAGGCTTAACCATAGCTTGTGAAAGATGGTTAACAGCATAGCATATGTCGGGTCGTGTATTGACCAGATACATAAGCGACCCCACCAACTGTCAATAAACAGTGGCATCCACTACCTCTGCCGAAGTAGCATCCTCCTTCCTCCATCCACCAGGAAGAGGAGTATCAAGAGGCTTGCAGCCATGCATGTTGAACTTATCTAGTATCTCCCAGGCATACTTGCCTTGAGAAACAAACAGTCCATCACTGCGCTACCAAATTTCCAATCCCAGGAAATAATGAACGAGGCCCAAGTCCTTCATCTCAAACTCCTTTGCAAGATCAACCTTGCATGAGTGTATCAACAGTTCATCACCCATCAAAATCAAATCATCTACATAAAGTACAATGATCAACAACTTACTCTCCACCACAATCTGGTATAGGTTCGAATCCGCCTCATTCCTGGAGAATCCAAGTCGGGTGAAATAACTGTCTATCCATGTGTACCAAGCACGAGGTGCTTGTTTCAACCCATACAATGCTCTCTTGACCCTGCACACATGTGACTCACTGCTGAAGATCTCGAAACCTTCGGGCTGCTCTATGTACACCTCCTCCTCAATCACTCCGTTGAGGAACGCAGTCTTCACATCCATCTGATGAATGTGCCGCCCCATCTGCGCTGAGAGAGCAAGAATCGTCCGTATGGAAGAATACCTTGTGACAAGTGCAAAGGTTTCCTCATAATCGATCCCCTCAATCTGTGAGAAGCCTTAGGAAACAAATCTTGCCTTGTACTTCTCCACACTCCCGTCAGCTGCTTTCTTCACTTTGTAGATCCATCTCGAACCCACCACTGATTTCCCTTCTGGCCTTGGGACAATCTCCCATGCACTGTTTCTGACAATCGAATCATACTCTTCCACCATGGCATCTACTAATGCGGGATCCTCCACAGCTTCCTCGAAAGAGGATAGCTCTGTCACGATACACTTGCTCATAAGAGCCATGTATCCATTATACTAGTCAGGTGATTGTCTCTGTCTGCACTGTGATGTAGGTGCTCCTACAATCCTCTCTACATCTTGAGCCAGTCGCTCAGCTTCTGTAGTGCGCTTCCGCCCTCTGATGGTTGGCGCTGCATGAGTGGTCTCTTCCACTCCATGAACCTCCTCTTGTGGATGATCCACATCCTGAGGCTCATCCTTAGGAAATAATAGCTCCTCATCTGCATGCAAGTGTGGCTCCCTCTCAAGCGAACACTTCATGGCTTTCTCCTCATGAAATTTGATATCCCGTCGCACAACAGTCTTGCGACTGTCTGGAAAATATACACGATAGTTGTGGAGTGTATCAGTGTACCCCACAAATATCCAAACCTCTGTAGTCGGCTCCAGCTTCTTCCTGGCATCCTTCGTCACATGAATGTAAACAGGTGAACCAAAAATCCTCAAATGGGAAAGATCAGGCTTCTTACCAGAAAACGCCTCCTCAGGTGTACTCATGCCAAGTATCCTGTGAGGATAATGGTTTTTCACATAAACTGCAGTATTGCATGCCTCAGCCCACAAGTGTATGGGAAGGCCCTGATCATGCAACATCGCTCGTGTAGCACCCACAATCGTTTTGTTCTTTCACTCCGCAACCCCATTCTGCTGTGGGTTATGAGGTGTTATGAGCTCTCTTCGAATTCCTTCTGCACAACAAAAGTCCTTGAACTCTCCAGAGATGAATTCACCACCATTTTCGCTCCTAAGAGCCTTCACCTGCTTCCCCGATTCTTTCTCAACCAGTGCCTTGAACTCACAGAACTTTGAGTATGTCTTGCTCTTCTTCTACATGAAGAAGATCCAACACTTATGAGAAAAATCATCAACAAATATCACATAGTACCTGTTCTTTGCTGTCGAAGCTACTGAGAAAGGTCCACACACGTCTATGTGAATTCTCTCAAGGATTTTCATGGCACGACTATCCTTCTCATGAAAGGTGGCTTTCACAAATTTTCCCAAAGTACATCCCTTGCACTGATCTGACTGCGCAAGTGTACCTTTGGGAAGCCCAGTAGAAATCTGCTGCAAAATTTTCAAAGCTCCATGGTGAAGGTGGCCCAATCTCCTGTGCCACAACTTGCCATCATCCCGGCTCACCACTCTTTCTGCCTTGCCTGCCATTGCTGTGCATCCATCTACCTGCAACTAATAAAGGTTCTTAACTCGAACCCCTATCCTCCGGGTTTCACCAGTTGCCTTACTGCGCAGGAAAGCCTTTCCCTCGCTAAAGACAACATCATATCCCTTGTCTTCTAACATGGCCACCGAAATCAGATTATTTTTCAATCCTGAAACATGCATCACTTCCTTCAATACAAAGGGTTTACCAGACTCCCTCTCAAAGGAAATGGTACCGATACCGGTCGCACTATATCTACCATCATCGCCCATCTCGATTTGTACTCCAAGATCTTTCTCATCCAGATCAGTAAACAAATATTTGTCTCCGGTCATATGAAAAGATGCACCACTGTCAAGAAACCACACTGAACCCATCACACTTGAGACCAAGCATGCGATCAGCGAAAAATCCAGCTCAAACTGCTAGGCTAAGGCCTCTCCAGCTGCAGATCCAGCAGCCTGCTTATTTTTCTTCTTCTGTGGACAATTAGTGGCGTAATGTCTGTGTTGGTGACAGTGAAAGCACTTCACCTTTGATCCAGGTGGATATTGGTGGTCACCCGCCTATTCCACTTGGGGCTCCACCATTGTCTCTTTTAGTTTTTCAGTTTCGGCACAGTTTACTATTTTTAGCAGTTTTTCGGGTCCTAAACTTCCGGAGCCATTTTGAGGCCCTAAACGACGTTTTTTGGGAAAACGGAGGGCAACATGGGTCCATGGACCATGTTGCCTGTTCCAAATTTGTAGTCCTCGGATAGATCTTTCTAACGAGGTATGGTACGCGTCAAACGAAGATCGTATGCCAAAGTTACGCCCCTGGGAAGTTGAAACACCAATTTACCCAAACGGGGCCCATAGTTTTGGCGCTTCATCTCCTAGGGTTAGGGTTTTGGCTGTTTAGGATTTCCCATTGTTTCTAAATGATAAATAGGCCCTCGAGCCTCATTGTAACTCAGTTCAGAGGCCTTTAGCCGCCACATCTCTTCTCAGAGATAGCTACCAGCGCCCTAGCTAGTTTTATTTCCATTCTGTCTGTAAGCAAATTTCAGTTCTTTGATATTAATGAAAGGAAGTGTTATTTCCGCTGCATCTCTGTATTTATGGTTATATGTTTATTCTGTTGCGTTCCTGCATAAATCCGGATCAGTGGTATCAGAGCGGTCTGCTTTTTCTCGATCCTTCTTTGCATGTCCCCAACGAGGTCGGGGTATAAGGAGCTAGGGCTTGATCCGGTGGAACCTTTGCAAGATCAGCCTCGCAAACCTCGACGGACGCCCATGGGGGACGAAAAGAAAGATGAGGGAGCAGGAGATCCTATCAAAATAGTGCTCGAGGAGGCCCTCGAAAGACAAAGGAACGTGATGATGGATAACTTTGCTCAGATCCTTCAACGGCTACCCACCGGCGGCGCATCTGCATCCAGCAGCCACTCTGGAGGCGCGACTCCTTTTAAGGTACAAGTAAATTTTCACATTCCCATATTTGAGGGTCAAATAGACGCAGATGCCGTAGATAGATGGTTGAATCTGTTAGAAGGATATTTCTCGGTTCATGACTTTTCAGACCGGGAGAAGATTATTTTTGCACTCCTCAAAGCTACCCCGCATGTTAAGGACTGGTGGGAAACCTACTGTGAGAACAAGGACCAGACAGAACCCTCTCTGTTCTCGGCCGTACCAACTTGGAATTCTTTCCCAGACGCCGTCAAGGAACAGTACTATCCCGTGGGGAGCTATGAGGACAAGTACATACAATGGACCACGCTGCGACAACAAAGGGATCAAGATGTGCACGAGCTGACGAATCTGTTCCATACCCTGCGCACAAAGTTGGGTATCAAAGATTCAGAGAAACATTTGGTGCTAAAGTATCGCAGTTGTCTGCACAGATACATTCATGAGGAAATGGAGTTCCTCGACATCTCCTCGCTTGGTACGGCATACCGGTATGCTGCCAAGATTGAGCAGAAATTCAAACAGAAGAAGCGAGACTTTGGATCTGTGAATCAAAAGCAAGGAAAAGGTGCTTCCAAACCGCAGAACAAAGGACAGAGCATGGCGGCTAAAGACAACCCGTCAAAGCCACAAGAAAAGAACAACACCGTAAAGCCAAAGAAGGACACGGGAAAGTGGTGTGAGTTCCATAAGAGCTCCACTCACAACACAAGTGAGTGTCAGGCCAAGCAGTCGCTAGTGGCTAAGATGAGGGCTTCTGAGTCAGATGCATGCTCCGACTCCGAATCAGAACCTGAAAAGGGGAATGAAAAAGGGAAACAGATTATTGATGCGGAGCCCAACGCCACTGTTGCCACTACAAAGGTCCAGAAGGAGGAACCGTAAGATCCAGAGGAGGAGGAACGTCTCTTCCACTCCCAGATGTGGGTAAAGGGCTCCCCTGTACAGTTCATTGTCGACAATGGGAGCCAAAAGAACCTCATTTCAGCAGACGCCGTGAAGCGGTTGGGCTTGCCGACCATAGCCCACCCACATCCATACACCATCGGGTGGCTTCACCAAGGACGAGATCTCCGCGTCAGCCAACAGTGCCGCCTTCCCTATAGCATCAAGCCCTTCACGGATGAGGTATTATGTGACGTTGCTCCTATTGATGTTTCTGATGTATTATTAGGACAACCATACTTGTGGGAGCGTCATGCTGTGTATGAGTCTCGACCTCGTGCTGTTATTATTACTTTGGGAAATAAGTTGTACAGGATACCAGAGGTACCACCTCCTACGACTATCTCTTTGGTTACTGCAAAACAATGTAGTAAGCTCATTTCCCAAACCAGAAAATTCGTTTTCCTGATGATCCGCCCCCAGGGCAAGAAGAAGACTGTGGCCACGACCTCCAGACAGGGCTCCTCTGCACAACAACAACAAATGGATAAGGTTGTGGAGGAGTACGGGGACATATTCACCTCACCCACGGGGGTTCCTCTGCACTGTCAGGTCAAGCACCCGATTGATCTGACCCCCGGTGCGCCGCTACCTAATGGACCGATCTATCGGCGCTCTGTTCTGGAGAACGATGAAATCAAGAGGCAGATTCAGGAGCTGTTGCAGAAAGGTCACATCATACCAAGTTCATCGCCCTGTGGGAGCCCGATCGTGTTGGTACAGAAGAAGGATGGGACGTGGAGACTCTGTATTGACTATCGGGCACTAAACAAGATCATTGTCCGGAATAGGTACCCAATCCCACGGATTGATGACCTTCTGGACCAACTCAAAGGTGCAAAATATTTCAGCAAGATCGACCTGAAGTCTGGGTATCACCAGGTACCGATTGAACCCTCCGATGTGTGGAAGATTGCCTTCAAAGCCAAGGAAGGCCTTTTCGAATGGCTGGTCATGCCTTTCGGGTTGACGAATGCTCCCGCCACCTTCATGAGGATGATGGATGACATCTTGCGGCCATTCACCAACTCATTTGTAGTGGGGTACTTGGATGATATTCTGATCTTCAGCCAGACTTGGGAAGAGCACCTTCACCACATCCGACAAGTCCTCCAAACACTGCGGCAACACAAGTTGTGTGCCAATTTGGAGAAGTGCACTTTTGGCATGACCCAGGTTCAATATCCGGGATACATTATTGATGAAAGGGGGGTGCATGTGGATCCAGCCAAGATCCAAGTCATTCGGGATTGGCCAGCCCCAACCACTATAACAGAGCTTCGCAGCTTTCTGGGTCTTGCTAATTTCTATCTGAGGTTCGTGTTGGGATTCTCTCATATCACTTGGCCCTTGAGTCAAGTCACCAAGGGAGGAGCGAGAGCAAAATTTTTTTGGTCGTAACTCAACAAGGCGTCTGCGTAACCGAAACCGCTCGTTCGCCCTGCTCACTTTACTCGTACTTGCAATGTTTCATTTGAGATCGAGACAGATGCCTCAATCATGCTATTGGGGCAAGCCTACTCAACAAGGGACATCCAGCAGCATTTCACATGCTGAGACATTGTCCTATTACGCTCACAAGTACCCACATATGACAAAGAAATGTATTCCATTGTGCAAGCTTGTCGACAATGGAAGCATTACATTTTGGGGAAGGAAACAATCATCCACACAGACCATAGGCCCCTTCAGTTCATACAGACACAAGGGAAGTTGCAGAATGATCGCCATCAGAAGTGGTCTACATATCTGCAACAGTTTCATTTGAACATAAAGTATAAGAAGGGTAGCACCAATCATGTTTCAGACTGCCTCAGCCGACCACCGATCGTGGCGCTCACCACTGTGCTCAAATCTTGTGGGCACGAGACTTCTGATTGGCTGCTTCTCTATGAGAGTGACCCAGAATTCGGCCAAACTTACAAGGCACTCTTGGGGGGTACGCAAGTTCCAGATTTTCACCTCCAAGATGCACTTTTATGTCACATGGGACACCTTTGTGTTCCTTCAAGCGAGCGTGCTAAGATGATATAGGAAGCACACTACAGTCGAGTCGTTGGGCATTTCGGGGTCGAGAAAACAGTAGCAATCCTGCAGAAGTATTTCTATTGGCCGAACCTTCGAAAGGATGTCGAGAAGCACATCAGATCCTGCACTGCTTGTGCCATTGCCAAACCGACCATCAAGAAGCAAGGCCTATACACTCCTCTACCTACCCCTAGTCGACCTTGGGAATCCATCTCCATGGATTACATGTCGGGCCTGCCTTCTACTAAGCAGGGAAATGACTGTGTTTTTGTGGTCGTTGACAGATTCTCTAAGATGGCCATTATGGCGGCCTGCAAGAAGAATATCACAGCAGAAGCCACTGCTAAACTCTTCTTTGAACGAGTGTGGGTGCACTTTGGGATCCCACAGCCTATCATATCAGATCGGGATAGCAGGTTCCTCAGCACATTTTGGTCCAGCCTCTGGTCGATGTTGGATACCAAGCTCACCAAGTCCACAGCTTTCCATCCCCAAACAGATGGCCAGACAGAGGTCGTCAACAGAATGATTGTACACATTCTGCGCATGTACAATTCAAAGCATCCTTGCACATGGGACGAGAGCCTCCCTTGTGTACAACATAGTTATAATCGAGCTCTCCATAGTTCAATCGGCCATAGCCCCTTTCAGGTGGGCTTGGGATTCCAGCCACTATGCCCCATTGACGTAGCCATGCCATTTGCAGTTGCTCAGGCCAATTCAGCTCATGTCCAGTCTGAAGTTGACAAAGCCAGTAGCTTCATCGAGCGCATTCAACACATCCGCCAACAAGTTCATGATATATTGGATAGAGCCAATGCCAAGTACAAGCAACGCCATGATCAACACCGGGTGCCACACAACTTCCAGGTGGGTGACAAAGTATGGCTACATTTGCAGAAGGAGCGCCTCACTGGACCCCACCGCAAGCTTCGCCCGCTCCGATACGGTCCGTACACCATCACCAAGGCCGTAGGGAACAATGCATTCGAGCTCAGTATTCCACCATTCCTTGGTCTGCACCCAGTCTTCAATGTGGATCGCCTTCGTCCTTACTTCCCACCTCTACTGGACACCTCGGACATTGCAGAACAACTCACACCAATAGAGTTAAACCCAGACTACATGGAACAGGCCACCACAGATTGTATCATAGACATGCAACTCAAGAACACTCGCCAACAGAAGATCCAATTGTATCGGGTTGTCAAAGCTGGCCAACTCCTGCACCAAGGAAAGTGGTTCACCAGGGACCAAGTTCAGCAGAAATTTCCTCATCTCATGGAGGAACTTAACGCAATGGGGACCATTGCTTCCTAAGGGGGGAGGAATGATCCAGGTGGATATTGGTGGTCACCCGCCTATTCCACTTAGGGCTCCACCATTGTCTATTTCAGTTTTTCAGTTTCGGCACAGTTTACTATTTTTAGCAGTTTTTCGAGTCCTAAACTTCCGGAGCCGTTTTGAGGCCCTAAACGACAAGGTATGGTACGCGTCAAACGGAGATCGTATGCCAAAGTTACGCCCCTGGGAAGTTGAAACACAAATTTACCCAAACGGGGCCCATAGTTTTGGCGCTTCATCTCCTAGGGTTAGGGTTTTGGCTGTTTAGGATTTCCCATTGTTTCTAAATGATAAATAGGCCCTCGAGCCTCATTGTAACTCAGTTCAGAGGCCCGTAGCCGCCACATCTCTTCTCAGAGATAGCTACCAGCGCCCTAGCTAGTTTTATTTCCATTCTGTCTGTAAGCAAATTTCAGTTCTTTGATATTAATGAAATGAAGTGTTATTTCCGCTGCATCTCTGTCTTTATGTTTATATGTTTATTCTGTTGTGTTCCTGCATAAATCCGGATCAACCTTGGACATGGCCTTCTTCTTGCCTTTCACACCAGATTGAGAAGAATTCTTCTTGCTCTTCCCCTTCCTTTCTTTGGCAGCCAAAGCGCAATTTTCTTCATCTGAGTTCTTTGATGAAGATCCGTCCCTGGTACTTCACCTTATCTCCTCTTGCACAAGATCCGACCAAAGTCGCTCCCATCCTGGAAATTTCTCTCGACCATTGACAAAGTCCTGATAGGAATGCCAACTGTTCGGAAGCCCAAGGAGAGCCAAGCTCACCAAGTCCTCGTCATCAACAGTAACCCCCACACTTCCCAGCTCATCCCTTCATTGGATGAACTTCGTGAGGTACTTGGGCATACTGTCGCCTTTCTCCATTTTTATGTTCCTGAGTTTATCCTTGAGTGCCAACTTCCTCTGGTCGCTCTTGCTTTGAAATAAATATGTCAAAGCTTTCCACATCAAGAATGGAGAAGCTTTACCATGAAGGCTGGACACTATGTGATCCTTCACACCTTCCAACAGAATCCTTCGACACTTTGTTGTCTTCTTTTGCCATGCGTCAAGTATGGCAACATCGCTGAAGTAGGTTTTGGAATTTCTGCATCTATGCACTCCTTCAACCCATTTTCATCCAGCACCGCCTTCATCCTATCCTTCCATGCAATATAATTCGAGCTGCCCTCAAGGGCATACTCCAATCGCAATCTGTTGAAAGACATCTCAACTTCAACACCAAGAAAACACTACTGCAAATTCGATTCCACCAGCGTAAAACTCAATCGCTTCAATGTTTTGCAATTGCTCCAATGATCAATATCGCTCTGATACCATGTAGAAATTTGAATAACTGATATGTTATCCATCGAGATTCTCCTGATCACACACTATTTTAACTTCATGCACAGTACAGAATCTCTTCTACCATTGATCATTAATTGCGGAAATAAAAAACAATCGCATGCACACATTAAAACCATAAACAATCACACATATGAACACAGTATTTTATGGGAAAGCTTAAAGCTGAAAACCCCCAACTATCTGTATATTATATGTCATAGATATCATGTAACAATAATCATACAAA
Organism: Pinus albicaulis; assembly: GCA_034641835.2. NCBI lineage: Eukaryota > Viridiplantae > Streptophyta > Pinopsida > Pinales > Pinaceae > Pinus > Pinus albicaulis. Next base: position 738,651,564 of record CM076582.1, read on the forward strand.
GCTCCTCACAAGTTCTCAGTACAATCTCCAATTGCTACACACTAATCAAGCTAGATCTAGCAAATCACATGCTCCAATCTCTGCCACCTAATAGCCTGCATCTACTGTGCAATCAATGATGAAGAATGGCTCATAAATAAATTTGAACCACCTGGCTTGTACTGCGCAATCCTCATTGGCATCTCCAATTCACTGGTTGTTGCAAATCATGCAACAATATAGTCACAACTGATAGTCACACGGCTCTTTCACCTACCTCTTCACTGGTCTCCACTGAAACTGTCCATGCACTGAAGTTAAATGGTGTATTCTTTAGTTGATTAATGAGTTTATAATTAGTGAATTAATTAATAATTAATTCACACCACTCTCAATAGTGTATCAATCAGTTAGACTAGATACAACTAGCTCAACTATGTTTAGCTTAGTTAAACTGAACACAACTCCATTAACTTCCTCAATCAACTCCACCAAAATCTCTCACATGAGTTCTAACTGAAGTATCCATGCAATAGCTCCACTTAACCCTCAGGAATAGCGTAATTCCTTTTGTCAACTCCTGTGCCACATCTGTGCACTTAACTGAAGTGCTCCAAGAGAATAAGATAATGTTTATAGTCCAAATATTATTAAGAGCTAATAATATTCGACATAACTATTTTTAGACTGGAAATCTAAAAATAGATTCCGCCCAATATGTCTAAAAATAGAAGTCCATCTATTTTTCCGACTTGACCAACCATCCACAAATAACATCCTGCAATTCATAGAATATGATCGACATGTCTAAAAATAGACATAGTCTAAAAATAGACTTTGCGCCAAAAATAGCCCGCGGGCCCACTTAGTGAAGGTGACTTCTTTCCACTAAGCTCATCATCTTGTTGCAATCTCAACACAAAAGAGCACAAAGAATTGGAAAAGGACCTTGCCAAAATGTTACCTTTCTTAAAATATCACTTTCTTGAACATCGAGGATCTCTCACCATTGTTGTGGTAGATTGGTACAAGAGAAAAATTAAAATCTTGCAATTGGGGAAGAAGGTAATTAGACTAAATTATTAGCAAGAAGAGAGGCTCACTCAAACAATGGCTCAATTGTATTACAAGTTGGTAACAAAAGAGGAGGTTTTCCAAGTAACAAAAGGCCAAATTCCTTAAGAAGGAGAAAAAAATCACCTTATTGGTTGGATTAATGAACAACTCTATTAAAAAATGATCCTTTCTTTATGAAAAGGAACCAACCACAACCAAGGGATATACAGGAGAAATGAAAATAAGGGCAGTTGTAGAAGCATGGAGAACTTGGAAGAAGAAAATTGCTAGAAGTTTGAAGGATTTCCCTAAGCCAAATAAATCTGCAATATCTCTAGTGAGTAAGAATGCATTGAATATCTAATTGAAAATGTATAGCTCACTCTTTGTAACAATTTTCTAAGCTAAATAAAATTCCCACTAAATGTTTGTTTTCCGAATTGGATTTTCAAGGTAAATGATTGGCTATTGTGGTTGTACTTATGTGTGTGTATAATTGATGTGGATTTTGTTTTGTATGATTGCATAGCTCAGATCCAAACTTCCATTGTGTGAATTTTGATAAACTTTGCCCAGAAAAACACATTCATTATGGTGACATCTTTGTATGGCATTTTGTAGTTATGCACTCCATCGTGAATGATGAAGGAAGATAAAATATGTTAAATGTAGATAACGAATAAGAAAAATAATAAGATAAATTAAGAAAATTTTTATGACTAAATAAAAATTAGAAAACAATGAGGTGCATGCATACCTAAATGAGCTTCTCTTGGTTTCACGAATAATTTATTCGAGTAGTCAAATCTTGGAGCAAACATTCCTCGATTTGATGGAGCAACAACTAAGTCAACATTGACTTGATTGTTCGTCTATTTGAATGAGGGAGGTTTTCTCCAAGACTATCCAAATCCTAAATTATTCTCTACTGAACATGGCCAACCATGTGAAGGTGGAAGATCTTATGGCCCCTCTCCCCCATCCCCCCTGACATCACTCTTCATTCCCCAGTATCAAATCTATCTACTATACAAAAATGTTGATACGAACACAATAAGATTCATGTATACACACTAGCAAAAAAAAGTTCATAAAGAAACATATTTGTTGACATTAATCCTCTCGCAAATTCTAACCAAGTATATTTCATATTTTTCTAACATAATTACAAAAAATTATGCAAGAACTCATTCAAAATATTTATACATCAATATGTCTTTTTCTACATCAAAAATATTTTACAACAATATGTCTTATACTATACATTATAACATTGTATATCATCAATTTTTTTTCCTCTTCCTATTATGACCCATACAATTCAAAAAAATTTCATCCATTTCTACATTTTCATCTTCTGGTTGGGGTTGTTCTGATGATGATTGTAATTGGCTCCTCTGATGCATTGCACCCATGGTCATGATGTTGTCACGAAGTCGAGGTTGTTATGGTGGATCATCGACTGCAAAAATTATTAAATTTATATGCAAATCAATTATTGAATATCATCGAAGTAGTTTTTAAATAATTAAATATATCTTTGAAATGTAATTATTTACCTTGTGCAACAGTTGAGATCGTTTCAATGATGGCCTCTTGGTCCTCTTCTAGTTGAGCATCCTCTTGTACGACATGCTCTTCCATTCAAACCACAAAATTTATAAGTAGACATTGTAAATGAATAAGTTAAAAAAAACAAAGTAAATACTTTATAAGTATGAAATTATTAAGTATATGATTAATATACACATTGTGGGTCTAATCTTTTGATGAAATATCTTGAGGTTGCAAGCCATTATCATGGGGTTTCTCGGGAGCACAAAAATGTTCTAACCGGTGCACACTATCACGGGATTGATGCTTATTAGTATTGGGATAATCTATATTTGTACTACTCCCCTACTAATTAAAGTAAATCAACACATTAGAATTATATCAAATATGAATTTATTTTATAATCATATGAAAGGTTAATGTGGATTGATTTTTCCCCAGATGTGGGTGTAAAACTAGACATGAGTGACAATCACATCTCACCCCACCCGGATAACAGAGATCTCCAACGTAGAGCTTCACTGCTATGGATCCAATTACCGTTAGCCTCTCGCACGATCCTCGCAGAACCAGAAATGATGACGAGAGGATGGGTATTGCGTCAGCTGGACCTGAACATCACCTCGCTTCTATCACCATTAATGTCCATCATGATTAACCAGCATCGCAACCATACCTCCTCCCCCGCGCCTGCTCAGGTGCTTAAGCATAACACGCAGAACCATACGAAGGCCACTCATAGCCATCCTCACAGATCTCATCCCAAACCATTTATAACACCAAGTTATTTGCCCCTTTCCTCACTCAGCTTGTTACCTACGCCTTTTGCTCCCCTCACTCTGCTATGGCTTCTCATCGACTTCAAACAGTTATGAAGTCTCTATCCTAGCGTGGAGCTACGCAGCTTCCTTTGGATTTCCGCTCTCCATCTTGCGAACCTGCCCTTCAGATATTGCTGGCCCTTCATCCGTAGTGTGATTACTATCCCCCTCTCTGGGCCCTGTGTGCTTCTGTTTCTCCTGATTTGCTCACCACATCCCAGGTGCGCAATGGCTCCCAGACTTTGCCAGCGTACCATCCGCGGAGGTTAGAGAGGGGCTCTCCGGGGTCGATATCATCGCAGAGAAGATAATCGCCTCGAGTCGATCGATGGATCCTCTTCCAGCACTTTTGCGAGCCAAGACCTGATCCTGAGTAGCACGCAGAATACTCCAGGCAAGCTACACAGAGAGGTGGTCGAGGCTCGAGAAGGTCCACCTCCTCTCCCAGAATGCACTCTCCGCATCGCACTCCTGTCCCTCTGACGACTCTAGAGAAAGATGATGAGGACACAATAATTTGTGTCATGGAATCTGATGGCATTTGAATGTGGATTCTTGATGGTGTAGACCCAGACTCCCCCATCCTCTGCACTCCTGTGAGCATTTCCAAACTCATTGTATCCAATGTGGAAGCAGATGCTGCGGAGGCTTCGGCCTGCCCAATTGAAGAGGAGAACTCCAACAGTAATGAGGAAAATGATGAATAACGTCTGTGCAGTTGTTCAATTTTACTCTGCTTTTTGTCAAGTTCGCCCTAAGGGCTTCTCTGTTATCATTTACTTCATGTTTTTAAGATGTGTCAGCGCTAATGCACATAATGTACTGCTTAGTTCTAAGTTTTTTCTGGGCTGGTTTCCTCCCCTGAGGCAGCCCAGAAACAGTGTAAAAAAGGTTGGGATTAGTTAAGCGTAGCTTACCAACCCAACCTATAGCATATGTAACTTTATGTTTTCGAAATTAATAGAATAGCTTAACTTACCAAAAAAAATTTGGATTGATTTTTATTTACCTTTTCCTTCAAACTGTATCTTGGGGTTTGCCCCATACATTTTTGGTGTTCGAATACGCCTTTAAATCCCAACTTGAAATCAATCTCGAAGTCATCCTTCGCAGCTCCAGTTCCAAATACAACACCCTACATTGCATGAGAGTATTGATTTTTGTTATTTGCTAGCGCAATTACCAGAACGTTGGAAGGCGATAATACAAATAATATTTTGAAGAATTTTTGGGTACTTATAATTCATTCATGTAGCTTCAACTAGCCACACTGGCCCCGTTTGTGTTGCCCATCCTTCTTCAGCCATGCCTTGGTTGCCTTCGAAGTGTCAGGGAACCTATGAAAAGTTTCAAGTATGTTATATACTACAATTTTGTTCAAAACTAAAGAAAATTAAACATATTGAATTCCAGATGTAATTTTTACCTTGCTTGAAATGGTGATGTTTTCCCTTCTTTTCTAATTTCCTTCTTCTTTGCATCCTCAATGAGGCCCTTCCATTCCATATCAGGAATCATGGGGGGGAGCTCATACCTAGGGTTTTATTTTAATTTTTCCTATAGTGATCTCATAGATATTTTAATTGTTTTTCGACTGCGGTGGTGACCTTAGTTTTATTGAAGGTATCTACCTCGAATAGATCTTCAAGGTAGTTTGTAAGATATTTTTAAGGCTGGAATTTTGGTAATTCCACTTTACGTGTATGGTGGGCCCAAAAATATCTAACACTTTGTCATCCACTTTTGTATAAAACAAGTTGTTACATACATGCAAAAAGATACAATCATTAGTTCGAAAATAATAATATATATGACTTATGTTTTAGATAGAAAACATGAACAATTAAAGCATAAAAAAATACCAGGAGTTTTCATTGTTTTTATTGGAATTCCTTCGTCATTCACAAAAAATGTGCAGTCAATTTTTCCCGTGCTCTTCATACGTGATGCTCTAGGAAATGAACCTATAATGTCATCAATACTAGGGTCACCTTTGTCACCATGTGATCCAGGTCCTAGCTGCATGTTTGGCTCAGGGGTCATGTGCTCCTTGGTCACAACCAATGTTGTGGACCCAATGTCAATACTAATAGCATGACCACTAAAAGGTGGATTAGTGAATAGATGCCTCGCAGATATATATTGGGTGCTAGTGTTGACCAAACACTCATGTTGTGTCTTGTCAATTCCACTAGTACCAACAGTGAGCTGAGGATCAAATGACTACTACAGGGGGAAAAGTTCCTCCAAATAACTCTATATAAGAAAGAAAATACCTTTTTGATTAAATAATGTAAAAGTTAAAATACAAACTTTCAAAATTAAACTTATGACATATTGAAAAAAAACTAACTTTAAAATATGGTTATTACCTTGCATGATTGAAGATATTTTTTCAATTTATTGATCCTAGCCTTCGTCATAGAATTGCCATCCCTATTGCAAATCAAATCCATAATTTGTTTGTTCATTTTAGTCACATAATTTCTTATTGTAACCTCAATGTTGGGGGATGACAACAAGTCTTCCTCATCAAGAACATCATCATTATGGTGCTCAGACTAAATATTTCAACAAAATAAAAGTTGTTATTTTGATTATATAAACAAATAATTAATATTTCACATTAAATGTACAGAAAAATTGTTATTTGTTTACTTATAATTGTGCAGGATCTTTTCCACATGGATCAACCTACCATAATATAATATAATATAATGAGGGAAGTGAAATATTTTTTTAAAATGTTAAAGAATAGGTATCAAGATAAGCATTTAATTGAAGGACATATAAGAACATACAAAAATGATGAATACAATATCAGTCCTATAAATTGATTCGATCTATTTTCCCATCCCGTTGACTTTTTGACTTAAAGGTGTAGTTTGAATTAGATGAGAACATAATTTTTTAGTGACTGCTTGATTTTCTTCCGTAATTTGCTATTTTTTAGCCAATCTTCTGGCATGGTTGAAGCCAAAGTATCATTCTTACAGGATCTTTTTAAAGCCAAAGTATCATTCTTACAGGATCTTTTTAATCTATTCAATTCACAACCGATGCAAACTTTTTTGCCTTCATTTCAAAATATTAGTTAATAACAATTTCCCCACCACCTACGTAAACTGCAAGCAAAGAAAAGGCATCTACAACTTCACGGGGATGTATAATTCATTACTTGTGTCTACAAAAATGGAGTCAATGCCACCACATATTGTTACAACCAAGGTATTTAGTATTTTCTTTCTTTCCCTTTCATTTCATTCTCAAATTTCAAACTCTTTCTGTTTGGAGAAGAAAATATGTAAATAAAATAAATAGCTTAAATAAAAAACAATGTGCATTGTTTTGTAGAGGACTACTGGAGCAGAGCTCGAAGTCATAGTTCTGCAGCTTTTGGGCTCTTGATTGTAGGTCAATATAGGAATTTTTCTCATTTTAATTTTTATTACGGTTATGCTCGTTTTATTCAATATTGATCTAAGGTTTTTGGCTTTGAGTGCAAGAATCGTAATGGCTATTGCAAGTTCTTTCTATTTTTTATTTAATAATAATGTGTAATGGGGATGTGTGAGATTTTATTTGAAGAAACTTTGGCAGAAGCAAGAATTGCACTGCACTAAATGACAGTAAAAATAGTGTCTGGAATGTTTCTCACATTCAATATTTTTGAAAAACTAGATTTTATCATTAGCTTGGAATTTAAATCAACGAAATAAAATATATAATCACCCACATAATCTTAAAAATGTCATATAGCATTTGGTCAATATTCGGGTTGCAAGTCATAAATTGCTAAGTTCTATCATGCACGCCATTTTTTAATGCTCCATTTGTCAATGGTGTTGGAAAATGCAACTAGGTTCAGTCTTCATAATTATTCTTTCACTTGTATCATTATGTAAAAAGCGAAAACAAATAACTAAAAAAAAGAATTATTATCATTACTAGTCAAAGCATGTTCTCATGCTCATAGGGTTTATTGAGTCAAAGCCCTATTTGGAATCCTTGTAAGAAAGTGGACTAGTATTTCTTGGTGATATTATAATCGGGAATAGGTAGGCTCCTTGACAATAACTTGACATTATGTCATGAACCCTTGTGACAACTAGACCTATGGATTGTCTCTTTGACAATGAGTTGACAACAATATATATGGCAGTATAACAGTGATCCAAGAATTCAATTTACAATGATACATATGGAAACATTACAACAATGATTTATTACTTTGCAACATTTGACTAGTACGACTCATCTCCATAACAAAGATATAATATATATATCCTTTGTATGGTTGAAAGTAAAATAACACAAAGGAAGACATCATCATGGGCATCATCACTAATATGAAGTGTTGTAATTTATCCTTACATCAGTCAGATATCTTTCCCCTAGTCAAGATCCAAAGAAAGGCATGTAAAACTATCCAAGGAATATATGGCATCCTAATAAAAAACATGCATTTGACTATTCAGATTGCAAAATATCACTTTCTTGAAGGGATCAAAAGCTACAAGATATCTAAAGTTCATGGAGCTAATATATGAAAATCATCTAGAGACAAAAAGGAATCCACTACATCAGTGAAATCAACTTATTATCTCATAAGATTTTTTGTAATAATTGAAGCATCCTTGTTACCTTACAAATTGAAGAATCTGTGAATAAGGTAAAGTTTGAGCAAGGTACGTATACTTTTCCCTACTATCTCTTGAAAATTTGTAATACATGATGAAAAGTTCCTTAGCATTCCCTTGCATACATTTGAAATTTCATGAATAGAAGTGATGTCTCTAGGGTTTTGCGATTAACCATTTAGTATACAAAATCTGAAAAGAGTATGGATGATTTCTAGGGTTTGAATTAAGAATTTTCAAATGAAGAACCTAGGGTTTATGAACCTTAGAAAGGATTTTAATTAGAAGACCCTAGAAACCATAGATAATTGTTTTCTCTAGCAAAAAATAAACCCTAGAATGACAAGATTGACATAATCCTCCTAAGAGATAAATGCCTTCTTGATTCTATTCTCTTGCCCTTGTATATTTTGCTTGGTTGTACTTGCTAGTGAGAATTGCAGACACATAATGAAAGTCAGCAAAGTTGTGGAAGAAAGATGAGGAGGATGGAAGAAAAAAGTGTAGCAAGACTCGTGTTTGATGATGAATTCTTGATAATGACAGGGACAAGGATGATATACAAGACGATAAAAACCAAGAAAGAAGGGAGCAGTTTGTAGTATGTATCAAAGAAGTGAACTAGAAGGAAACAAGAAGGAAAGAAGCTCACAAAAAGAGAATTAATACGCTACTATTCAAATTATATTATTTGAAGTATGGAAAGGAAGCTTGTGGTCAAGAAGGTCATGTAAAATTACAACATCCTCTAGCAACAAAATGAAGAACTATGATATTATGTTAATTGTTCTGATCCTAAAATACATTGATCAAAGATGATGTTGATAAATAAAAGTTGATATAGAAAGCATGAAGAGGAACTCTGTTGAAATATGAGTATATATCATGCAAGATAAATGTTGACCTTAATAGGGGAAAGTATCAAAATTTGACGTGAAGTATCCCACATCTTGACTAGAAGCTATGTGTTTTGGTAACTTTGATATAGATGATTTTTTGGGATATGAGTTGGCTCCCTGAAAGGATATATTTCTCAAGAAGAAAATGATGTAATACACGATTTAGAAAACTTGGATAAAACATGGGATTGTGTGAAGCTCAGGAATATGTACTACAAGGAGTTAGGGTTTGGTTGATTTTCTAGGTTTTTTGGACAATACCTAGAGTAATCTAATCTTGGTGCAAAATGTATATTAAAATTTTTGACATTAGGGTTGTGATAAAAACCCTAATTTGGATCGTGGCTTCTGCATAATTAAATTTAGGGTATTTAGATAAAAACCCTATATTAAGTTCTTCCATGTGCAATGAAAGTTTTCATTTCTAAGGTTTTTAAACTTAGAAAGGCTTAATAAGAAAATGCCCGGGGTTTTGGACAAAAACCTAGGATGAGTTGTTGAAATAAAGAAAAACCCAAGTGATTTCTAGATCGATGATGTTGATAAGTACAAGATCAAGAGGGAGTACTTGGGGAAGGCTCATTAAAGCCTGTCAGAAGACGGTAGCACCAGAAATAGAGCAGAGATGGCTTGACAGTAATGGCGCAGTGAGGGAATGTGGAAAGTTGTGAAGAGATGCCGGAATGTTGAGGTGTGTTGGAGCGTGAGGATTATAGTGGCGCCACAATGAAGAGTGAGAGTGAACTGTTGAACGAAACAATGTAGTAGACAGGATTAAAGAGAAAGCATAGAAGATATAACCCAAGCTTATGAATTAGAGTGGTTCAGTGTGCAGTCGAAGGCAGAGTTTAATGATAATAAAACGTTAAAGAGCTGGACAGAACCTTGAGCCGGAAAGGAGCGGAACCATGACTTGTGAACAATAGAAGCGGTTCTGAACCAATAAACTAGTGGTATCGCGTAATTTTTAAAGTGGTAAGTGGATTTCACGTTTTAATTGAAAACCACTTTTATCGCGTAAATATTGAGAATTATGTACTGTGCATCTAATTTGCGCGATATTGCGCGAGGACCGTCGGATTGAGGTTTGGGGTGCGATAAGTCATGCACCATCAGCTGTGAGTGGTAGATTAAACACTGGGTCCCAGTTCATCGCATGGAATTGGAGAAATAACTCTAGTGCATCTAAATCGCGCGATGATTGTCGAATAACAGTCCAATTAAGGTTTGTAGCGCGACAAATTTATAGCCGTCGGATGTAAAACATGCTGTGGGACCTACACTCATTGTTGTGGGGCCGAGTATTATGTGAAGTTCAGTGTATTGTGTGTGTTATAACAGTTAATAAACGGGCGGAAGGTATGTTATAATGCATTGTGGGCCCGAATGTTTGTTTTAATTCAAGTCGTGGTATAATGTTTGAAAGGTCTTTTGTACACATCGAGATTGATATAAATTTTAATGTTAGTGCAAAGGTAAGATGTGGGCCCGAGGATGTTTATATGCATTGGAATTGTTGTAGGTCAACATTACATATGTTAATTTTAAGCCAAGGTCGAAGATGAAGAATTGCGAGTTGATTTATGAATGTGCTATAACAATTGGATATTGGATTATGAGGTATATATATATATATATATATATATATATATATATATATATATATATATGTTATGTTATGTTGACGAGCACATATGAATATTGTCTAATATGAAGTGTTAAAGTGTGGCTAGTATATATATGTGAAGGAAGGAAGGAGTATTAAGCCCAAGGTTTAATATAATTGATTTGCATTTCATAAAGTGTGGCTGGAATAGTGATAATGTTATTGGTAACAATTATGCTTCGGCATTATTATATGAGGAAAAGTGAAGTGACCATATATATAACACATTTTATTATAAAGGCAAAGGTTTACGTTAACGAAATATATATGGTTTGAAATACACTGTGGGCCAGTCATTTATGATGTATTATGGTTATAAAAGTGTCGTGAGTCACTAATATCTTGGCTCAAATCAAAATTTATAAAGGCAAACGTTAAATGGAAATTCACACAGAAAGTGAGAGCGAAGACTTAATGATATGTGTTGCCAGAATATAAGATGAAAAGGGTTATAGTGGTCCAGCTATTAGTATGTTGAGTTTTATATGCATTTGTGGGTTGCACTATTATTCCGAAGTGAAATAAAACGTTTGTTGGGTTTATTAGAAAAGCATATTATATGCTTTATGGGTTTTATAACCTTGATTATAAGAAGCCTCCACATTTATTTAAATTTGCCAACAGATAATAAGAAAAAGCTGCATTTTTATATACAATGAGAGTTTGAGAGTTACTGAGGAGATGAACTTGTAAAACAATTATATATGCAGCAGAAACACAATTGAAGTGGAGAGTATGACAGAAACTGAAAAATTCACAGGGCATTTTACAGGCATGAAAATGCAGGAGAATATGCAGAACAATTATACTACAGCAGCATAAAAGACAAACTCACAGAGAGCCAAAAACTGAATGGATTGAACTGAAATTACTATTGTAACTGAAAATTTAAATGTTTTAATTGTTTTTATATTGTTTGTGATGCAAAGGCAAGTCTCCAGAGGAAAATAAATATCCCACTTTAATATTAAAATTTGTACATATTGTTATATTTTTTCTGAATGAGTTGGAAAAATAAATGAGAAGGCAGAAAGTAAAGAGTCAGGGCTATTCATTTCGAATTCCCTGTGGAATACAAACATTCATGAGGAAAACTCTATAAATGATATCACATTGATATGCATAGAGAGGTTAGAGAATGCAGAATTGAGGCAAAGAAGATAAGAAGAAGGAGGATCTGAAAGAGAAACAGTGAAGAGTCATAGATGATATAAGACAGATAAGAAAGCTGGAGGACAGCAGTGAAGAAGGTACATAACAGAGCTGATGTCCAAGGTAAATCAGCAAGTGTTTTTCTTATGAAAGAGTGAGGAAGTTGGAGCTTCCATATCAAGTTGTAGCTTGATAGATGTCAGTTGTAGCTGACTGAGGTTGGAGCCTCCTGTAGGTTGGTGCCTGCAGAAAATTGATGGGAGTTGGAGCTCCCTTGCAAGTTGTAGCTTGCAGAATTAAGGTAGGAGCCTCTTGTAGGTTGGTGCCTACAGAAAATCAGTGGTGAGAGGGAGTTGGAGCTTGCCTTTGCATCACAACAATAATAAGATGTGGTTTTCTCCCTTTATGGGTTTCCACTTATATCTGCTATCTTTGTGTGTGATGTTTATGTGCTGATATGGTTTATCCAATTTTCTTAATACTTGTTGCTCTCACATTAAGTCTGCTGTCACATTATCTTAATACTTGTTTCTCACATATTAAGATTGCTCACATATAAATTTGATCATGAAATTAAGTTGTAAATAAGTTTAAAGGTCAGTTTAAAAGTCCATGAATGTGTTAAACTGATTCACCACCCCCCCCGTCTTAGTTTAACTAAGGGTTCAACAATTGGTATCAAAGCAGGTTCCTTCTGTATCAGTTTAACAACTGAAAGGAGATCCTAGGTCCCCAGGATGGCTAGTCAAGAAGGATGCTCAACCAATAAAGCCCCTTTTTTCACCGGTGAAAATTATGCCTTCTGGAAAATCATAATGAGGACATACATAATGTCTTTAGGAATAGAAGTTTGGGCTGCTGTGGAATTTTGATATGCCCTAAAGGTGACTGACTCAGAGAAAGAAGCCAAACAAGATTTTGTAGCTAATGTAAAGGCCATGAATGTAATATTAAATGGACTATGTGAGGCAGAATTTATCAAAGCAATGCACAGCAAGACTGCCAAAGAAATGTGGGATACACTAGAAAACATCCATGAGGGAGAAAAAAAGGTGAAGATAGCCAAACTTCAAGTCTATAGAGCCCAGTTTGAAAATATAAAAATGAATGATGATGAAAACATTGCCAACTTCTTTTTAAGGGTTGCAAAAATTGTGAATTACATGAAAGCTCTTGGAGAAACCATAAAAGAAGCTGTAATTGTTGAAAAGATTCTAAGATATCTTCCATCCAGCTTTAACCCCAAGGTTTCTGCCACAGAAGAAATAACTGATTGGGAAACCTTGACCATGAACCAATTACTGGGAAATCTAACAGTCTATGAGATGAGACTGCCACAGAGGAAGTCAAATGTGAGGGAGGTAGCCTTTAAGACAGAGAAGAAGAAAGAAGAAAAGGAAGATATATGTTCTTGCTCTGATGAATAAGAGGCCAAATTTGTCAGGAAATTGGATAGAGGCTTAGGTAAATATAAAGGTAAACTTCCATTTAAATGCTTTAACTGTGGAAGAGTTGGACACTATGCTGCTAAGTGTCCTCATAAGAAAACAAAGAATCAAACTCAAGAATCAGAGAAAACCATATCAAAGAACTAGCAGAAAGGGAAGAGATTCAATAGAAAGTATTTCTTTCTCAACAAGACATCAATGCATCTGAAGACTCAAATGAACCCTCAAGTGAAGAAGGAACCTTTGAATTTATATTGATGGCTATAGAAGAGCTTGAAGGATTCCTTCTAGAAGATGAGGAAGAAGGTGAAGTTGATCTTGAGGGGGAGCTAACAGGTGCCCTGGAGGAAACTGACAGATTCAAACAAAACAGAAAGACATTATCCTCAAATATGTAAGAGAAGAACAAAATTCAGAAGTCCTCATTCAGTTGAAAGTAGAGCTTGAAGAAGCCAAGAAGGTAGAAGACATTTTACTTAAGCAAATTAAGGATAAAATTCAGGAACAAGAGAAATTGGAAGAAGAAGTAGTATGCTTGAGGAAGAAATTATTAAACGCCCAAAGGAAAGTGTCAAAAAATACTCCTCAAATGACAAGCTCTGATAAGTTGAATGAAATTCTAGATGCTCAAAGATCTCCTATGATAAAAACTGGGATAGGCTATGAAGGAGAATCAAGCAAAGGCAAAGAAAAGGAAAACATAAATATCATTTTTGTAAAAGCAGATAAGGATAATAAAGTAGCTCAGAAGGTTCCTACAGAAGAAGAAACCTGCAATGAAGTAAAAAGAAACCAAAAGGAACCTCAAATGACAAAGAATGAAATAAATAAAAAGTCAACTGAAAAAGGCTCATATACTCCTGAATACATACAAGGAGAATCGATTCAAACCAGTAAAGGATGAAAACAGTGAAAAGACTTCCTCAAGAAAACAAATGGAGAAGACAACCCTTCATCAGGTATGCAAATTGTTTTTATGGATACTATTTTTACTGTAAGGAATTTGGCCATAAAATCATAGAATGCAGAACGTATGGACAAAGACTGATGTTCAAAACCTCAAGGAGGTTTATGAATCATGGGGAATTTACTCGTACTCATAATTCTGCTAAAAATATGATCAAAAGCTATGTATGCCATAAAATTGGACATATGTCTTCCACATGTCCTCTCAGAGAATGTGGCCCATCATCTCAGAAAAGGTACCAAAAAAAAGGATGCATGCAGTGGAAAAAGAAGGTGAATAAATGTGACCTAGCTCTAATAGCTTAAGACCTGAAAAGCCAATGGTATTTGGACAGTGGTTGTTCAAAGCATATGACTAGAGATAGAAGCAAGTTTATAACCTTTGATGAAAAGAAATCTGGAAATGTTACTTTTGGCAATGATAAAGCAGGGAAAATCAAAGGAAAAGGCTCAGTCAGTCTGGATAATGGCAGAGGAAAGGCCCAAGATGTACTATTTGTGGATGGGTTGAAAGCAAATCTGCTGAGTGTCAGTCAAATGTGTGATAAAGGCTGTGAAGTTCTTTTTAGAGCACAATATTGTGAAGTAAGATCAAGCACCACAGGAAAGACCCTGATCAAAGGTGTTCGAATAGAAAGTAATGTCTACATAGTGAAAGAAGAGAATGAAGCATGCCACCTTAGCAAACTTGAGGAGTCATGGTTATGGCATAGAAGATTGGGACACCTTAACTTCGACCATATCATCATTTTGAGCAAGAAGAAAGCAGTCAGAGATATGCCAACAATAAAGAAGCCTTCAAATACCATATGTAAATCTTGCCAATTGGGCAAACAGATCCACACATCCTTTAAGACCAAAGAAGAGCTATCAACAAGTAGGCCACTTCAGCTTGCACACATGGACCTGTGTGGACCTTCAAGAACTAAAACACCAAGTGGAGAATCCTATTTCATGCCGATAATAGATGATTTTTCTAGAATGACATGGGTTTCATTTCTCAAATATAAATCGGAAGCACTTGAGAAATTCAAGATATTCAAGGCATTGGAAAAAAATCAAACAGGATGCAAGCTAAAATGCATCAGATCAGACAGAGGAGGTGAATTCACAGACTATGATTTTGCAGACCTATGTAATGAGCATGGGATAAAACAATAGTTTACAATTGCAGGTACACCTCAATAGAATGGAGTGGCAGAGAGACAAAACATGTCTGTACAACAGATTTCCAGAGCCATGATGCAAGAAAGTAACACTCACCAAACCTTCTGGGTAGAAGCAGTACACACAGCTGTGCATATTCTTAACAAAGCTCATTTAAGACCAAACAGTGACAAGAATCCTTATGAACTATGGCATGGTAAACCAGCATCAATCAAGCACTTTAGAGTCTTTGGAAGCAAGTGTTTCATAAAAAATAATGATGAAAATCTGGGAAAGTTTGATGCAAGAGCAGATGAAGGAATATTTTTAGGATATGCATCCAAGAGTAAGGGTTATAGGTGCTACAAAAAAACACTTCGCAAAATTGTGGAAAGCATTGATGTAAGATTTGATGAAGAACTACCAAACAAGACAAGAAGTTCAGGTTGCAGCAATCCTCCAGAAGATCATGAAGAAGAGAACCAAGATGATGATGAACTAAGAAAGACAACAAAATATACTGAGTTAAACTCAAAAGGTCCCTCAAGATACACTCAAAAGAACCATCCAGAAGATCAAATCATTGGGGACAAGAGTGTATGAGTCCAGACAAGAAGACAACTAGCTGAACAGACATAAGAAGTATACCTAGCCATGCTATCTCAAATAGAGCCAAAGAAATTTGAAGAAGCCAGCAAAGACAAATATTGGGTGAATGCTATGAATGAAGAATTGGACCAAATTGAGAAGAACAATACCTGGGAATTAGTTCCAAGACCCAGTGGGAAAAATGTCATTGGCACAAAATGGATATTCAAAAACAAGATGAATGAACAAGGGAAGGTAATCAGAAATAAAGCCAGACTTGTATACAAGGGATATTCACAAATTGAAGGTCTTGATTATGATGAAACCTTTGCCCATGTAGCCAGAATGGAAGCAATCAGAATGTTTCTGGCCTTTGCATGTTATCATGATTTCAAGGTATATCAAATGGATGTGAAGTCTGCCTTCCTAAATGGAGATCTAGAGGAAGAAGTCTACATGGAACAACCTAAAGGATTCTCTTTAACAGATAAACATGAATATGTGTGCAGATTAAAGAAAGCCTTGTATGGTCTGAAACAAGCCCCTAGAGCATGGTATTCAAGGCTGGAAAAATACTTACAAAAACAAGGATTCAAGAAAGGAGGAGCAGACAACAATTTGTACATAAAGACAAATGAAAATGAACTCTTAATTGTAGTAGTGTATGTAGATGACATCATGTTTGGAAGCAACAAAGGTGAGTTAGCAAAAGGGTTTGCTGAAGAAATGAAATCAGAATTTGAGATGTCTATGATTGGAGAGCTCACCTTCTATTTAGGACTTCAAATTCAACAAAAGAACACAGGCACATTCATCTCACAAGAAAAATACTTAAGAGAGATGCCGAAAAGGTTCAAAATGGAAGACTGCAAACCTGTGTCAACTCCCATGATCACTGGATGCAAACTTTGTGCAGATGATGGTTCAACTGATGTAGATCAAAAACTTTACAGATCCATGGTTGGAAGTCTGCTATACCTAATAGCTTCTAGACCAGACATTATGCTGGCTGTAGGACTTGTGGCAATATATCAAGCAGCACCAAAACAAAATCACTTACTAGCAATCAAGAGAATATTCAGATATCTACAAGGAACTGCACATCATGGGCTATGGTATCCAAAAGGAAATTTTTTTTTTACTTTGACAGCATATATAGATGCAGATTGGGCCAGCTGCGTGGATGCCAGGAAAAGCACAAGTGGAGGAGCATTCTATTTGGGAAAAATTCTGGTGGCATGGCTAAGCAAGAATCAAACTTCCATCTCTCTATCTACAGCAGAAGTAACATACATAGCAGCAACAGCTTGTTTCACACAAGTAATGTGGATGAAACAAACTCTCCAAGACATGAAGGTAAGCATTGATGAACCTATTTCTATCAAATGTGACAATACAAGTGCAATAAGTATATCAAAAAATCTCGTACTTCATTAAAAAACAAAGCACATCCCAATAAAGTACCACTTCCTCAGAGAACAAGTAGCACAGAAAGTAGTAAAGCTGGAATATGTACCAACAAAGGAAAAAACAACAGACATATTCACAAAACCCCTTGCTAAAGAACCATTCGAATATCTAAGAGACAAACTAGGAGTAGTGTCTGCAGATGTTACTCTTTGACATGAAATGAAAGCATCATTCCAGGGGGATATCATAAAAGAAAACATCATTCCAGGGGGAGATCAGTCACCAAATATTGTCACAAAAGAACCAGAGCAAGTGAGCAGAGCATGGAACAGCTCCTCAAGATTAGAATATTATGGACAAGATTTGGAAAGCACACTAGGAAATGTGCAACCCTTTGCCATTGATGTCAAGGGGGGAGGAAAAGCAAGTAACAAAAAAAAGGGTCTTCTAAAAGGAAAGAAGAGGAAGTGTATTTCCATCAATGCCAAAGGGGGAGACTGTTGGAAATGTTGTGATTGATGGAAAAGAGAGCAGCATAGAAGTAGAGAGATAGAAAAAGAAAACTGACAAGGAGAGCATTAGACATGAAGAAAAGAAAAGAGAGATAGCAAAAGAGGCAGCAAAGATGTAGAGAGGCAGCAGAGACCTGTATAGAGCTAGAGAGATATGAAGAGCTGCAGAGGGTCGAGCAGCTATGAAAAGGTTCATTTGAAGAAGCAACTCAGCAGAGAGGGCCATTTGAAGAAGCAGGGAAGTAAAAAGAAGCAGCCCAGGTTGCAGAATACAGAGAATTCAGAGAATATAGAGAAACAGAGAAACGATCTTGCACTGACATGCACTGCCTGTGCACTGTCATGCACAGTAACTGAATGCAGAGAAACAATCATGTTGAATAGGGTTGAATAGTCCCTTGGTTTCCCAGATATGAGCAATTAGGGAAGGCTCGTTAAAGCCTGTCAGAAGACGGTAGCACCAGAAATAGAGCAGAGATGGCTTGACAGTAATGGCGCAGTGAGGGCTTGTGCAAAGTTGTGAAGAGATGCCAGAATGCCGAGGTGCATTGGAGCGTGAGGATTACAATGGCACCACAATGAAGAGTGAGAGCGAACTATTGAACGAAACAGTGTAGTAGACATGATTAAAGAGAAAGCATAGCGGATATAACCCAAGGTTATGAATTAGAGTGGTTTAGTGTGCAGTCGAAGGCGAAGTTTAATGATAATAAAACGTTAAAGAGCTGGATGGAACCTTGAGCCGGAAAGGAGCGGAACCATGACTTGTGAACAATAGAAGTGGTTTTGAACCAATAAACCAGTGCTATCGCGTAATTTTTAAAGTGGTAAGTGGATTTCATGTTTCGAACGTGATATAGTTATTTGATTGACGCGTGGCAAAAGTGGTTAATCAAAAACCACTTTTATCGCGTAAATATTGAGAATTATGTACCGTGCATCTAATTTGCGCGATATTGCGCAAGGACTGTTGGATTGAGGTTTGGGGCACGATAAGTCATGCACTGTCAGATGCGAGTGGTAGATTAAACACTGGGGCCCAATTCATTGCATGGAATTGGAGAAATAACTCTGGTGCATCTAAATCGTGCGATGATCGTCAGATAATAGTCCAATTGAGGTTTGTAGCGTGAAAATGTAAATGTTTTAATTGTTTTTATACTGTTTGTGATGCAAAGGCAAGTCTCTGGAGGAAAATAAATATCCCACTGTAATATTGAAATTTGTACATATTGTTATATTTTTTCTAAATGAGCTGGACAAAGAAATGAGAAGGCAGAAAGCAAAGAGTCAGGGCTATTCACTTCGAATTCCTTGTGGAATACAAACAGTCATGAGTCAAACTCTATAAATGATATCACATTGATATGCATAGAGAGGTTAGAGAATGTAGAATTGAGGCAGAGAAGATAAGAAGAAGGAGGAGATGAAAGAGAAACAGTGAAGAGTCAGAGATGATATAAGATATATAAGAAAGCTGGAGGACAACAGTGAAGAAGGTACAAAACAGAGCTGATATCCAAGGTAAATCAGCAAGTGTTTTTCTTATGAAAGAGTGAGGAAGTTGGAGCTTCCCTATCAAGTTGTAGCTTGATATATTTCAGTTGTAGCTGACTGAGGTTGGAGCCTCCTATAGGTTGGTGCCTGCAGAAAATTGATGGGAGTTGGAGCTTCCTTGCAAGTTGTAGCTTACAGAATTGAGGTAGGAGCCTCCTGCAGGTTGGTGCCTACATAAAATCAGTGGTGAGAGGGAGTTGGAGCTTGCCTTTGCATCACAACAATAATAAGATGTAGTTTTGTCCCTTTATGGGTTTCCACTTATATCTGTTGTCTCTGTGTGTGATGTTTATGTGTTGATATGGTTTATCCAATCTGCTTAATACTTGCTACTCTCACATTAAGTCTGCTGTCACATTATCTTAATACTTGCTGCTCACATATTAAAATTGCTCACATATAAATTTGATCATGAAATTAAGTTGTAAATAAGTTTAAAGGTCAGTTTAAAATTCCATGAATGTGTTAAACTGATTCGCACCCCCCCCCCCCTTAGTTTAACTAAGGGTTCAACAGGCACATGCTTTCTATCAATGTAGACGAGTTCTATGAGGGTTAATCATTGTTTTGGAAACAAATTCTGTAATGATTAATATCTGTTTGGGTAGCAAATTTCTCTAAGACCTTAATCCTTGATTTTGTCACAATAAAAAGGGAGCAATGTTTTATGTTGAGATTAATCTCTTGTTCTAGTCATGATAGAATTCCAACAAAATATTTGTTAACTTAGATCCCTTATTTTGGGCATAGTAGAAGGATATCAAAGCTCATGGTATATTTTTCTAGGCACAATAGTATCATCAAGGAGGCAAGAAGATCATCTATTTACTCTTGAAGGGATCATGCAAAAGTCTAATCTGCATCACAACATTGAATTCAAGCGAATATTTTTCTCGGAGATACACAGATCTGTTGAAGGCACTTGAAATTGAAATTTTGACACAGTCCAAGATTGGAGGATTTAAGACAGATCAAATCATCCTTACTGTAGCAGCAAAGCTCGAGTTTTAAACCATCGATATTTCAGGATGCATAGGAAATAAGGATATTTGGGGTTTCCTGTGGAAGAATATGAAGTTTGTTTAAATGAATTTTCCATCCTATAGTCATCCATTGTAATAGGAGGAGGGATTTTAACTCCATTTATAAATTGTGATTAAGGTTTGTTGTATAATTATTTGGTTCTTTTTAGTTAGAATCATATTAATATGTGAAAATTTTAAGAACTACTGGTTATGTGGATTGGATTGATAAGTACAATGCATTGAATTTGATTCATTGGATATTTTATGTTATGTCTATTGATAAATTTTGCTGAAGGATACGTTGATTTTTTGAAGGTGAATTTGTGACAGGTAGCAATGTTCCTACATCAAGTACCCATGAAAACTATAAAAAAAAATACGACCAAAAACCCAATGAAGAAAACCCTAGTCTTCTCCCCGCAATTAGCTAGCTCCTCTGCTCATGAAAAATTGAGAAGAGGCTGAAAGGATTACCATTTTATAGTGTATGGCTATTTCTTGTTCCCGCTCAAATCCTCGAATCCTATGATCATCTGTGTTGCGTACCAATGTAACTCACCACATGACCTCATAATGGGATGAAAGGGAATCCCTTGTTCTCGCTCTTCGCTTACATGAACCTGTGAATGAAATGTAAGGGAAGGAAATGAAAGGGAACTCATAACAGGGTGAAATGTAATCCCTTGTTCTCACTCTTCACTTGCATGCACCTATGAATGAAATGGAAGGTAAGGAAAGGAAAGGGAGCAATGATGGTGGAAATTGATAATGTTAAATAAAATCCTTTTGGGCATCACCAATTTTCTCCTACCCTAATACCTTTATTCCTCCTTTAATTTTGTTTTTACTAAATAAATACCATTTTATTTAAATATTATTCGACATATATATATATATATATATATATATATATATATATATATATATATATCATTTTCAAAAATAGTTAAAGAGATATAAAGGAAACCAAGGGCATAACTATTTTTTAATAATGACATATAATATAAGATAAATATTTAAAAAAAATAAAATCATAATATTCTTTAGAGATAAATATTATTCACACACACACACACACACAAACACATATATATTTCAAAATGTTGACTTTGATTTGTTTTATCTAGAGTAAAACCCATAGACATACATTCATTTTCATTAGAGAAGACTATGGCTACACATTTAAAACACATTACCAAAATGATAGAGATTCACATGAATTTGAAAATTCCAACAATAATGTGGTTGATGTAGTATGAACCATAAAGTATGTCAAGCCACACCAAAATTTAAAGTAGATGTGTTAGTTAGCTTGTACACTTGTAATAATATTGTTTTCCAAAGTAGTGATTTTTTAAGAGCATGCGGATTATGAAATACACACATGCACTACACAACTACAAAAACATAAATAATCATCATGAATATACTTTTCAAAATGATGCAATGATAATCATCCTTTTCAAAATATTAGCACGTATGTGAAGGCCTAATAAATAATTCATATAAAAATACTAATTATCTTACATAATCAATCCCTATAAGTCCTTAACAGGGTGATGGATATATAATTCCTTTTGTGTCATAAATTTGGTTGTCCAAAGCCCTATCCCTCACCATATATGCTAGAAGCATCATTTACAACCATGGAAATTTCCTTTATTTCCAAAGTCATCATCAAGGTCATGAGATCCATCCTTCTTGTGTAAGATATTGCAACTATTTACATATTATATTCCTAGGTATAAATATCTTTATATGTCATAACACCTATGTGGTGGTTCAATGCACCACTCCTAACCTATGAGCTCTAGAAGCTTCACTTTATAAGTAAGACCATGGTTTTATTTCTTGAACCATGGTCAAGACCTTAAGACCCATAATTTTTGTGTAAAATTTGTAACTACACCGATATGCTACCTATGGGCCAAAGATTCCATTTACATGATAGATGACATGATCTAAGGTTGTGTACATGGTTGATAAGAAATACATAAGCATTTTTGAAGCCAACACCCTTAGTTTCCGTTTCAAAATGATTTGAAAGGCCTTAAGACCTATTAGTGATACATAAATCCTTGTGTAATTTTTTATTTTAAAATTTATGTTTTTTTTATTTATAAAGAAATAATGTATATGTAATTGTTTTGATTATATTAGGAATGTATTATTTATTGGTATAGATTTACCTTAATTTGAGATCTACTAAGGGTGGAGAGGAATTAAATTTTTGGAGGTGCAATTTTTCCATCAACTTTTACATTTAAAAAGAGGTTTACATTTTAAAAAATTTAATCCATCTTAACATTTAGTATATCTAAATTTAAAATAGATCTATATTGAACTAAATAGAATTAAAAACACTCACAAAAATAATTGAGTTTAACAATTTTTTAAGAATCTTTATTCATTGTATTATAATAGCTATCCCTTCAATAAAAAGAAAAACTACTCGTAAATATAATTGAGTTTAGCAATTTTTTAAGAATATTTATTCATTGTATTATAATAGTTATCCCTTCGCTAAAAAGAAAGGTGGACTAAATAGAATTAAAATTTATTAACAAATATAAGTGAGTTTATAAATATTTATTCATTGTATTATTATGGTTATTCATTCTCTAAAAAGAATAGAATCAGAAGGTGGAGCCAACCTGAGCAGCAAGAACCTTGGAAAATGGAAATTGAACCTCCAAGATGGATGATATTAAATATTGTCCCACATTGAGGGGCACATGTGATAGTAGATAAAGGAGCAACTATACATAAGAGAAGAGGCAGATGGGGATCTCACGGATCCGTGTGGTCAACACAGAGCGAACTATTCTTTCGCCTTTTACTAAAGAATACCGTGTGTTGGCCACTCACAGTGGCATACGCCAATTTTTGAAGCCTTTCATTCCCTATGAATAGAGGCCAACAACATAACACCAAAATTGAATGGTTCTATTACCTGGAGGTTGCAATATGGTTGTGATATGTGCTTGTTTCAATGTGAAATGAGATGAACAGAGGGAAAAATCAGAGGGGGTTGTTAGTTGGATTAAGATGTCGTACTTGTTTCAATGCGAAAATCAGAGGGGTTTGTTAGTTGGATTAAGATGTCGTTCAAATGAATCCTATCAGCTGTTGTGTCCTTGAATTGAAAAAAATTAAAATGCACAAAATTTCACAACATAAACAATTGTGAAATAAGTACATGAAAATCACCATAGCTGAAAAACGAAATTGAAATTGAGCTGTCAGTTGGTGTTTGCATGGATTCCATACTTGTTTTTGTTATCAAATATTAGACTTGCACAAATGTGGGTATTTATGCTGGTGGGTACTCATGACCCCGTTTGTACTCCTGACCCCTTTTTTTGGGAAGTGTTTTTTTAACACTGATCTCAAATTTTGATCTCAAAGTTGAGGTTGGATTGGATATAGTCCAGTAACAAAATTATCATCTCTTAATGTTTGACAATAAAATGTTTATTATATACTCCTCTATGTCCCTGACAATCGTTTTTGATGTCAAAGCCTTAAGGATCAAGCTAAGAATCTATTAAAATTTTCGCTGAGAATATTTCAAACCCTTACTCGAGAATCTATTAAACTCTTGATCGAGAACCTCTATTAAAAAGTTTAGCCAAAGCTCGTTTTGACACTTCACTGGGAGAATGGGATCTCTGAGCGCCTCCATGCCAACAACGTGGTTAGTTTAAGCTGAAAATTCTTACTATTTTAATACATTGAGGATGAGAACATCCCTTTATTCAAAATTTCTAGACTTCATATATAATATCCTGATCTATGCTTACATAAAACTCTTCTAATCTTCTTTATTTTATGCCTACCGCATATTTTCATTCAGGAGACTCCTTTCTTGAAACTATTGCCATTTACGCCTCCAATGGTGTTTTTTCTTTGTTTTCTGAATTTTCTGGCTACCACATATTTTTATTCAGGAAGCTCCTTTCTTGGAACTATTGTTCTATGCTGGTTTTCATTGAAAAAATCCGCGCTATTTTTATTAATAAAACAAAATTACATATAATGTGTTCATAGCAGTCCTGAGGGTCACTTCTTTGTTGGAAAGGATTGGATTCCAAAAATTTCCGTTACTATGATCATATTAATAATTACATTCATATTAATAATTACATTCATTTTCGTTTATGGAGTATATGACTTTGATTGATAAAGTGTGAGTGATAAATTTCTTATCCTGCAATGCTTTTGAAGTATTCTATCAAAATTCCAAAAATTGCTCAAAAAAGGTTTTCATTGTTTTTATTATCTAGGGGATTGTTTAGATGTATCAATCCATAATAAAGATAAAAATATCTATTTCTTGGTACCCTTTACAATTTTAAAATTTAAAAATAAAAATAAAAAATTAATTAAATTATTATTTTATTTTAAATTATTATTATTAATGACAAATAATTAAGATATAAGTTCAATACCACTTTATCATGGAGATTGTAGGCTTTTTTACAATACCATAGGCCAATACCATAGCTTATCAATACCACATGTCCAAAAAGTCATAACACATTTCATATGATAGTCTTTTTAATTAATAATTTAATTAAAAGGAAAAAAAATGGCATAACTACTTTGTAGATAAATCTCAACCTTTAATTTGTGTATACTACTAAGAATATTATAGAATATTTGGTGGAAGATAATCCCTATTCACAATGCATATCAAAATATTTGATTTATGATCCACATTAAACTTTTCTAGATTTCAACATTTTTAAATATTATATATCAACTCCATATTAAGATTGGAATAAATTACACCTCCTCCCTTAGAATGGAATCTGAAAATATTAAAAAGAAAAAAATCAAATTACTTTATTTTTCTCTAAGTAGATATAAAAATTGATATAATTTTTATTTGAAGTTACACACTTTGCATTACATCTAATGAGGATTACATAGACCAAAAATTTCTTCTACTGGTATGCATGAAGGAAAACCAGACCAGTAACATAACTTTAGAGTCTTGAGGTTACTAAGACCTCATCTAACTAAAGCATCTTGTAAATAGAAATCTATATAAATAAGCTTGTTATGCAAGACCTTGACATATATCAGCATGAGAAGAAAAACTCTACTAGTGTTGCAAGAAAAAACCACATCTCTTCTCAGAGATAAGCTACCAGCGCCGTAACTACTTTATTTCCATTTGGCATGTAAGAAAATTTGAGTTCTTTGATATTAATGAAATGAAGTGTTATTTCTGCTACATCTTTCTATTTATGGTTATATTTGTATTATGTTGCGTTCCTGTATAAATTTGGATCAACAGTATCAGCGTGGTCAGCTCTTTCTCGATATTTCTTTGCATGTACACCATGCAGTTAGGTGGAGCCATATCCATATTTGGATTCGAAATGTGTATCCACAAATCCATCTTCAAGACCCCGTGGACCAATAACACAAGTCAACACTTCAAAAGAGCAGATAGAATTGGAAAAGGACCTTGCCAAAATGTTACCTTTGTTAAAAGATCACTTTGTTGAACATCGAGGATCTCTCACCATTGTTATGGTAGATTGGTACAAGAGAAAAAGTCAACTTTTGCAATTGGGGAATAAGGTAATTAGACTAAATTATTAGCAAGAAGAGAGGCTCACTCAAACGATGGCTCAATTATTACAAGTTGGTCACAAAAGAGGAGGTTTTCCAAGTAAAAAAAGGCCAAATTCCTCAAGAAGGAGAAACAAATCACCTTATTGTTTGGAATTAGGGAACAACTCTATTAAAAAATGATCCTTTATTTATGAAAAGGAACCAACCACAACCGAGGGAGATACACAAGAAATGATAAGAAGTGTTGGAAATACTAAGAGGCGGGGGAGGGGGGGGGGGGGTTGAATCAATATTCCTTTCAATTAGTATTATTATTAATTTTTCAGAGAATTAGTTAATCTTCAATTATTATCAGTGTTTGTACAATGATAACAGTAAACAAAAGGAACACAAATGCACACATTTTTTAAGGTGGAAACCCTCTCCGGGACAACAACCACCTGAATGATTTTCTAATAATTCTTTAATATTCAACTCCAATTGAAAATAAAGCTCCATCTTCCTAGAATCTAGAAAAGCATTCTTCTCCAGCTCCCATTGGATGGAATCTCCAACGCCTGAGATTCTTCAGTAGCCAAATGAATGGATACCCCAACACCCAATGAGCTAAAAATCACCCTAGCACCACCCTACCACCCTGAAATTTTCACAGGCTTGAAATTGTTGATGACTTCATGCACCAGCACCACCCTACCACCCTATAGAAGAATAAAACAAGAATGGACTTCTATACCAGGGAAAATGGTCCACTTTACAAAGACATAGAATGATGTAGAAGAATAAGACACACTAGAACATAACCCCAACTATGACACAACCACTTAATGATGATCCTAGACCTCCTGATACTGCCTCTTCAACTCTTGGAAAATAGACACTTGTACAATTTTTACAATGATGCATTTACAATGACTTAGTACAATGATACCTTTACAATCACTGTATGCAGTGCTGCCCACTTGAAGAATTCATGTGGTGAACTTACTATTGCTGTTCTACACCTTGATTGCTGCTCTTGTCATGCTACCCTTTTCTGCACCTTACTTTGCTTTGCTGCCCTAGAAATTATGGTCCTTTGCAACCCTTGACAACACATGATCTAGCTTTTTCTTGCCTTCTAGGAGCTTGATATTGAATTTGGTGTATCTATGTTATTTCAGATCCCCAATATGTGATTTTCGGTCTTGTGGTATTCCTTTGAGTCTTATTTCCAATGCCACAGGTCTGACCCAATTTGGATTCTTCAAGATATAGTTATGCACAATCTCTCACAATGCCCTAATTATGGACTAGTTAAGTAGAGCGAACTTGTATGGTGTGCCACGTGTCACTGTTTCTTCATTCAGCTCTGAAATTAATACAATGAAAACTATAGTTCGTGAAATATCCGCTACTTATTACAAAATTCCAGTCCGATACTGAGAGAGATAGTTATGACAATTTTCTCAAGGTCACTTCTTTGAGATGAAGTTGAGGAGCCTGTAAAAACACTAACTTTCACAGATCATATCTCCGAAAATGTTGCACACCTTGATCTGAAATTTTTACATGAGCTTCCTTAGGATTTCAGCTTCTCCTCATAAAAATTTCAGCTTCTGAACCTTCGTAGAAAAAAACATTATAGTGCAAATTCCATGATGACCTTTTTCAGGTAGCGAAATCCCTACATGAGGAGGATATGAGGATCACAATTTATATAAATGCTTAGGTTGAGAGGGACTTCAACAAGTGAACATGGGAGAGATTTTAGGAGCTTAAAAATTATTAATTATTGACTTTCCAATGACCCATTCCACAACCCCATGGGGTTTTAGCCCACTAATTGGGGTTACAAACTTAAAACATGAATATCTCTCAAACCGTGAAGAATTACATGGCGTGCCATATATCAACAGAAACATCTCAACAAGTAGAAACCATCAATACTATTCTTGACCTAGAATATAGTAATTTGGTAGGTCAAAATTCCCATGAAATATCGAGGCAGTCCCTCGTGTTTATTGGGTTGACATCAATGACAACCACTGAAAAGACAAGTACTCCCCCTGCGATCATGAAGCCTATTCCTACAACATTCTCTCCCCCTTTGACATTAATGACAAAGGGTAACCCCCTTGAGACACAACCATCCTGCGGACTTGTACACACTTCCATTCCCCCTTTATTTTCCGAATAAGGAAAATGTAATGATAACTTAGGAGAATCCCAAGCTTCTGGCAAAGATATTTAAATGTTTCACGAGTACTCTTACGATCATCAATGCTTCCTGCCCAATCTGAATCTGTAAAGGCTTGAATAATGATATTGTTACCCTTGGGATACCACAAGCCATATTCTGTTGTTCCATTTAGATATCGAATAATTCTTTTGACGATAATAATATGTGATTCTTTTGGTGCTACTTGGAATCTTGCTACTTGTCCAACTGCTTGCATAACATCTGGCCGGGAGGTTGTTACATATAGAAGACTACCAATCATAGATCTGTACGACCTCTGATCCACATCCTTAGATGAATCATCTATGCTCAATTTGCAACTTGTTACCATCAGAGTAAGGACGGGTTTTCAATCTTGCATTTTGAATTTCTTGAGCATTTCCTTGATGTACTTGGCTTGACATATAAATATTCCTTTCTCTTGCTGAGATATTTGAAGCCCTAAAAAGTATGTCAGCTCACCAAGTAAATACATCTCGAACTCACTTTGCATCTTTGTAGAAAAGTTCTTATTCGATCATCATTTCTACCAAATATTATATCATCCTCTTTAGCTAGTAGATGTGCTTTAGTTGCTTCATCCAGAGCATATATGTCGTTTGGAGCTTGACTTGCTGTAGCCACAATTTTACCATACCTGTATTTCCTGATTTCACATTTTTTGGAGTTGAATAGTATTGTGTGTCCTTGATCACACATTTGTCCAACATTGAGCAGATTGTGATTCATGTTTTAAAACAATAGAACATTCTTGGCTAGAACATCTTTGCTTCCGAGAGTGACGATACTTGATCCAATAACATTTGAAGATCCACCATTTCCAAAGGACATGGTTCCATCCTTCTTCTCTTTCAGAGATTCAAATTTCTTTCTATGTCCAGTCATATGCGTTGAGCAACCACTATCAGAATACCTCACATATTTGTTTTTTTTAGCCTTGATAGCGAGAGCACAATTATCAGTCTTCTTCTTCTTCCATGTTCGTTCATTCTCTGGCTTTGAAGATTCTTCTGGAGGATTTTCAAGTCTGCAGTCTCTGGCTATGTGTCCAAAGTTTCGACATTTGTAACATTCAATATTATTTCTTAAATGTTCAAATCTATTGATGTTTCGCTGAGCCCTGGAGGTTCATATTTGATAGATCTCCTGGAATTGTATTGTTTCCCAGGGTATGTGTGACATTCTACAACTTTATGACCAAATTTTCCACATGAATAGCAATATCCATAAAAAATATGTTGGTACCTGGATGGAAATCTTCATTGAGGAATTGTCTTCCAAGGCTGTTCTTGCGAATCTTGTCTAACGAAGTCTACATGCATGTCATATCTCATAGGTTCATTGTATTTTGTTGTAGAAGGTCCTGCTTCTTCTTCTTCGTAACCGAGGCCAGTTTTGTCATTGTAAGATCATTGATTGTTGATGAGTTCTTCCAATGCCCTTGAGATGTTGGCATAGTTTTGGACAATTTTTTCCTTCTTCATTTCCTTACGCAGCAAGACTACTTTGGCTTCTAATTCTTCCCTTTCTTGGTTTCTTTCTTCCAACTTATTTTGAAGTGACTCTTCAATGCATTTGTGTTCTTCAACTTCAATTTTGAGACCTTGAACTTGTTCTTCAAGACTATTGGAACAAATATTCTCAGCATTGAGCTCTTTTATAAGCTTGATCGCCTCTTTAGAAAAATATTCTATGGTCTGTTAGGGTCCTATAATAATAGGGTTCATAAAATTTTGAATTTACTTTGATGAGTCTTGTAAATATGTACATACCTTGCTTTCTGCAAGTTTTTTTTCCATATGTTAAAAATGAAAAATAAATAAAAAGATAAGAAGAGGGTAAAAAGTCCTAAAAGAAAGATCAAAGGACTTAGAAAAAGATAGGCCCCAAAAGTAAAAGGAAATAAGACCTGAAAGTGAGCAAGTCCAAATGCCACTACTTTTACTCTTACTGCAAGAATAATGATTATGTGCAGAGTGTCAATAAATGCCATAATCCATGATCAGTTAAACATTTTAATCTTAACTTTTCATGCTTTCAATTTCATGTTTTAGATAGAGAATAAATATTTGTCAAACAATTTAAACTTGACAAATCAGTAGATAGGTAGAGAATAATGAGGAGCTCAACAGTTTAATCTAAGCCCTCAGATCAAATAAGGTAGATTTAGATAGTTTTATGCTTTGAAAGAAAATGTTTTAAGGTTGCAAGCCTAAATGCACCTACAAAATGAAGAAAAAAAGTTAGAAATAAAAGTTGGGTAGGTAGAAAGCAATGGAGCAATCATGTAAATAATACATCATCGGGAAAATTCACTAATTTCCCCTCCCTTATGAGTATTTAGTATTCTAAGCCATCAGTCAAATAGGCTCAGAGCATTTCTTTGACTTTTGTTGGGACCAGACACAAGGCTCTATGACTGGTTAGTTAAAAATATTGAGTTCTTATGCTAAACCCACATTTATCATCATTTACCCTTCATTCATACATTAAAACCCTTTTTTTCTAAGTAAAGACACATTCTTAGTAAAATTGTAGCCCTAAAATAATTAACTTCATCCCTTCATAAGCATTCATAAAAACCCACAAAATTACATTTATCCTAAGTATTAGTGAAAGAAATATAAAGATGATCAATGCTTGATTTTATACTATACTTAGAGATAATATGTATTTTGTTTTTATTACACTACCGTTTCATTAACCTTTAACATACTTTTATTAAATCCCCAAGAAATACCCTCCCTTAGTTATTAATTCCATTATATCTAAATACCCCCAAAAAATCACTATTATAACATTTAGACCAAAGTCTATTATCCCATGTGCGAAAATTAAAAAAAAACGCAAATTATAAACCCTTTGGTCTAAAACTACTGTTATTGAAATATACCACTTCTATGGTCTTTAAACCATCGAAAAAGGTTTTAAAACTATATAATATATATTAACCCACCCTCATATGTTTTATTAAAAACATGTCACAAAGGTTTTAAATACAAATATCAATCCCCGCCTATACCGTTATTAAAAAATTTCATATATGTTTTAAACCATATTCCCCCGCCACATATTAACCCTTTCGCTTATGAAAAAGCCCGGTCCCACCTTTCTATTTTCAATGCAACTCTCGAAACGATCTCAGCCCTTCGCTTTAAACCTTTAGATCTGACGGACAGAGGATGATATCGCATAGAAAACATGCCCGACCCTTCAAAAGCCAAAGCCACGTGAAATGGGTGGTTTCACCCATTTCTCTCCCATCCACGTGGCCTTCCCTCATTCAATCGCGTTTGATGAGGTTAAAAAAACTTACCACCTGAAGCTTACGTGATAACCACTCGCGGTTTTCGTCCATTGCATTCCGAAACTGCCTTCCCCTCGGACAAGACCTGCATTCAATGCAATTAACATATTTTGATAAAACCTTTGGTTAATGCGTTTATTCATTTATCTTGCGTGTTTAACCACTATATTGTTTCCCCGACTGTATAAACTCTGACAAAACCCCTGGTAGCCAATTTTATGCCCAAAACTTCTGAAATTCACCAAAGTACACCCATGAAGGTTGTTGAGGAGCTGCACCTTGCTCCAGATGAACTACTGAAGCCATCAATTCGACCAGAAACTATAAAAACCCTTTCAAAGCTGATACCTGCATTGAAACATGTATTTTTCTCAGAATTCAACCTGTAACCAAATTGAAAAAACCTTTTTTAAAGAAAGAGAAGCATTTCAAAGTTAAGAAATTAATTAATCCAATTGCCAAAAAGTCCCAAAAACAGGCCAAACTCTGGAAATTTTTTCCCAGAAACCCTATTTGTCTACTATGTGCTTTTTCAAGGAAATTTATCAATTTTCCACAGTTCAGTAGTCCATTTCAAGCTTTAAAATAAGCCAAAAATCCTCTACAAGTGACCTAATCTTTTGTAACCCTTTTCAACAGAGTTTTAGCCCATTTTTCAGTAAAAAAACTCAGAAAACCCCTGTTTTCTGTTTTATACCAGTTTTTATGCCTCAGAACTTCTTTGATAAACCTAATTGGGCAGAAAAACCAAAAAGAGACTCTATTTTTCCAAATTTACCCAATTAAGCCTCTGCTATAGTAAAATTGCCTCTGCAAACTGTTTGAACTTGCAGAAGAAAAAAAAGATGCCTAAAAAACAGGGTGTAAGAAATCCTGAAGGTTCAAAAGCTCCTAAACCTACTCCTGCCATGACTCCAAATACTGCAATTATAGTCAATCCATTACAACCCCCAGTTTTTGATATTGAACACATTCTCCTAGCTGATATTGACTACAAAATAGCTGATCCCATAGCTGAATTCAATCTGTTAGATATCCATAACTGGTGTTTTGAGAAGTCTTTAGATGATCATGAAGAAATTCATCTTTGGGAATCCAATCTGCCCAAATATTTAGTCCCTCTGACTCACCCTTGTCAAGAAATTATCAAATTATGTCACTAGTACTATATTCCTGAACAAAGAGCTATTGTGAATGCAGATAAAGAGGTCCTATTTACCATCACTGCAGAGTTAATAAACCAAATGTTGCAACTTCAATCAGACCCCCAAGCAGTCCCTTTGTCTATTGAGGCCCTCACTAAACTATACATTGGCCTAGACTTTCCTAAAAGGTTCATGATTTTTCAAACTTTTATGCCCCTGCATGTTGAAATTCCCAAGCTAAATCCTCCATATTCAACTGCTAAATTCCCTGAAGGTTCAAGGCATGTAATCTCCATGCTTTCCTTCATCCTTGGGTATTTCACTGATGAGCACACTAATGAGTCTATCTTGGGATTTTTTTCCACCTTTTCTTCAGGTCAACCACATTCAGTTATCTTTGACTCTGCTGGTTTCATTGCTGATAGTGTTCAATATCAATTGACTAATTTACAGTTGGAAGGAGTATTCAGATATACCTCCTATATTTTCCACATGTTTCTTTTTTTCCAATCATATAGCTTTCCAATTTCATTTCAAAAGTTGGATATAGAAGGAAAACCTCTATTTGTTATCTTTTGGAAAACCATACTCAGAAAAGAAGGCACAAATTTCAATTATTCAGAGATTGCAGAGTTGTTTTTACATCTAGTAACCACCATGTTGTCTAAAACAAAGCAGCCTAGAATAGGTGAGAAAATGAAGAAAGTATTGCAGTTATCAGAACAAAGCAAAGTTGGTGATTGGAATTTGTATGAGAAATTCACTGAAATCAGATTTTTTGGGTCAAACTTGTTACCTTACAAGTTACCTAAGCATCCATCAATAAGGATCTTTGCCTTGGATTACATCAGGCAGATCCTAAATTATGATTCTATTAACTTCATGATAGCCAAAAAGAAGACCCAATTCAAACTTAAAAATCAAATTGGGCCATTCATATGTAATCACAGAGATGAAAAAAAGGAAGCATCAAGACAACTACTGGAATATAAATTAGAAGAAATTTTCCCATGGAATTATGATCCACAAGGGATCTTAAGTAAAGTAAGGGTAAAATGTAAATTGACACCCTTTATCCATGAATCAAAACCAGAAATAGAGAAGTTTGCTAATCAAATTGAGTGGGTTGAAAACACTTTAACAGAGGCAATAAACCAAAGGAATACTAGTCACACTTTGGTGCCAAACAACCAGAGACATCCACTAAGAGAATTAGATAAGAGGGAGCTTATACTACAGAGACTACAACATAAACAAAGTTCAAGATCATTTACAACAAAAGGCCAAAATTAGATACAACAACTAAAGGTAAAGTGACAATAGATGTTGAAGAAACAGAGCCCTTGATTACCAACACTGATTAGCCAGAGACAAATGTAGCTACTGTAGTTATCAATGAGCCAAATCATAATGAAGAACAACTGAATAATGAAGATACATAGATGATGGAAAGGTAGCAAAGTATGGAGGCTTCTTCCTCACATTCAGCTGAGGAAAAAGATTTGGATATTAAGGAGAAATACAAGCAAATGAAGTTGAAGAATGAGGAAATCAAAACTGAGATTTATATTCAGTTTTTGAAGCAAAAACCAGGTAATCAAAACAGATTCCTATCAGCGTTTGATTATTCAAATAAAAAATTGATTATGTCAGTATTATATCCCACAGTATCAATGCCAAAGATAGTTGTTGACTATAAGAAAGTTGATATGGAAGTAGCTACAAACAAAATCCATGAATTAGATCAAATTGAGTTTCATAGGCAAACCTCAAAGATGTTGTATTCCACAGTCACAAAAAAAGCTATGAGTGCTCATAAGCTTCAAAACACCATCTCTAATATGCAAGATCAAATGAAGATGGATAAAGCTTTATTATATGCAAAGGATCTAAGGATAAAAGCCTTAGAAGATTTAGTATTGCAGGTAGGATATGATCCTACAAACATCAAAGCAACAGAAGCATTGGTAAAGAAGAAAAATGAGGATATAACTGCCTTGAGGAAACAACTCAAAATTCCTCAAAGTAAGCATCCTCAAACAAAGGAGGTATTACAGGAACGAAGGAAAAAGATGAAATGATGAGTTTAATACTTCAACTGACAGCTCAGATTAAGGAAATGGAAGTACAGATGGACCAACTTGTCCAAGAAAAGGAGACAATAAAAGAACCAGTGATTCCTACAGTCATCCCGGTCATCACTGTAGCAGTGCCTTCAAATTTAGGAGAAAATTTGGCACCCAAAGAACCACTGGCCATTGTAATGCCAGTGACTTCTTCAGCAACTTCAGCTACTGAAACCTCCACAACAACATTTCAACCTACAGATGAAAGCAGTCAACTAGTGAAAGAAATGGAAGAGATGTTCTTGAAGAGAAATGAAATTAACAGATTGACAAAGATGATTGAAAATCTTGAGAAGACAAACAAATAAACTCAGATAAATGCTCAAATACATGAACAAAATGCCAACAGATTGAGTGAAGAGGTAAAGAAGTTACAAAAAGAATTAACTCTCAAAGTTAAGATATATTACATAAAAAATCACCTATGGAATAATGTAACTGAAGCCATCCATGATGTATGGCCCTCAATTCAGGTAATTTTTGAGCAGAGAGAGTTATTATTGGCAGCCCAAGTAGAAATCCAAAAGACACAAACTGATTTAGTTGATAAACCAGAACAGGCTGTAAGATTAATCAATTTCCTCAACAGTAAGAATAGACAAGAATTGGAAGAACTAAAAATCAATGACATGACAACAACTATCCTAGAAATTAGGAAAGTTACCACCAAAAGAAATTTGATGAGGCAACTTGAAGAAAAATGTGAAGGTATGAATACTGCTATAACCAGATTCATGGTTAAGTTCACCAATTTAAGGCAAAAAGGACTTCCTAATATCATGGTTATTAATGATAAGTTAATGCCTCAAAATTACTATGACAAGAAGATAAGAGAATATGCCAAGGAATAGGTGAATAAGCCAATAGGTCAAGGCATTCCCACAGGAAAAGTATTGCTGAAAAGTTTTGAAGATTTATTTTATTTACAGTATGAGATCAAGCACTTATTTGTCATCAAGCCCACATTTTCTAGGTATACTGAAGCTGATGAAAATTTTAGGAAACTCAAAAATATTCAAATTCCTAAAAATGAGGATTGGCAAGCATTGACTGATTTATTATGAAGAATGGAAGACAAACAAATGAAAAAGAAAAAATCTGTTTGTTGATTTCATTGTCAAAATAGATTTTACAGTAGTAAAGTAGTTTGAATAAAGGTTAAAGAGTATCTGAAATGAAAGAGTATCGGTAAGAAAGAGTATCAATGAAGGCAGGTTAGATTCTAAAAAAATATCTAAAGAGACAGCAAAGATGACACATAAGCTGCCAACTTCTTCTTATTCTAAAACAATTTCTATTTCTTTTGAATAAAATAGGACAACTTGTTGATTTTTTTAGCTGCTGTCACTATTATTGTTGTAAGATATTTTATTTTCCTAAGTTAATTCCTAGAAGTCATCTAGGATATTTTGTAAAACATTATGTATATATAATTCACTCTTTTGAAGTATTTTGTGCGGAATAAAATTGCCGGAGATTACTATAGATATTTTGTTGACTTGAAGGCTTTGGATTTCGATTTTGAGTACCAGAGTAGATCAACTATTTGACATCATACTTCAAGATCCCTGTGATAAGCTATCTGGAGTGAAGTACTCTCTAAAACTTGTCATTGTTATTATTCTTTGCTACATGCATACATTTGTGTTTTAATTCTAAATTTGAATGTATAACTAGGAGTATTACTACAGGACATGTTAATAGAACCCTGCTTTTAACTAGTTATCATTTCTTTGTTTTCCTCTAATTTCCGGTGTAGGGAACCCTTAATTTCTCCCTCTCCTATTTGACCTCTATCTACTACTTCCCTTTCCTGGATCAAAGGATCCTTAAGTGCCCTTTATCCCGATCATACCATCTCAAAAACCAATTTTCTAAGATCTCCAAGGGTTATCTATCTTACCCTGAAAAAATTTGACCTTTTAGGCCTTGATCCCAGTTCTGTTAGCTTGAATTAGACTACATAGCCCAATGGAACAGTAGATTTCCCTCTATCTATTACTCCAAGTGAAATTTTCCCATCAAATCCAACAAAACCAAACCAAAATTGGACGTTCATAGCTAGTCTAATATTCAAAAATTAAAAAAAAGTTAAACTTTAAAGAGAGAGCCCTCTGTGAACCCCAGGAAGGCTAGATCCTAGAGTTTGATGTAGGTTTGTGGTTACCTCTATTATTCTTTGACTAAAAACCAAAATCCCACAACTTAAGAATTTACTAGAGTGATAACATTACTGGCGACCATACTGGGGAAATAACCAATCCTCTGTCATAACATTAGTCTTAAAGGAATCATTTAAATCATCATTTTACTTCAAGATTGCTTTTATAGGTTGTGGATATTAAAAAATTGTAATTCTGGCTTCTAGGAAAGTCTATTATACTGGGTCTAACCCAGATCCTAAGCCTGTTGTTATAGTAGATGACCCAGACCGAATTGGTCAAAATAAAAAACAAACAAAAAACTTAGAGGCTGAAATCTCATTAATAGGAGTAAATTCATTACCAAGAGAATTAGTAAGTCTGCAAGATATTGATTTTGATCTGAAATTTGAGAATTCCTTATTTGAAAGCAAATATGAAAGTGATTTGAAAACTGCAGTTTTAGACCCTGCTTTTATTTCATTTTTGAATGCAAAACAGAAATCTATTGCAGTAAGTTCTAAATCTAAGAAATCTGAATATCATACCAAAGTTGAAGAAATTAATGTTAATATTCTAAAGGATATTGATGAAGCTATTGAATTAGCTCAGTTTTTTACTTATGCAAACAGACCTCCAGTTTCTCAGTTACACACCACAATAATTCTAGCTAGAGATTCATCTTTGTATGCTGTTACATCATTTATAAATTCCACTACCAGCTCATCTACAGATCTATTTATCCCTAGGTTACCTCTACAACCTAGAGTATTATTTCCACCAATCACTTCATCCACTATATCCATCAGTTCACCTTTTGATTCCTTAAATACATCATCCTCATTTCCGAACACTTCAAATACAATATTTAGTTCATCAGTTACCATTTTCAGCATAGCTCCAAGCAGTTCTACCTTACCTCCTAGCCAAGCTAAGATTCAAGCTATGGCTGCTAGATATGCTCCCCTTGTCCTACCACATCAGCTTCATGAAATGCCACAAGACTATCAAAATAAAATACCACTATTTGATGGCACTACTCAATATACTACTCAACAACACATTACTAAGATGACAAACTTCTTTGAAATTTATGAAATTGATGACTTAGATGTTCAAATGAGACTGTTTGCACAAACTTTAACAGGAGTAGTTAAGAAGTGTTTTAGATATTTAGCTGCTAGTAGTGTAACTGATTTAGTTGTCTTTTTTACTTTGTTTTTAAATAAATGGGAAAATAAAAATAACCCCCTCCAAATTTTGTCTGAATTTGATTCCTTGAAAAGAGCACCAAATGAGTCAGTCCAAGATTATTGCACCAGATATAATAGTGTCTATAATTCTATCCCTGAAAATCTTAAACCTACTCCTTACTCAGTTCTACTCAAATTACCTGATGGATTTGATACAGATATGGCTTACCAATTAAGGGAAAGAGATGCAGACACCTTAGAAAAAATGCAAACTGATGCAGTTAGTGTAGAGGTGAACATTTTCGCTAGAAAAGCTAGACTCATAAATGAAAGAAGAGTGACCATTAAATAAGAAAATGCTAATTCAGACACAAAAATGGATTTTATAGCTAAAACCTTAGAAAGAGTGATTGATAGACTATATAATATAGAGAGAAGACCTCAGTGGGATAACCAACAACAGATTAGAAATCCCAATTTTAGAAAAAACATAAATTCTGGTAAAGCAAAAGAAACATCCCCAGACCAAAAAATTAGGCCCCCATTCCAAGAGAGCTATGCTAAA
Organism: Pinus albicaulis; assembly: GCA_034641835.2. Lineage (NCBI taxonomy): Eukaryota > Viridiplantae > Streptophyta > Pinopsida > Pinales > Pinaceae > Pinus > Pinus albicaulis. The sequence continues at coordinate 738,690,267 of CM076582.1, forward strand.
ATTTCTTAGAATAATAATGATGATGAGGATGCTATAAATCTAATAGGAATATATGACAATAATACTATTTTCCTTACTCAGGAAGATCAGGAATTATTTTAACTTCAACAGCTCAAATTAGATTCTAGTGAATCCTTTGATTATAATCAATGTTACGATTATGCAATAAATGAAATACACAATCAATATACCTTAGAAATAAGAAAAACAATGAGTCTTCTACTAAGAAAGCTTCCCAAACTCAGAATTAGGAAACAGTAGAAGCTCCCAAAACAAAATTTCTACAAATTCTCACAAGGGAAAATAAACAAAACTCAAACTCCTCCCAAAACATTTCTAGTCCTAAAAAAGCATTAGGCCCTAAAATTGTTGATATTACTGATGAAGTTTCTCAAGCTGCAAAAGATTCACAAAAATCTACTGCTGCTAAAGCTTCTAATTCTGTAAAAACAACAAATTTAGATCCCAAAAAACCTTCTGATGATCCTAAAATAGTAGACCCAAAAACTGTTACTTCCAAAACATCCACTGAAAATTCTAAGATTGAAAGAACATCTACTGCTTCACAAACAATCCCTGAAAAGAAAGTTAGAAGTATTAAAACACAAGAAACACAAATAGAGAATCCCAAAACACTTGAAAATGAAAAAACAACTGTAGAAAAACAAGACAAACCAACACAAACTACAATTACCAAAGAATAATTGTTTCAAATCAATAAAACTCAACCTATATTTAACATACAATCAGAAATTGCAAAGCTTAAAATACCAATTACTTTGACTGAATTGGTAAAAAATGACTTGTATAAATCAACCATAACTGAAACGTTAAATATGAATGATGGAGAAGACTCCATAAATCTAAATGATGATCAGCCAGAGTTGATTTTTGGCCCAGATGTAAATGGAAAACATGCAGATGGAGTAGTTCCTCCATTTTATATCATTATCACCATTCATGATCAAATTTTACACAATGCCACGTTGGATTCAGGAGCTTCCCATAATCTAATGCCTAAAGCCATCATGGAAACTCTCAATCTAGAAATTACACGGCCATACAAAGATTTGTTTTCTTTTGATTCAAGTAAAGTTAAATGCCTATGTTTAATCAAGGATTTGTGTGTAACACTACTTCAATACCTTGGTAAGAGTATATTAATGGACATTGTAGTAGCTGATATCCCACCTAAATATTGAATGTTACTTTCTCGCTCATGGGGAGCAAAGTTGCAGGGATCTCTACAACTGGACATGTCTTATGCTACTATATCAGTTTTTGGCCAACCTAAAAAGTTATATAGGGAAACATTAATGAAGTACATGGTCAGTAGTGCTGAAAAATCTATAAATTACCCCATTTAATCTACACCAACTGACCTTGATTCTTTTATCCTATGTAACTTTGAAACAAATGAAATCCAAACTGAATTAGTAGATAAAAAGAGAGCACCAAACAATGATAATCTTTTTCATGAATCTCTATGGCATTTAGACTTTGATGATTCATTGAATAAGTTAGGAGTAGGAGCAGGAGTCTGGATAACAAATATGGAGACTAATCATTCTGAAGGCCATGCTTTCAGGCTCAATTTCAAATGTACAAAAAACATGGCTGAGTATGTAGCCCTCATCCTAGGACTCCAAATCATTAGGAACTCAGGAGGAAAAATAATTTTAATCATGGGAGATTCAGATTTGATCATAAAACAAGTAAATGGAATTTATTCTGTTTACAATCCTAGACTAAGCAGATATAGAGACACTGTCATAGATTTAATTGATGATTTATTGGAATGTAAGTTTTCTGTTATACCTAGAAAACAAAATATACAAGCTCATTGTCTTGCAACTTTTGCTAGTACATGAAATTTACCATTCCAACCTAAACACAAATATACTGCTGAAGTCAAGCATAGGCCAATAATTACAGATAATCTCAAGTATTGTCAGATTTTTTCTGAGGATGAACATATTTAGAAGTTTATGAACAATGAAGGAGAATTTCAGAATTGTAATATAGGTATAGATTGTGCTATAAATCATGCTTCGGATTGTGAAATAGATTTAAATAACTTAGATGTAAATAGAATAAAGTTTGATAAACCAAATAGATTTACTCAAGCTGATATATATAGCTTAGAGAAAGTAGAGGTTGAAGAAATGATTGAAGATGAATCAGACATATTGAATCTTAAGGATAATTTCTTACCTAAAGGTTTAACCCCATTAGAAGATCTTTTTGACTCCAATGATGTAGCTAGAAAACCAAAAATGGAGCTAGTAAGATCTGACATAGAAGAATGTAACATTGGTACAGAGTTAAAACAAAAAAAATCAAACTATCCAAAATTTTACCTCAACAAGAGAAAGATAAATATATTGAGCTTTTAAAGGAATATCAAGATGTGTTTGCTTGGAGTTATAAAGATTTAAAATCTTATGATACAAACATTATCCGACATAAAATTCCAATAAAAGAAGATCAAAATCCATTCAAACAAAAGTTAAGAAGGATTAACCCTGTGCTATTACCTTTGATTGAAAAATAAGTTAAAAGAATTTATGATGCCCAGATCATTGCACCCATCAGATATTCTGATTAGGTTTCCAACTTAGTCCCAACAAGAAAGAAAACAGGAGAAATTAGATTGTGTGTTGACCTTAGAAATCTTAACAAAGTATCCTTAAAGGATAATTACCCTTTACCTAAAATGGACCACATATTACAAAGGGTAGTGGGTTCTTCAAGGATTTCACTGTTAGATGGTTTTTGAGGATACAACCAAATCCTAGTTGAAGAAGAAGACCAATCTAAAATGAAATTTACTACTCCTTGGGGCACTTTTATGTATGTAAAAATGCCTTTTGGTCTAATGAATATAGGAGAAACCTTTCAAAGGGATATGGACATAGCTTTTGAAAAGGAAATACATGAGTTATTAGTAATTTACTTAGATGACATTATTGTGTTTTCCAAAACAGATAATGAACACTTGGATCATTTGAGACAAGTTTTTATTAAGTGTAGGAAATATGGCATCTCTTTAAATCCTAAGAAAAGTCTATTTGCATTAGAAGAAGGTAAGTTACTTGGACACATAATCTCAAAAGAAATAATTAGAATAGATCCTGCTAGGATAGAAGAAATTTTGAACATCAGCCCACCAAGAAACATCAAAGAATTACAAGCTTTTTTAGGTAAGATAACTTTTTTAAGAAGATTCATATCTAACTTAGCTGAGATAATTAGAGAATTGAATAACATGCTAAAAAAAGATTTTTTTCTTAGATGGAATTTTGAGGCTAAACAATAATTTGACTCTATCAAACAAGCCTTAACCAAAAATCCAGTCCTAGTAAGTCTTGATTTTAAGAAAGATTTCATGATTTTTTTCATTTGCTTCAGAACGCACCATTGCTGCAGTTTTACTGCAGAAAAATGACCAAGGATTTGAATAGCCTATAGCTTTCTTTAGTAAAACTCTTAGAGATGCCCCTTTTAAGTACAACATTATGGAAAAACAAGCCCTAGCTTTGGTAAAGGATATGAAAGACTTCAAAGTTTATATTCTCTACTCACACATTTTTGCCTATGTCCCAAATTATGTAGTTAAAGACATTCTTACTCAAAATGGTCCTGATGAAAGAAGAGGTAAGTGGATTGCCACTATATTAGAATATGACATAGAGATAAAACCCACAAAACTCATAAAAGGTCAAGGATTAGCCAGACTTATGGCTGAATATAACTGCAATGCCCTAGACATATATTTTATTGCTCAAGTAGATGATCAGGAAGAGATGGCGACTCCATCGATTAGTGAAGCCTTTTCAGATTCACCTTCGTATACAAATATCATATTTGTATTACAAAACTTACAAGCTCCTCCTGGATTGTCAAGAACCAAATCTAGATTTTTGAAACTCAAAGCAGTAAGATTTTGTATCTTAGATAATGTACTTTTTTGGAGAGATCATAGTGGGATTTTACTAAATTTTTTACTAAAGGAAGAAGCTGGAAAAATACTTGAAGAATTTCATGTAGGTGACTGTGGAGGACATTTATACTGGAAAAATACTGCAGACAAGATCCTGAGAGCTGGTTTTTACTGGCCTACCTTGTTTGCTAATGTAAAAAAATATGTTACTTTATGTCATAAGTGCCAAATTTTTTAGGGTAAAAAGAAATTATTACCCCTCCCTTTAAATTCTATTTCAACTGAAATTCCATTTCAACAATGGGGTTTAGAATTCATTGGTGAAATTAAACCTCCCTCTTCAGGCTAACATAAGTGGATTTTGATAGCCACTGATTATTTTACCAAGTGGATTGAAGCCATACCCTCCAGACAATCCACAACTACTGTCATTATTTCATTCCTAGAAAACAACATTCTTTCAAGATTTGGATGTCCCCAAAAGATAATTAATGATAATGCAGCAACATTCAAATCCAAGAAAATGATTGATTTTTACTACAAATACCATATTACCTTAGGTCATTCCACTGCATATTACCCCCAAGGTAATGGACTAGCTGAATCCTCGAACAAAATCCTTGTAGATATCATCAAAAAATTACTTGAAGACAATAAAAAGACTTGGAATAAGAAGTTAGTCAATGCCTTATGGGTAGATAGACTTACTACTAAAAAATCCATTGGTACTTCACCTTACCAACTAGTTTATGGAATGGATGCTGTTTTTCCATCCTCCCGAAGTGTACCCGTGATGAAAATTATCCAAGAATTATAGGTTGAAACAAATGACATCCAAAGAAGGATAATTAAAACTTTTCACTTGCAACAAACAAGGGAAGAAGTTTATATTAAATCTCAAGTCATTCAGGATAAGATCAAGAAAATCTATGATAAAAAGACTAAAGAGGATGATTTTTACATAGGAGATAAAGTGTTAAAATGGGATTCTAGAAGAGAAGACAAAGGAAAACATGTAAAATTTGATTTTCTATGGAAAGGAACTTATTTAATTTATGGATATAGAGGTAATAATGCTTTCTTTTTGAAAGAATTGGATGGAACAGATCTCCAAGAAGGACTAGTTAATGGCATAATGCTGAAGCACTACTATTCCCCTGAGTTAACAAATAGTTAGTTTTTATTCACTTTGATCATTGTACATATACATTGCAAAGTTTAGATTGGATTGGATGTTTCCTTAGCAAAGTTGAAGCCTGAAGAGAAGGTCCTAAGCTTTGAGAGTTGAATATCATAAATATGAATAAGCCGCAGATATCAGAAGACATTTACAGGGTCATCACAGTCAAATTTCAAAGGATACTAATCTCAGAGTTCGTGATATTTCACTAGGAAATATCATCCCCATGTGGAGCCACTTTTAGGGTCCTATAATAATAGGGTTCATAAAATTTTGAATTGACTTTGATAAGTCTTGTAAATATGTACATACCTTTCTTTCTGCAAGTTGTTTTCCCATATTTGAAAAATGAAAAATAAATAAAAAGATAAAAAGAGGGTAAAAAGTCCTAAAAGAAAGATCAAAGGACTTAGAAAAAGATAGGCCCCAAAAGAAAAAAGAAATAAGACTTGAAAGTGAGAAAGTCCAAATGCCACTAATTTTACTCTTACTGCAAGAATAATGATTATGTGCAATGCCAATAAATGTCATAATCCATGATTAGTTCAATAGTTTAATCTAAACTTTTCATGCTTTCAATTTCATGTTTTAGATAGAGAATAAAGATTTGTCAAATAATTTAAACTTGACAAATCAGTAGATAGGTAGAGAATAATGAGGAGCTCAATAGTTTAATCTGATCCCTCAGATCAAATAAGGTAGATTTAGATATTTTTATGCTTTGAAAGAAAATGTTTTAAGGTTGTAAGCCTAAATGCACCTACAAAATGAAGAAAAAATGTTAGAAATAAAATTTGGGTAGGTAGAAAGTAGTGGAACAATCATGTAAATAATACATCATCGGGGAAAATCACTAATTTACCCTCCTTTATGAGTATTCAATATTCTAAGCTATCAGTCAAACAGGCTCAGAGCATTTCTCTGACTTTTGTTGGGACCGAACGCAAGGCTGTATGACTGGTTAGTTAAAAATATTGAGTTCTTATGCTAAACCCACATTTATAATCATTTACCTTTCATTCATACATTAAAACCCATTTTTTCTAAGTAAAGATACATTCTTACTTAGTAAAATTGTAGCCCTAAAATAATTAACTTCATCCCTTCATAAGAATTCATAAAAACCCACAAAATTACATTTATCCTAAGTATTAGTGAAAGAAATATAAAGATTATCAATGCTTGATTTTATACTAGATACTTAGAGATAATATGTATTTTGTTTTTATTACACCACCCTTTCATATTAACCTTTAACATACTTTTATTAAATCCCTAAGAAATACCCTCCCTTAGTTATTAATTCTATTATATATAAATACCCCAAAAAACCCACTATTATAACATTTAGACCAAAGTCTATTATCCCATATGCACAAATAAAAAAAGCCCCAAATTATAAACCCTTTGGTCTAAAACTACCGTTATTGAAATATCCCACCTCTATGGTCTTTAAACCATCGAAAAATGTTTTAAAACCATATAATATATATTAACCCGCCCGCATATATTTTATTAAAAACATGTCACAAAGGTTTTAAATACAAATATCAATCCCCACCTATACCATTATTAAAACATTTCATATATGTTTTAAACCATATTCCCCTGCCACATATTAACCCTTCCGCTTATGAAAAAGCTCGGTCCCACCTTTCTATTTTCAATGCAACTCCCGAAATGATCTCAACCCTTCGCTTTAAACCTTTAGATCTGATGGAAAGAGGATGATATCGCATAGAAAACATGCCCAACCCTTCAAAAGCCAAAGCCACGCGAAATGGGTGGTTTCACCCATTTCTCTCCCATCCACGTGGCCTTCCCTCATTCGATCGCATTCGATGAGGTTAAAACATCTTACCACTTGAAGCCTATGCGACAACCACTCGCGGTTTTTGTCCATTGCATTATGAAACCACCTTCCCGTCGGACAAGACCTGCATTCAATGCAATTAGCAAATTTTGATAAAACCTTTGGTTAATGCGTTTATTCATTTATCTTGCGCGTTTAACCACTGTATTGTTTCCCTGACTGTATAAACTCTGACAAAACCCCTGGTAGCCATTTTTATGCCCAAAACTTTCAAAATTCACCAAATTACACCCGTGAATACCGTTAAGGAGCTGTGCCTTGCTCCAGATGAACTGCTGAAGCCATCAATTCGACCAGAAACTATAAAAACCCTTTCAAAGCCAATACCTGCATTGAAATAGGTATTTTTCTCAGAATTCAACCTGCAATCAAATTGAAAAAACCTTTTTTAAAGAAAGAGAAGCATTTCAAAGTTAAGAAATTGATTAATCTAATTGCCAAAAAGTCCCAAAAAAAGGCCAAACTCTGGAAATTTTTTCCCTGAAACCCTATTTGTCTACTGCGTACTTTTTTAAGGAACTTTATCAATTTTCCATAGTTTAGTAGTCCATTTCAAGCTCTGAAATAAGCCAAAAATCCTCTGCAGGTGCCCTAATCTTCTGCAACCCTTTTCAACAGAGTTTTAGCTCATTTTTCAGTTAAAAAACTCAGAAAACCCCTGTTTTCTGTTTTATACCAGTTTTTAATCCTCAGAACTTCTTTGATAAACCTAATTGGGCAGAAAACCCAAAAAGAGACTCTATTTTGCCAAATTTTCCCAATTAAGCCTCTGACATAGTAAAATTGCCTCTGCAAACTGTTTAAACTTGCAGAAGCAAAACAAGATGCCTAAAAAATTGGGTGTAAGCAAGCCTTAAGGTTCAAAAGCTCCTAAACCTACTCCTGCCATGACTCCAAATATTGCAATTGTAGTCAATCCATTACAACCCCCAGTTGTTGATATTGAACACATTCCCTTAGTTGATATTGACTACAAAATAGCTGATCCCATAGTTGAATTCAATCTGTTAGATACCCATAACTGGTGTTTTGAGAAGTCTTTAGATGATCATGAAGAAATTCATCTTTGGGAATCCAATTTTCCCAAATATGTAGTCCCTATGATTCACCCTTGTCAAAAAATTATAAGATTATGTCACAAGTACTATATTCCTGAGCAAAGAGCTATTGTGAATGCAAATAAAGAGATCCTATTTACCATCACTGTAGCATTAATAAACCAAATGTTGCAGCTTCAATCAGATGCCCAAGCAGTCCCTTTGTCTATTGAGGCCCTCACTAAACTATACATTGGCCTAGACTTTCCTAAAAGGTTCATGATTTTTCAAACTTTTATGTCCCTACATGTTGAAATTCCCAAGCTAAATCCTCCATATTCAACTGCTAAATTACTTGAAGGTTCAAGGCATGCAATCTCCATGCTTTCCTTCATCCTTGGGTATTTCACTGATGAGCACACTAATGAGTCTATCTTGGGATTTTTGTCCACCTTTTCTCCAGGTCAACCGGCTTCAGTTATCTTTGACTATGTTGGTTTCATTGCTGATAGTATTCACTATCAATTGACTAATTTACAGCTGGAAGGAGTATTCAGATATACCTCCTATCTTTTCCAAATGTTTCTTTTCTTCCAATCAGATAACTCTCCAATTTCACTTCAAAAGTTGGATATAAAAGGAAAACCTCTATTTGTTATCTTTTGGACATCCATACTCATAAAATAAGGCAGATATTTCAGTTATTGAGAGTTTGCAGAGTTGTTTTTACATCCAGTAACCACCATGTTGACTAAAAAAGAGCAGCCTAGAATAGGTGAGGAAATGAAGAAAATATTGCAGTTATTAGAACAAAGAAAAGTTGGTGACTGGTATTTGTATGAGAAATTCACTGAAATCAGAGTTTTTGGGTCAAACTTGTTGCCTTACAAGTTACCCAAGCATCCATGAAGGAGGATATTTGCCTTGGAGTACATCAGGCAGATCCTAAATTCTAATTCTATTAACTTCATGGAAGCCAAAAAGAAGACCCAATTAAAACATAAAAATCAAATTGGGCCATTCATATGTAATCACAGAGATGCAGAAATGAAAGCAGCAAGTCAACTACAAGAATATAAATTAGAAGAAAGTTTCCCATGGAATTATGATCCACAAGGGATCTTAAGTAAACTAAGGGTAAAATGTAAATTGACACCCTTTATCCATGAACCAAAACAAGAAATAGAGAAGTTTTCTAATCAAATTGAATGGGTTTAAAACACTTTAACAGAGGCAATAAATCAAAGGAATACTAGTCACACTTTGAAAATTTCCAAATAGCCAGAGACATACACTAAGAGAATCAGAGAAGAGGGAGCTTATATTGCAGAGACTACAACACAAACAAAGTTCAAAATAATTTACAAAAAAAGGCCAAAATTATATACAACAACTAAAGGTAAAGTGACAATAGATGTTGAAGAAATAGAGCCCTTGAATACCAACACGGATTTTCTAGAGACAAATGTAGCTACTGTAGTTATCAGTGAGCCAAATAAGAATGAAGAACAACTGAATAATGAAGATACACAGATGATGGAAAGGCTGAAAAGTATGGAGGCTTCTTCCTCACATTCAGTTGAGGAAAAATATTTGGATATTAAGGAGAAATACAGGCAAATGAAGTTGAAGAACGAGGAAATCAAAACTGAAATTTATTCTCAGTTTTTGAAGAAAAAACCAAGTAATCAAAACAAATTCCTATCAACATTTGATTTATCAAATAAAAAATTGATTATGTCAGTATTACAACCCACAGTATCAGTGCCAAAGACAGTTGCTGATTATAAGAAAGTTGATATGGAAGTAGCTACATACAAAAACCATGAATTAGATCAAATTGAGTTTCATAGGAAATCCTCAAATATGTTGTATTCCATAGTCACAAAAAAAGCTATGAGTGATCATAAGCTTCAAAACACCATCTCTAATATGCAATATCAAATGAAGATGGATAAAGCTTCATTATATGCAAAGGATCTATGGATAAAAGCCATAGAAGATTTAGTATTGCAGGTAGGATATGATCCTACAAACATCAAAGTAGTAGAAGCACCGGTAAAGAAGAAAAATGAGGATATAGTTGCCTTGAGGAAACAATTCAAACTTCCTCAAAGTGAGCATCCTCAGATAAATGAAGTCTTATAGGAACAAAAGGAAAAAGATGAAATGATGAGTTTAATACTTCAACTGACAGCTCAGATTAAGGAAATGGAAGTAAAGATGGACCAACTAGTCCAAGAAAAGGAGACATTAAAAGAACCAGTGATTCCTACAGTCATCCCAGTCATTACTGCAGCAGTGCCTTCAACTTTAGGAGAGAATTTGGCACCCAAAGAACCACTGGCCATTGTAGTGCCAGTGACTTCTTCAAAAACTTCAGCTATTGAATCCTCCACAACAACATTGCAACCTACAAATGAAAGCAGTCAACTAGTGAAAGCAATGGAAGAGGTGTCCTTGAAGACAAATGAAATTAATATATTGACAAAGATGATTGAAAATCTTGAGAAGACAAACAAATAAACTCAGGTAAATGCTAAAATACATGAACAAAATGCCAACAGATTGGGTGAAGAGGTAAAGAAGTTACAAAAAGAATTAACTCTCAAATATTAGATATCTTACATAAAAAATTACCTATGGAATAATGTAATTGAAGCCATCCATGATGTATGGCCGTCAATTCAGGTAATTTTTGAGTAGAGAGAGTTATTATTGGCAGCCCAAGCAGAAATCCAAAAGACACAAACTGATTTAGCTGATAAACCAGAACATACTATAAGATTAATCAATTTCCTCAACAGTAAGAATAGACAGGAATTGGAAGAACTAAAAATCAATGACAAGACAACAACTATCCTAGAAATTAGGAAAGTTACCACCAAAATAAATTTGATGAGGCAACTTGAAGAAAAATGTGAAGGTATGAATACTGCTATAACCAGATTCATGGTTAGGTTCACCAATTTAAGGCAAAAAGGACTTCCTGATATCATGGTTATTAATGATAATTTAATGCCTCAAAATTACTATGACAAGAAGATAAGAGAATATGCCAAGGAACAGGTGAGTAAGCCAACAGGTCAAATCATTCCCACAGGAAAAGTATTGCTGAAATTTTTTGAAGATTTATTTTATTTACAGTATGAGATCAAGCACTTATTTGTCATCAAGTCCACATTTGCTAGGTATACTGAAGCTGATGAGAATTTTAGGAAACTTAAAAATATTCAAATTCCTAAAAATGAGGATTGGCAAGCATTAACTGATTTATTATGAAGAATGAAAGACAAACAAATGAAAAAGAAAAAAATTGTTTGTTGATTTCACTGTCAAAACAGATTTTACATCAGTAAAGCAGTTTGACTAAAGGTTAAAGAGTATCTGAAATGAAAGAGTATCAGTAAGAAAGAGTATCAATGAAGGCAGATTAGATTCTAAAAAAAATCTAAAGAGCTAGCAAAGAGGACACATAAGCTGCCAGGTTCTTCTTATCCTAAAACAATTTCTATTTCTTTTGAATAAAATATGACAACTTGCTGATTTGTTTAGCAGCTGTCACTATTATTGTTGTAAGATATTTTATTTTCCTAAGTTAACTCCTAGAATTCATCTAAGATATTTTGTAAAACATTATGTATAAATACTTCACTCTTTTGAAGCATTTTGTGTGGAATAAAATTTCTGGAGATTACTATAGATATTTTGTTGACTTGAAAGGTTTGGATTTCGATTTTGAGTAGAAGACTGGATCAACTATTTGGCATCATACTTCAGGATCCCTGTGATAAGCTATCTAGAGTGAAGTACTCTCTAAAACTTGTCATTGTTATTCTTCTTTGTTACATGCATACATTTGTGTTTTAATTCTAAATCTCAATGTATAACTAGGAGTATTACTATAGGACATGTTAATAACACCCTGTTTTTAACTAGTTATCATTTCTTTGTTTTCTTCTAATTTCCGGTGTAGGGAACCCTTAATTGCTCTCCCTCCCGTTTGATCTCTATCTACTACTTCCCTTTTCCAGATCAAAGGATGCTTAAGTGCCCTTTATCCCGATCATACCATCTCAAAAACCAATTTTCCAAGATCTCCAAGGGTTATATATCTTGCCCTAAAGAGGTTTGACCTTTTAGGCCTTGATCCTAGTTCTATTAGCTTGACTTAGACTCCATAGCCCAATGGAAAAGTAGTTTTCCCTCTATCTATTCCTCCAAGTGAAAATTTCCCACCAAATCCAACAAAACCAAACCAAAATTGCACTTTCATAGCTAGCCTAATATTCACAAATTAAAACAAAGTTAAACTTTAAAGAGAGAGCCCTCTGTGAACCCTAGGAAGGCTAGATCATAGAGTTTGAAGTAGGTTTATGGTTACCTCTAGTATTCTTTGACTAAAAACCAAAATCCCACAACTTAAGTATTTACTATAGTGATAACATGGTCAACCCTTCTTCTTCGTTGTTTGATACCTCTTGTTTATTGTGCTTGGCCATAAACAATAATATCTAATTGGCTTCTTCTTCACTGTCATTGTCTTAATTGGATGATGAGCTATATTCTTTAGAGAGAAAGTTCCTTTTGAATCCTTTCTTTTTTCTTTGCTTGTTGAATTTCTTAAAGCCTTTCTTTTCTTTTGATTTGTCATCACTTCTGTTCGGACATTTTGCTGCAAAATTCCCAACCTCACCACAACCGAAACATATCAATGGAAGTTTACCTCTGAATTTTCCCTTACCAATTTTTAGTTTTCTCGTAAAGTAATCATATTCTTCATCTGAAAGACCTTCTTCATCATCCTCCTTTTCTTCACACTTGTAGGTGCATGTCTTTTCAATTCAAGGTTGTTTGTCCTTATTGGTTTTATTATATGCAACGAACGCAGTTTCTAGATGTGAAGTACCCTCTTCTTCATCAAGTCTCATTTCATATGCTATGAGAACTCCATGTAATTCCTCTTTGCTGAGTTTGTCAAGATTTGCACTGTATTATAAGACCGATACATTTGGGTTGAATCTCCCTGGTAATGTTCTAAGAATATTTCGTATAATAGTCTTCTCGTCAACTGGCTCTACCAATCCTTCCAGAGTGTTGGTTATTTCATCAATGTATTGGAAGTATGCAGCAATGTTGCCATCTTCTTTCATTATGAGTTGCTCAATTTTTTCTCTATAGATTTGAAGCTTTGCTTCTTTGACATTTGAGTCACCTGCATATATATTCTACAGCTTGTCCCATAAATTTTTAGCGGTTTCACAACCCAACACCTTATGATAAGAAGATTCAATAAGTCCACTAATAATAATATTCTTTGCTTTTGCATCATTTACCAAATTCTTCTTACCTTGTTCATCCATGGTTTGTGTAAAGCCATTTTGAATAGTGTCCCATACTTCGCAACCTTGTGCCAAGAGATAAACCTCTATTCTTCTTTTCCAGAGTGCATAATTATTTTCATTGAACAGAGGTACACCATTCTTGGTATGCTCCATAACCTCCTTCCAGTTGTTAAACTGTTATTCAAGGGACCAAGATTTGATACCAATTGTTGGAAATACTGAGAGGGGGAGATGAATCAGTATTCATTTCAACTAGTATTATGTAATATTCCTAAATTAGCTGCAGCTAATAGGAATATTAATTTTTCCTTGTTTATTTTGCATTTCATGTTTGATGAATAAATTGTAAAGGAGGACATGTAAAACTCTTGAAAACCAAGAATAAATCAAGGCCTATGTGAAAAGAGACATATTTGGGCTATGTAAATAAATTCTGCAGGTGTGAATGGGTCTAAATCACAAGAGTGGGTCATCTTTGACCAAGTCAACAACGTAGTCTAGATGCATTGAACCTCTTTGAGGGACAGCGCAGTTCTAGAAGGAGACCCTAAATGTGAAAGGGGCTAAACCAATGAAGTGGTTTAGGAATTAGAAAGACTCCTATATTATAAAAGGAAGAGGAGGGCAACAAGAAAATGTTGTTGAAGATTATTATTTCTAAAGGTATTGTCTGCTCAGACATCCCTTGTTGGGTCTTCCTGTTCAGGAATCCCACCTCCTTCCTTGAGCAACTCTTGGAGGGGACTTGTTCTATCATGTCCATTATCAAGCTTGGGCCAAGCTTCACCTTACACCTACAACGCTGCTCCTGTTGAGGGTTGAGCTGTCCTTGTGAGTTGCAGCAGTGGAAGACACTAGATCTGCTCAGATCTAGCCTATACTAGTGGCTCTTCTTAGTGAGTGTGTCTTTTAACCTCATGGAAGAGTTCATTAGCTGATTGTGCCTCAGATCTAGATCTCAGCATCAAGAAAAATCATTTTTAGAGCCTACAACGTAGTCTCCCTCCCTAGACTACGTTATTTGCAAAGGAGGAGTTGCAGGGTGTTTTGTCTGCATTTTGGAGGAGAGATCTCCGGTGTTGGGATTTTTCCTGTCATTGTGGTGATCCACGGATTTGCCATCCAATCCATGTTTGTTTCAGATATTATCTTATGTACCATTGTATTATTCAGAAATTTCTGAATCATTCTGCAGATCTACAACTTTAGATCTCATATCTACTCTCGGTGCTTCATGTTTTGCACAAAATCCCAAGGGGAATGTATAGATCAAAATTTCTTGTACACGGATCTGTATTAGATCTATCTTCTTATGTATAGATCTTCTATAGGTCTAAATATTAATAAAATGCTGCTTCAGCCCCTAAAAATAACACTGTCATGGTTATGCCGTCTTTTCTTATGGTTGTAGCACCTCATTTCTGAGGATTTTTCCTGTATTGTCTCATTCTTTCTCTTGTACAATGTATGGGCTGTAATGTACATCTGATTTCTGAACCTCCATATCAGCCTCCTAATGTGCTTCAGTGGATCTACGTTATTTCTGAAGCAGTCCTTTGCATATAGCTGTAGCTCCTCTCTTTGGGTGATTTTCAGCTTGACTAGTTTGTGGGAGATCTGTTTAACCCACCTGGTCTAATTTTTTTTTGCTCTCCTTTTGGATTTAGATCTTAGATGAGCTGATATAAGGGATACAGGAGCTGCAAACTCATTTCTATGCACAGTATTCTCAGAGGTGCGCTATTTTAGCAGGCTTGATGAACTGTTCCAATTTTGGAATATTACAGTGGTATTAGAGCAAGATCTTTGGCTCAACCTGTGGGATTCAAGAAAAAGTGATATTAAGCAAGGAAAAAGTTCATAATGATGAAGAATATGAGTTTAATATCCTCCCTTTTTAGATCTAGTAAGAACCTCTCCAAGGAGGTTGAACAAGAAGAAGAGAGAAAGAGCAGTGACATTCCTAGAAAGTTTCAAGAGCAGGAAGATCTTTCGATCAGATCTACAAGATCTATACATGAGAAAAATTCTAAATCCTCATCTAATGGATATGTGCACTCAGCCATATCACCAAATCTTCAACGTTATGTCAGTGATTTCTTCATGAATATGAAGAAATGAGGTGTGCTCGAGAAGGAGACTCTTAGAGAGTATTTGCAAGAGTATGAAGCTCAATCCAAGGAGTTCAAAGATGAATTGAACTTCCAAGGGTTCTGAAAGACCAAGGAGAGAAAAGGCACAAAGGAGGAGCAACATGGTAAGGGTAGATTCTATCTATCTATCTTTGATGGATCACCTAGATATCCAGTCAGGGCTTGGGTGGAGGAGCTAGACAACTTTGTGCAACAACATCAAGTTTTAGAAATTGAAGCCATCAAAGTAGTAGTACTACATTTTGAAGGTAAAGCATATGCTTGGTGGTTGTTTGAGTCCTTTTCCTTGAAGAATAAAAATACACCTACTTATTCAAGGTTTATTGCAAGATTGATAGAGAGGTTTGATGAAGCTCCATGTGTAACATCTTTTGTTGACACTATCAGACCACACCAAAAAAATCTCTTGCATGAGTTGGGAGGGTCTATGAATCCAAATCCCTTTCTGAAGACCATAGAAGAAGGTGTAATTTTGTTTGATGCCTTGCCAAGGGCAAGATCTCCTTTGGATGGAGGTTTCTCTTCTCAAAAGGAAAGCATGAATCTAAGGTCTCTTGTTGATGATGAGGCAATTTCAGTTATTGAAGAAGAGAAAGGGAGGGCAGGAGATAACACAGTCATGACAATGGCACCTTAAGCACCTCATGAAGAGAAGGATGGAGCACTTTCTCCAAGGGAAGAAACTCTTGCATACTTGCAAGGAGGTCCACAAGCTCTCACACATAGAGCTCTTGGCATAACACATGTGCAACATGTACCATCATTTTTAAATGATGAGATCTTGAAGATAGAAGGAGGAAAAGAGGAGGAAGGGCATCACAAGATGAAGAGCATGGATCCTTCTCTGTTTCAAAGCTTGGGAGTACAAAGAAGGCAATAGGACCTATGCAATAAAGCATATGCATACTTGGCTAAGGAGGGAGCCTTGGGAGAAGCTAGCACAATGCAAAAAATCTCTCATGAATTTAGAAGAGAGATGAGAAATTTCTTGAAAGGGACATTGCTAACTCCCACTCATCTATCTACGCTGACAGAGGAGAAATCAGAAGTATATGATGGCATGAGCATGAGGACACATGCCAACTCCATATCTTTGGGGCAGCCCATGATTTCTTCATTCACAAAGAGGATTTCTGAACATGGCAAGGGGATGCTAACCCTCTTGTATGCATAGGCCAAAATGAGGAAGTATTGGAAGACAAGGAATTTCCGAGGGGAAGTTGATTTCCATATGCTTCAATCTTGTCTTCAGCAAGATCAACTGCAAATGGGGTAGCAAAAGGGAGATTATGAAGCTCCAACATGTGATTTTGACATCAAGAATGTAAAAGGAGGGAGCCATGATGTGATAGAGGCAAAATTTCAGACTTTTAAAGCGCTGTCATTCTTGGGGAGCCTAGATCCTTCTTGGGATTCCCAACTCATGATGGAATACTCCAAGGGCCTTTTCAAATGTGGGGTTCTTGATGGGGAAGTAGTGGATGAGAGGTTCAAGGTAGTTGATGGAGTCATATATTTCTATAATCTTATTCTTTTGGTTAGTGACTCCAAGCTCAAGGAGAGACTACTAGATGCCACCTATGAGATCCTGCTTTCCAAACCCACTGGTTTCATTAGAGATATCATACTCTCTTGGGTGGTTTCATATGGGAAGGTTTAAAGGAAGAGGTGCACTCTCATATGAAGATGTGCATGGATTACTTGGTAGATGAGGAGGAACATAGCTCTTGGGAAGAGCCATCATTCACACCTCCTTACTCATTGAGTGTGAGAGGGGACTCATCCATGAGTCACCTCACTGATGTAAAACAAGTGTATAGAGATTCTTGTCTTTCTGAATATCATAATGTATCTCCTATATGCTTACATTTTTATAACACTCATTTGCAGAACATTGCTCCAAAAGGGGCACTATTTATGAGGGGTTTCATGGGCTACTCAAGGCCATGAACCATGTTGATGTAGGTCATTCCTTGGAGGATCTTGGCAAGGTATTATATTCTTCATGGTGTGATTCTTTTACACCAAATATGATGCATTTTCTCCAAGAATTTATAAGGGATGAGGCAACAAACAAGTTTTGGGGAACGCACTTGTCATATCCTATTCTATTGCAGTTAAGGATAAAACTGTGCTGGTTGCACATGAGGGAAAATATTTCTTCTCATTTATCATACATGGCAGCTAGCATGATTCTAATCATGATTCCTTATGTTGAAAATATTCTTACTCTTGGGAACATGGTTGGAGAAGAGGCACATTGGTGGGATGTGTCCTTGGGGGAAGGAGTTCCCCATTCTTTTTTCATTGCATGCTTCAATGGGAGCATGAGATTTTGTATGGCCACTATGATAGATCACTTGTCTCTTTGTAGAGTGAGCCATATGTTCGTTGGGAACATGCCTCTCATATGTATTGGGGAGGAGTTTTTCTATGGATTACCAAGCTGGGAGGTGATCCACTTCATTTGGAAGATAGCATGGAGATGGGAGTCTTTCATGAATCATGAAATTACCCATGATTGTCATCACTTCTATCTTGAGGAGGCCATGGATCAGCAAGGAGGTTTCCACATAGACCTTCCATCTTTATATAAGGAGAGGCATTGGGTCTACTTGCCAAGGGCCAACTTGCACATTGAGGAGGGACCATTGGAAGACATAACTATTGCAGAAAATTCAGAGCAATGGTGGAGACTATGGGATGAGGAGGCCACAAGAGAAGAAGAGGAGATTTTGCAGCACCCTTGCAGTTGCTTGAGGATAAGAAACATTTGGGAGGGAGAGACTGTAATATTCCTAAATTAGCTGCAGCTAATAGGAATATTAATTTTGCCTTGTTTATTTTTCATTTCATGATTGATGACTAAATTGTAAAGGAGGACATGTAAAACTCCTGAAAACCAAGAATAAATCGATGCCTATGTGAACAGAGACATATCTGGGCTATGTAAATAAACTCCTGTAGGTGTGAATGTGTCTAAATCACAAGAGTGGGTCATCTTTGACCAAGTCAACAATGCAGTCTAGATGCATTGAACCTCTTTGAGGGACAACGTAGTTCTAGAAGGAGACTCTAAATGTGAAAGGGGCTAAACCAATGAAGTGGTTTAGGGTTTGGCAAGACTCCTATCTTATAAAAGGAAGAGGAGGGTAGCAAGAAAATGTTGTTGAAGATTATTATTTCTAAAGGTATTGTCTGCTCAGACATCCCTTGTTGGGTCTTCCTGTTCAGGAATCCCACCTCCTTCCTTGAGCAGCTCTTGGAGGGGGTTAGTTCTATCATGTTCACTATTAGGCTTGGTCCAAGCTTCACCTGACACCTACAACACTACTCCTGTTGAGGGTTGAGCTGTCCTTGTGAGTTGCAGCAGTGGAAGACACTAGATCTGCTCAGATCTAGCCTATACTAGTGGCTCTTCTTAGTGAGTGTGTCTTTTAACCTCCTGGAAGAGTTCATTAGCTGATTGTGCCTCAGATCTAGATCTTGGCATCAGGCCAAATCATTCTCAGAGCCTACAACGCAGTCTCCCTCCCTGGACTGCGTTATTTGCAAAGGAGGAGTTGCAGGGTGTTTTGTCTGCATTTTGGAGGAGAGATCTCCGGCGTTGGGAATCTTCCTCTCACTGTGGTGATCCATGGATTGGCCATCCAATCCATGTTTGTTTCAGATCTGATCTACTATACCATTTTTTTATTCAAAAATTTCTGAATCATTCTGCAAATCTGCAACTTTAGATCTCAGATCTACTCTCGGTGCTTCATGTTTTGCACAAAACCCCAAGGGGAATGTATAGATCAGAATTTCTTGTACACAGATCTATATTAGATATAAAATTTTATGTACATATCTGCTATAGATCTAAAGATTAATAAACTACTACTTCAGCCCCTAAAAATAATGCTCATGGTTATGCAGTCTTTTCTTATGGTTGTAGCACCTCATTTCTAAGGATTTTTCCTGTATTGTCTCATTATTTCTCTTGTAAAATGTATGGGTTATAATGTACATTTGATTTGATATTATACATCTTATTTATGAACCTCCATATCAGCCTCCTAATGTGCTTCAGTGGATCTGCGTTATTTCTGAAGTAGTCCTTTGCATATAGCTGCAACCCCTCTCTTTGGGTGATTTTCAACGAGACTTGTTTGTGGGAGATTTGTTTAACCCACCTAATCTGATTTGTTTTTGATCTCCTTTTGGATTTAAATATTATATGAGATGATCTAAGGGATCCAGGATCTGCAAACTCATTTCTATGCACAATATTCTCAAAGGTGCGTTATTTCAGTAGGCTTGCTGAGCTGTTCCAATTTTGGAATATTACATATTATTATTAATCTCTCAAAGCATTAGTTAATATTTAATTATTATCAGTGTTTGTACAATGATAGCAATAAACAAAAGGAAAACAAATGCACACAATTTTTAAGGTGGAAACCTCTCCGGGACAAAAACCACCTAAATGCTTTTCTAATAATTCTTTTATATTAAACTCCAATTGAAAATAAAGCTCCAACTTCCTAGAATCTAGAAAATAATTCTTCTCTAGCTCCCACTGGATGGACACTCCAATGCCTGAGATTCTTTAGTAGTCAACTGAACAGATGCCGTAACACCCAATGAGCTACAAATCACCCTAGCACCACCCTATCACCCTTAATTTTTCATAGGATTGAACCTGTTGATCACTTCATGCACCAACCTAGCACCACCCTACCACCCTATAGAAGAATAAAATAATAATGGACTCTCTTACCAGGGAAAATGCTCCACTTTACAAAGATATAGAATGAAGTAGAAGAAGAAGCCACAGTAGACCATAACCCCAACTATTACAAAACCACCTAATGATGATCCTAGACCTCCCGACATTGCCTCTTCAACTCTTGGTAGATAGACACTTGTACAATTTTTACAATGATGCATTTACAATGACTTAGTACAATGATACCTTTACAATGACTGTATGCAGTGCTGCCCACTTGAAGACTTCATGTTGTGAACTTCTTGCTGTTGTTCTTCACCTTGATTTTTTTTCTTGTCATGCTACCCTCTATTGCACCTTGCTTTGCTTTGCTGCCCTAGAAATTCTGGTCCTTTGCAGCCCTTGACAACACATGATCTAAATTTTTCTTGCCTTCTAGGAGCTCGATATTGAATCCGGTATATCTATGTTATTTCAGATCTCCAATATGTGATTTTAGGTCATATATTAGTCCTTTGAGTCTTCTTTCCAATTCCACAGGTCTGGCCCAATTTGGATTTTTCAAGGGAGAGTGATTCCCAATCTCTCACAATGCCCTAATTATGGACTGGTTCCGTAGAGAGAACTTGTATGGTATTCCACGTGTCAATGTTTCTTCATTTGGCTCTGAAATTGATATAGGAAAAACTACAGTCCATACACTATCTTCCACTTTTTACAGAATTCCAATCTGATACTCAGAGAGAGAGAGTTATGATGATTTTCCCAAGGTCACTTCTTTGAGATGAAGTTCAGAAGCATGAAAAACACTGACTTCCACAGATCATATCTCTGAAAATATTGCACACCTTGATCTGAAATTTTTGCAAGAGATTCCTTAGGATTTTAGCTTCACCCCGTAGACATTTCAGCTTCTGAACCTTCGTAGAAAAAAATTTATAACGCAAATTCCATGATGACTTGTTTCAGGTAGTGAAATACCTACATGAGGAGGATATGAGGATCACAATTTATATAAATGCTTAGGTTGAGAGGGACTTCAACAAGTGAACGTGGGAGGGATTTTAGGAGCTTAAAAAATATTAATTATTGACTTTTCAATGACCCATGCCACAACCCCATGGGGTTTTAGCCCACTAGCTGGGGTTACAAACTTCAAACATTAATATCTCTCAAACCGTGAAGAATTACATGGCGTGCCATATATCAACATAAACATATCGACAAGTAGAAACCAAAAAAATACTCTTGACCCAAAATATAGTAATTTGGTAGGTCAAAATTCCCATGAAATATCGGGGTAGCCCCTGTTGCTTCTTGGGTTGACATCAATGACAACCACTGATCAAAAAATAAGGGCAATTGTAGAAGCATGGAGAACATGGAAGAAGAAAATTGAAATAAGTTCAAAGGATTTCCCTAAGACAAAGCAATCTGCAATATCTCTAGTGAGTAAGAATGAATTAAATATCTAATTGAAAATGCATAGCTCACTCTTTGTAACAATTTTCTGAGCTGAATAAAATTCCCACTGAATGTTTGTTTTCCGGATTGGATTTTCAAGGTAAATTATTTGCCATTGTGGTTGTACTTATGTGTGTGTATTATTGATGTGGATTTTGTTTTGTATGATTGCATAGCTCAGATTCAAACTTTCATTATGTGAATTTTGATAAAATTTTCCCAGACAAACACATTAATTGTTGTGACATCTTTGTATGGCATTTTGTGGTTCTGCACTCCATCATGAATGATGAAGGAAAATAGCATGTATACTCTCATAAGGCAGTCTAAATTCCATATTAGTGTGGCATATTTATAAGGTAATGAAAATTAAATAATAAGAACAAGGTCCGAGATTATTCCATGATTAAAACTGTTGATACTCAGAAATCCGAGCTGCTTGATATGCACAATAGCTTAGTTTTAGGCTTAATCCAAAATTGACCAAGCTTTTATTTTTGTGCTTGTGGTGCCTTCTCCCTAGCACTTCTTCTTTGCATATCGATATATATTCCTCACACAATTCTCAATGCTCCAAAGCATATCAATTACAGGGATTCAGTTAGATTTAATGTGACCCTCACTTTAGTTCTATAAAAGCACTTATATATGCAAGAGATCAAATAAAAAAATAATAGGTTTGAGTATATATCAATGCACCCATTCCATAGGTAGTGTGTTCTTGGTTCACAGTCTCTACAATATGGTCAAATGAATATAAGGATAGAGTTGTATCTATGTACCTTCATATTTGTGACTTGTAGGATTTATGTTCTGTTCAAAAATCTACAACTGTGCATTTTTTCTTAACCCATGACCACGATACATTCCTATTCAATTCCACTAAGCACATATAAACCTCAAATTTTGGTAAATTAATAATCACATGTTTGGATTTTTCATGTGACTTTTGCTTTTCCCAAATAGAGGTGATTTTGTTTTAGTGGTAACCAAATTCAATACCATCACTCAACATGGATTCTACAACAATGATCTGAGAAAATTATTCTGCATTGAATCTATCACAATGGAGATCTAACCGTAAAAATTCATTTTGAATCCAAATGTATACAATTGGCAGCGACCAACCTTCCATTTCTATTGGAATGACTTGCTACATGCTTCACAAAAATTGGAAATGTTTCACAAGAATTCTCAAACCCTATAGCCACTAATTTAATATTCCATTCTTTCACTATTCATGAGTCAAATTACATCGTGGTAGACATACCTTCGAACCAACATTCATTCACTTTTGTGATTAAGGGCCTCACTGTTATGTCCATCGATCTATATTTTTCTTTTTGACCAACAACCGTTGACATTTTTTTTAATGTGTGTGTCTATTTCATTTGAAGATAAGTGAACAACACTTGCATACCTTGCATTTTCCATGAAAAATTCCACTTGAGTCATTGAAAACACTATTCAAACATACCATTTATGAGCATGCATCATGAAGAAAGGTTTTCCCATCCTCGTCCATAAAATCTAGGTTTGATCCCCTTTCTAGGAGGACGAAAGATGTGGAATGGAAGTTATTCCTATATTTTTCTCTATTTGTTGTTGTGGTACGACGAAGACGACTCGATTTTTCCCTGGTTGTTCTTGTGTTGGTGTGGTGATGACTCAAGTAAGTCATAGAGGACGTGGGTTTCAAAGAAGTAGCAAGAGCCTTGCAAAATCAATATTGAACCTACAACATGAATGAAATTAAATATTGTCCCACATTGAGGGCCATTGATGATAATCGACAACAGAGCCAGGATCCCTGAAGAAAAATATTTTGAAGGTATTCTCTATGAGATAATTCAAGTTTTCATCATGTGACAAATAGTGCAATCTTGTGTCTTCATATAGTGTGACACTGAATCCTGTATGTTAACTCTGAAAGACAAAATGTGAGAACTTGAGGAAAGTTTGTTGAATTTGACCTCATTACAATGAAGGAAAATCCTGTGAGCTTTTGGTAGATCACCTTGATATGAATATAAAATCCATGTGCACCTTTGAGATCCTTATCGACCACTTGAAATAATTTTTAGTGGTTCAATGATTAAGAGTCTAAGATGTCTCTAGTGTGGGAATATATCCTACACCTATTGTGAAAAAATCACTATAAGTATGAACTAACAAGGTATGTATATTATTTTTAATTCTTTAGATATAGGCATGATTATGTGTTAAGGTTTCCTTGTTAAGATGTATATTATTGATTATATTGCTAAATATATTTTGAAGGATAAGGGTATGTATGGTTACATTGAATAGATAAGAGTATTCTCTCTTGTGAATAGAAAAATTGGTGAATCTTCATAGAAGGCACATGGTCAACAATTTCAAAATTTATAACTAACATATGCATTATTGTAGAAATTTAAATTGTGATATATTAATAGGTTCTAGGGACTTGGATATTGACCCTTGCAAAGTATGATTAATGAAACCTTCAGTATGAGTCCTAGCTCATGGGAATGGAAGATGTGAAAATATGATCATATAGCTCAAGTTCAAGAGGAAGTTGATTTTGCTTGAAAGGATACGTATTTACTCTCTTTTATTATTGTTGTTATCAATAGTCTTTTACTTAATAACGTTGATGACATCTTATGGTTGATCATTGGAAGAGTCTATGGTTTTGGAATTTGAGCTCTTGCTGATTAAGAATCTAGAACCCTAGTGTGTTGAGATGAAGATTATAGACAAGGTATTGATTATTAAATATTTTATCTAGCTAAGGGTTGATGTAAAAGGATCTAGGGTTTGTACCTAGGATTTATTTATGTCGCTAACAAAAACCCTAACCTATGTTTGATGTTATGAATGAGGTTGTCTTACAAGATTGTTGGATGAAGAAGAAAAAGTGGATGCTTGGAGTCCATGGATCAAGAAGGGGCTGATTATGTTCGAGAGATGAGTATTTTCTATCTTTCCTCCTTAATTGATGGGTTTGGTTAGTTTATTGTCTATGTGCTCTTTGTCTCTTTCATGTCAAAGGGGATTACAAGGACAACCTAGGAGTTTGTAGCAAAATGATGACATGAATGCATGATGGATAAATAGAGGAATTTATAGTCTTTAAAAGACATGTATAGTGAAGGAATTGGTAATTTGATGAATACATTTATTATGCCCTATAAAAAGGTCAAAAATCTAGCATGAATGAAAGCTAGATTCGGGAGTGTTATCCCAGTAAGAGGGAGAGGATGATGATAGGAAGGAATATAAAAGGAAGCCTCATGTTTGAAGAATAACTTGTACTTTGGATTGATTAATTGATTTGTTTTTGAGAAAGATAGGAATCTTGTGTTAGAGGATAAGATGTTGTCTTTAGAGGGAACTTGAAGTAGAATTTGGCATAAAAGGACCTTGGAATGACACGATGTTACTTGGGAATTGAGGGTTGGCAGAAACTTGGTAAAATATTCCTTGGTTGAAGGAAGCATGTGATCAAGATCCTTGGATGATGGATTGTAGACATGTGAAGTTATGATTTTTTTTATCTATCATTGTATGTACAACTGATTGATTATTTTAGATATTTTTTGATGGTTATGACTAACTATTTTTGGTTGAGAATTTACTATGGTAAATAGGAAAAAAATTTCTGATGCATTAGAGTTATATATGATAAATTTTGTTGATAACCATGAGGGAGGTTGGATCTGGAATTTTTTGATGAATATGATGTGTTGGATGGGGAATGGTCTTTTGAAGACATACTCGAGAATCCTAGGTGGGATATGTGACTTGAAACAAAGGCTATTATGTGCTGTCATAATGGAATCCTTATAGCATTTTGTGCTTTGATCTAATGGAGAGATAAAGCTTGTTATGTATTAAATTTTGTTATGTGCTCTGGTGAGCTAGAGCTTGTTGACAAGGCATTGGTCATTTGACAATGTTGGTTATGATGATAAATATGTTTATCAATATTGTGCTCTATGATCTATAATGTATTGTACAACTGCTTCATTGAGTATATTAACAAACTAATAAGAAGAAATATATATTGTTGACAGGTAATTATCATGTCTAAGAATTCAATTCTACACTAGAATTCCAACACTTGGAAGGCAAGTGGTTATCAATTTTTCAATTTGCAATTAACATATGTATTCTGGTAGAAATTGAAATTATGATAGATTAGCAGGTTCCTAGGATTTGGTTATTGACCCTTGCAAAGTATGATTAAGGAAAAATTCGTTGTTGTTTAAATAATCAAGTAGTCTTTAGTGCGACTTTTTGAAGGCTTTTACGGTGGCCTTTTCTGGTATAATTTCTCTAAAATCCGGTAGGAATTTATTGAAAATAGAAGTTTGATTGCTAACCTTGCACAATCGAAGTGCCCTAGGGGTTTTTGAGAGTGTTGAATCCATATATAGAGTCAAAAAATGAGTTTAAATAACAAAAACTAGGATTTTACCTCAATTGTTTTCACCGGATTCCGGCACCTGAAACTCTAAAAAGTCGCACTAAAGACAAATCCTTAAAGAATCCCTAGCTCTTGGGAATGATATATGGTGAAAAATGATCATGTAGCTCAAGTTTAATAGGGGGCTTAATTTTCTTAAAAGGATACGTATTTCCTCTCTTTGATTAATATTAGAATTGATAGTCTCTTAGTTACAGAGCCTGATTGCTAAAGATGATTTCAAGTGCATATATTGGTTGATTCTTGAATCTAGGGTCTTATCATTTGGTCTCTTTCTAATTTAGAACCCTAGTGAGTTTAGAGGAAGCTGAAAGAAAAGGTATTGATTATTTGAGTATGTTGTTAAGTGAACTCTAGCCAAGGGTTGAATTATAAGGAACTAGGATTTGTGCCCTATGATTGATTTCTTCTTCTATAAATTTATTAAAAGCCTAACCCATGCATGATGATGTGAATGAGGTTGTCTTACAAGATTTCAGGATGAAGCTAACAAAGTGGGTGCATGTAGTCCATGAATTGAGAAGCGGTTGATTATTTGCAAAATATAAGTATTTGGTGTTTTTCCTATCCAAGTGATGGTTTTGATTAGTTTCCTGTCTATGTGATCTTTTTCCCTTTCATGTCTGTGGGATTGCAAGGCCTACCTAAGGTGTGGCAGCAAAAGGATGACATGGAAGAGTGTTTCATAGCCAAAGGAATTTCCACTTTTATAGAAGACATGTATATTAGAGGGATTGGCAGTTTGAAGTAATATAGAAGACCATTTTGGTTTTGATGCTGGTTAATAACCCTTATAAACCTACAATGGATTCATATCACAGAGTGAAAGAAACATAGATACAAGGACTTGTCCCTAATATACAATTGTTCAAATTCCCATGTGGGTGTCAGCCTACAAAAAAAGAAAGAAATGATAGAATGTTTGCAAGAAGAAACCATCGTCAGTAGCATAAGAATAACATACACAAGATGTTGAAAAAAATCAGTTGACTTAATTCCACATCTGTTAGAAAATTCAAAAGTATACTCACCAATACTGTTGTCAATGGAAAGTAGTAAAAAAGGTTTGTAAATATCTTCTAGAAGTTTGCATTTCCAGACCTAGAAAATCATGAACAATGTTAGGACGATGAAAGCTTTGACAACACAAACAATTTGCAAGAAAATTTATGAGCTCCTTCTCTCAGGACTCCAAGCACTATAATAACTGACAAATAACTAACAAATGACTAGAAAATAATTGACAATAAAGGAGGATCAAAATTGAAATGCAAAAGGTAGGGTGAAATCCCGACATGGAATGGCTACTTAAAAGGAGAAATTCATCCACTTGATTTCCAACCATGTTATATTTGTGGATGGAAACTTTATGGAATAATAATACCTTCAATGCACATTAAATATGTTAAACGTAGATAACGAATAATAAAAGTTATAAGATAAATTAAGAAACATTTTTATGACTAAATAAAAATTATAAAATAATAAGGTGTATGCATACCTAAATGAGCTCCTCTTGGTTTCACGAATAATTGATTGGAGTAGTAAAATCTTGGAGCAAACATTCCTCGATTGGATGGAGCAGCAACTAAGTCAACATTGACTTAATTGTTCATCTATTTGAACGAGGGAGGTTTGCTCCAAGACTATCCAAATCCTAAATTATTCTCTACTGAACATGGCCAACCATGTGAAGGTGGAAGCTCTTATATGCCGCACCCCCCCCCCCCCCCCCCCATTCCCTCACATCACACTCCATTCCCCAATATCAAATCTATCTACTATAAAAAAACTTGTTACGAACATAGTAAAATTCATGTATACACACTAGCAAAAAAAATTTGATAAACAAACATATTTGTTAACATTAATCTTCTCGCAACTTCTAACCAAGTATATTTCATATTTTTCTAATATAAGTACAAAAAACTATGCAAGAACTCATTCAAAATATTTATACATCAATATGTCTTTTTCTACATCAAAAATATTTTACAACAATATGACTTATACTATACATTATAACATTGTACATCATCAATTTTTTTTTGCCTCTTCTTATAATCACGCATACAGGTCAAAAGTTTTTCATCCATTTCTACATTTTCATCTTCTGGTTGGGGTTGTTCCGATGATGATTGTAATTGGCTCCTCCGATGCATTGCATGCATGGTCATGATGTTCTCACGAAGTCAAGGTTGTTGTGGTGGAGCATCGTCTGCAAAAAATATTAAATTTTATATGCAAATTAGTTATCGAATATCATTGAAGTAGTTATTAAATAATTAAATATATATTTTAAATATAATTATTTACCTTGTGCACTAGTTGAAATTGTTTCAATGACCACCTCTTGGTCCTCTTCTGGTTGAGGTTCCTCTTGTATGACATGCTCTTCCATTCAAACCACACAATTTATAAGTAGAAATTGTAAATGAATAAGTAAAAAAAAAAAACAAAGTACATACTTTATAAGTATGAAATTATTAAGTATATGATTAATATACAACCCTATTAAAATTGTGGGTCTCATCTATTGATGAAATATCTTGAGGTTACGCGCCACTGTCATGGGATTTCTCGGGAGCACCAAAATGTTCTAATTGGTGCACACTATCAGGGGACTGATGCTCCGTAGTAATGGGATAATCTATATTTGTACTAGTAGCATGAACACTAAAAGGTGGATTAGTGAATAGATGCCTCATGGATATATGTTGGGTGCTAGTGTTGACCAAACAATCATGTTGTGTCTTGTCAATTCCACTAGTACCAACACCGAGCTGAGGATCAACTGACTACTACAGGGGGAAAAGTTCCTCCAAATAAATCTATATAAGAAATAAAATACCTTTTCGATTAAATATGTAAAAGATAAAATAGAAACTTTCAAAATTAAACTTATGACATAATGAAAAAAAAACTCACTATAAAATATGGTTATTACCTTGCATGATTGAAGATATATTTTCAATTTATTGATCCTAGCCTTCGTCATAGAATTTCCATCCCTATTGTGAATAAAATCCATAATTTGTTTGTTCCTTTTGGTCACATAATTTCTTATTATAACCTCAAGGTTGGGAGATGACCGCAAGTCTTCCTCCTCAAGAACATCATCATTATGGTGCTCAGACTAAATATTTCAACAAAATAAAAGTTATTATTTCGATTATATAAACAAATAATTAATATTTCACATTAAATGTAAAGCAAAATTGTTATTTGTTTACTTCTGATTGTGCAGGATCTTTTCCACATGGATCAACCTACCACAATCTAATATAATTACAGAAGTGAAATATTTTTAAAAATGTTAAAGAATAGGTATCAAGATAAGCATTTAATTGAAGGACATATAAGAACATAAAAAAATGATGAATATAATATTAGTTCTATAAATTGATTCGATCTATCTTCCCGTCCCCTTGACTTTTTGACTTAAAGGTGTAGTTTGATTTGGATGAGAACATAATTTTTTAGTGACTGCTTGATTTTCTTCGCTAATTTGCTATTTTTTTAGCCAATCTTCTGGCATGGTTGAAGCCAAAGTATCATTCTTACAGGATCTTTTTAATGTACTCAATTCACAACCGATGCAAACTTGTTGCCTTCATTTTCAAAATATCAGTTAATAAAAATTTCCCCACCACCAAGTTAATAAAAAACTTGCTGCTTGTAAAGAAAAGGCATTTAAAACTTCACGGGGATGTATAATTCATTCACTTGTGTCTGCAGAAATGGAGTCAATACCACCACAGATTGTTACAACCAAGGTATTTAGTATTTTCTTTCTTCCCTTTCATTTCATTCTCAGATTTCAAACTCTTTCTGTTTGGATAAAAAAATATGTAAATAAAAGAAATAGCATAAAAAAAAAAATGTGGATGGTTTTGTAGAGGACTACTGGAGCAGAGCCCGAAGTCATAGTTGTGAAGCTTTTGGGCTCTTGATTGCAGGTCAATATAGGCATTTTTCACGTTTTTAATTTTTATTACGATTATGCTTGTTTTATTCAATGTTCATCCAAGGTTTTTGGCTTTGAGTGCAAGACTCGTAAGAGCTATTGTAAGTTCTTTCTATTTATGATTTAATAATAATGTGTAATGGGGATCTGTGAGATTTTATTTGGAGAAAATTTGGCATAAGAAATAATTTCACTACACTGCTAAATGACAATAAAAATAGTGTTTGGAATATTGCTCACATGCAGTACTTTTGAAAAACTAGGTTTTATCACTAGCATGGAATTTAAATCAACGAAATAAAACATATAATCACCCAAATAATCATAAAATTGTTATATATCAATTGGTCAATACTCTGGTTGCAAGTCATAAATTTCTAAGCTCTATCATGCACCCCTTTTTTTAATGCTCCATCCGTCGATGGTGTTGGAAAATGCAACTAGGTTCAGTCTTCATAATTATTCTTTCACTTGTATGATTATGTAAAAAGCGAAAAAAAAAAACAAAAAAAAAGAATTATCATCATTACTAGTCAAAGCACGTTCTCATGCTCATAGGGTTTATTGAGTCAAAGCCCTATTTGGAATCCTTGTAAGAAAGTGGACTGGTATTTCTTGGTGATATTATAATCAAGAATAGGTACGCTCCTTGACAATAACTTGACATCATGTCATGAGCCCTTGTGACAACTAGAACTATGGCTTGTCTCTTTGACAATGAGTTTACAACAATATATATGGCAGTATAACAGTGATCCAAGAATTCACTTGACAATGATACATATGGCAACATTACAACAATGATTTATTGCTTTGCAACATTTGACTAGTAAGACTCAACTCTGTAACAAATATATAATACATATATCTTGCTATTGTTGAAAGTAAAATAACACAAAGGAAGACATCATCATGGGCATCATCACTAATATGAATTACTATCCTTACATCAGTTAGAGATATTTCTCCTAGTCATGATCCAAAGAAAGGCATATAAAAATATCCAAGGAATATATGACATCCTAATAAAAAAAATGCATTTGACTATTGAGATTGAAAAATATCACTTTGTTGAAGGGACCAAAAGCTACAAGAGATCTCAAGTTCATGGAGCTAATATATGAAAAGCATCTAGAGGTAAAAAGAATCCACTACATCAGTGAAATCAACTTATTATCTCATAAGAATTTTTGTTAGAATTGAAGCATCCTTGTTACCTTACAAAATGAAGAATCTGTGAATAAGGTAAAGTTTGAGCAAGGTACGTATACTTTTCCCCGCTATCTCTTGAAAATTTGCAATACACGATAAAAATATCCTTAGCATTCCCTTGCATACATTTGAAATTTCATGAATAGAAGTGATGTCTCTATGGTTTTTCATTTAGCCATTTAGTATACAAAATATGAAAAGAGTATGCATGATTTATAGGTTTTGCATTAAGAATTTGCAAATGAAGAACCTAGGGTTTATGAACCTTAGAAAGGATTTGAATTAGAAGACCCTAGAAACCATAGATAATTGTTTTCTATAGAAAAAAATAAACCCTAGATTGACAAGATTGAAATCATCCTCCTAAGAGATAAATGCCTTCTTGATTCTATTCTCTTGCCCTTGTATATTTTGCTTGGTTGTACTTGATAGTGATAATTGCAGGCACATAATGAAAGTCATCAAATTTGTGGAAGAAATATGAGAAGGATGTAAGAAAAAAGTGTAGCAAGACTCGTGTTTGATGATGACTCCTTGATAATGATGGGGACAAGGATGATATACAAGACGATAAAAACCAAGAAAGAAGGGAGAATTTTGGAGTATGTATCAAAGAAATGAACTAGATGGAAACAAGAAGGAAAGATTCTCACCAAAAGAGAATTAATACACTACTATTCAAAATATATTATTTGAAGTATGGAAAGGAAGCTTGTGGTCAAGAAGGTCATGTAAAATTTAAACATCCTCTAGCAACAAAATGAAGAACTATGACATTATGTTGATTGTTCTGATCCTAAAATACATTGATCAAAGATGATGTTGATAAATAAAATTTGATATAGAAAGAATGAAGAGGAACTCTGTTAAAATATGAGTATATATCATGCAAAATAAATGTTCACCTTAACGGGGGAAAGTATCAAAATTTGACGTGAAGTATCCCACATCTTGACTTGAAGCTATTGTGTTTTGGTAACTTTGATATAGATGATTTTTTGGGATATGAGTTGGATCCATTAAAGGATATATTTATCTAGAAGAAATTGATGTAATACACTATTTAGACAACTTGGATAAAACATGGGATTGTGTGAAGCTCAAGAATATTTTCTACAAGGAGTTAGGGTTTGGTTGATTTTCTAGGTTTTTTGGACAATACCCTAGAGAATCTAATCTTGGTGCAAAATATATATTAAATTTTTTGACATTGGGGTTGTGATCAAAACCCTAATATGGATCATGGCTTATGCATAATTAAATTTAGGGTATTTAGATAAAAACCCTATATTAAGTTCTTCCATGTGCAATGCAAGTTTTCATTTCTAAGGTTTTCAAACTTAGAAAGGCTTAATAAGAAAATGCCTAGGGTTTTGGACAAACCTTAGGATGAGTTGTTGAAAAAAATAAAAACCAAAGTGATTTCTAGATCGATGATGTTGATAAGTACAAGATCAAGAGGGAGTTGTTTTTATTCATAAAAGATAAGTTCTCTATCTTTCTTCTTTTACTATTATTGATTTCTTTAGTAAATCTAGTCTCTTGTTTTATTTTCATTGCTTTATTGTAACTATTCTTTTATGATCTCCCCAGAGAGAATTTCAAGTACATAATGAAGACTATTTGGGATAGAAGAAGTTATAATATGAAAACAAAGTTTGTCACTAGTCCTTTGATTCAGAGGGAGCTTTGAATCTTGAAAATTAAGCAAGAAAACATCTCTCATTTCATTGTAAATATCAAATGATTGACAAAGAACTTGACAATGGCACCAAGTCATTATCATGCAAATCTACATTAGTAGACATTCCTAATAATTATAGACGGTGAACCTTATCATTGTTGGACTCATCTTTGTTTTGACTAGTGTTTTTTGTAGTCTCTCAAAGGTGTACCTAGGGGTTGTATGTTGTTTTCAAATGTATTTATTTGTGTAAACCCTCATTTGATTAATGCAAAGAATCCTCTTTCTTGAGTTTTTCATACTATTGGAAAATGTAGCTATGATTGGTCTTCATAATTGGAAAAGGGGCTTTCTAAACTACTAAAAATTGTGGTATCAAAAGATTGATGGAGCATGTGGGGAATTCACCCAAAGATCCGTGTTGAAAGGGTGGCCAAGCAAATAGTGATTCAGCAACAATTATTGGTTTTATAGCAAGGTTTTCTTATGTTGTTCTGAATATGCATTTAAAATAGAGGAATCAATTTCTGAGAAAAAGTGGAAATAAATTTCTTGAAATTGATATATGTTGAAGCCTTGGAGCCATTAGTAACAAAAAGGTATTACAAGATTGCGGATATGAAATTTTGTTGGTAAAAACATCGATATTTGGTATTCGTAGAAGGAATCATATTTGTCTTGAATAGAACATGTATGCACGACCCTTGGATCAATAGCTACAAGTTCCAACTGTTGGGTAGAATGCCAAGAGCACGAGGTTGCAATCAATAGTTTTGGGTAAAATAATTCACTTGGATTAGTGCTTAATCATAGTCTCGGTTTGTTGAAATATTAAGGAAATTGCCTCAGTGGGATAATAGGAAAACATGTACCTAATAATCTGTCTCATGGGTATGCCCAACCTAGCTTGAATTATGAATTAAATACAAATGTATAACAATGCGTATTGGCCTTTACATTTGTGGCTAGTATTCAACCATTAATTGGAATGCTCTATTGTAACATTCTCTACAAATTAAGGATGAATGGGACGTAATAGCCTATCCATCTGCATAGGTTATAGTCCTCCATAAAGAGGGAAAACCCTAAATTTATCTGTTGTTGGGCAAGATTTCGGAAAGCTAGGCATGAAAAACCCAAATTTGGGGTTTGAAGTAAAGTCTACTCAATCATTAAGGAAGAAGAGACCCCTCTAGGAAATCTATAAATATGAGAGGGATGAATTAATTTTTGATCATCAAGTGTGAATCAATTCGTTCTTTTTTTCACATTATCTCTGAAGGTTTTAAGACCTCTCTCTCTTTTGTCAATTTCGGTGGTGAAATATTCCACCCTAGTTGACATCCGTCTCTTTTTCTCTTTGGTATTGGCACATGATTTCTATCCATGTAAACGAGTTCTATGAGGGTTAATAATTGTTTTGGAAACAAATCCTGTAATGATTAATATATGTTTGGGTAGAAAATTTCTCTGAGAGCTTAATCATTGATTTTTTCACAATATAAAGGGAGTGATGTTCTATGTTGGGATTAATCTCTTATTCTAGTCATGATAGAAGGGCAACAAAATCTTTGTTAACTAAGATCCATTATTTTGGGCATAGTAGAAGGACAAAAAAGCTCATGGTATCTTTTTCTAGGCACAAGAGTATCATCAAGGAGATAAGAATATCATCTATTTACTCTTGAAGGGATCATGCAAAAGTCTAATCTCCATCACAACATTGAAGTCAAGCGAATAATTTTTGATTCTAGGGTTTTGCAGCTCCAAACAGGTCATCGTGGCATTTTCGCTATTATTTTTTTTTTTCTACGAAGGTTCAGAAGCTAAAATTTTTACAACGCGAAGTTGAAATCTTGAGGAACATCATGTAAAAAATTCAGATCTTGGTTTGCAATATTTTCGGAGATATGAACCATGGAAGTTAGGGTTGTTTTCAAGCTTCTCAATTTAACCTAAAAAGGTAATTGTGGAATTCTCGCGATAAATGTTTTTCTACAAAGTTTCAAAAGCTGAAATTTTTGTAGAGTGAAGCTAAAAACTTGAGGTACATCGTCTAAAAATTTTAGATCTTGGCTCACAATATTTGCGGAGATATGATCTGTGGAAGTTAGGGTTTTTTCAGGCTCCCGAATTTCAACTCAAATAGGTGACCGTGGGAAAATTGTCATAACTCTCTGTCTGAGCATCAGATTGGAATTCTGCAAAAAGTCAACACAAGCACATAGCTTGTAGTTTCAAGTTTATCAATTTCAGATCCAAAGGATGTAACAGTGACACGTGGCATGCCGTACAAGTTCACTCTACTAAACCAATCCATAATTAGGTCATTGTGGGAGATTGGGCATACCTTTGCCTTAAAGAATCCAAATCAGGTCAGACCTGTAGCATTTGAAAGAAGCTTCAGAGGGCTACTACAGGGCCTAATTTAAGATATTTAATATTATAAATCACATAGATAATTTAGTTTCAATATGGAGCTCCTCAAAGAAATAAAAAGAGTGTGTATTTGTTTTTCGAATTGCATAAGTCTTGTGTGAAAATTAAGTTTGAATTGATTCCAAGGGCATATTGTAGAATAGATATCAGAATTGGGTTCTAAAATTCCCCCTAAAAAGAATTCAACAGCCATTAAGCCTTTATAAGGCTCTACTATGACTCATGAAGACGAAGAATGACAGCATAACATATCAAAATTACAAGAGCAAGTGCACCAAATTTCGCTCTCGCAAAGGGCAACAAAAAATGAAATGGAAGTTTTGAAGAAAGGCATGGAAGCTAAGATGGATGGTTTGAAGAAAGGAATGTAATCTAAGATGGATGGCATGGAATCTAAGATGGAGGGCATGGAAGCTGGAATGAAAGCTAAGATGGATGACATGGAAGGTTTGAAAAAGTTGATACAAGAAATGTTTCCTAATGGTGAAAATATAGTAGAGGAAACTCATGATGAGAAAAATATAAATGTTAATTGTGATTTCATAAACTCTAATGTTGGATGGAAGAACCACCATTTTCCAAAGATGGATATGAGGAAGTTTTATGGCAAGGATCTCATAACATGGATACTACATATGGAGCAATATTTTGATCTCAATAATGTGAAAAACACACAAAAGGTACACATTATAGCTTTAAATTTAGAACAAAATACATTTGTATGGTATCGATGGCTTTGCTCCCGTAAAAAAATTGTCACTTGGTCAATTTTTATGGAGGAAATGATAGCACATTATGAGGATACAAAGAGAAACACCTTCTTTAGCCAATTGATAAATCTCAAACAAAAGGGTTCAGTGGTGGAGCACATTGAGGACTTCCAAAAATTGAATATAAGGGTAACTAATATTCCATAGGAACATAGGATTGATGTCTTCATAGGGACTTTAAAGGATAGCATCCAACATGAAGTTCGTGTTTGGGAACCTGATTTATTGCAGAAGGCATTCAGATTGGAAAGAAAAATTGAATGTAAAATTATGGCGACAAGGAAGCATACCACTCACATCTATAAATATAGAAGTGTTTCTATTACTATACTTCCACAACCTACAAGGTTGACACCGCAATAATTGGAAGAAAAAAGAGAAAAAGGGCTTGCTACAGTTGTGATAGAAAATACACTAAAGGTCATAAGTGTGCTGAGAAGAAATTATTTTACATAAATTGTGAAGAGAAGGAAGAAAATGAACAAGAAACTTCAAAAGAAGAGGATATACACTAGGAACCAACCCTAGAAGAAGAAGAAATGAGTCTGACCATATTGTGTAATGCATTGGCAGGAAGTACCACTCCTCAAACTCTCAAGATAGAAGGACATATCAAGAAGAAAAAGGTAATAGTGTTGATTGATTCGGGTAGTACCCATAATTTTATTCATTGTAAGGTAGCCAAGGAATTGAATTGTTTCTTATACCCAGCACCAAAATGTCAAGTGATGGTTCCTCCAAACATCAGGCCTTACATATATCTTTATGTCCAAAAGAGCGAAATTGAACATATGATTGCAGAAATGTTATAGGCTAGTATCATTCAACCTAGTCAAAGTTCTTTCTTTGCTCTAGTAGTATTGGTGCAAAAGAAGGATGGATCATGGTGCATGTGTCCATATTATAGGGAGCTAAATAAGCTCAATATTAAAGATAAATTTACCATACATGTGATTGATGAATTATTGGATGAATTACATGGAGCAATTTGTTAGGTCCCTATATTACTAGTATAGTCCCTTATTGTTGTTAGTGTAACCCCCTTATTGTTATTATTGTACCCCTGTAACCCCCATATTGTTATTATTGTGCCCTTAAATTATTATTTTTAGGTCAGATAGGATTACATTGTGGCCCCATGGACTACTATATATAGAAAGGACGTTTTGTAATTTGTATCATCCAAGAATTGTTCATTCATGTAATGTATTGGAGGTTTCCCCCTCAAAGTGGCTTATTTCTAAGGCGTTGCTATCTCTTTTATTCTATTTTTGGAGCTGGTTTCACAACATTTGGTATCAAAGCTTTGGATTCTAGGGTTTCGCTGCCCCAAACAGGCCATCGTGGCATTTTCGCTATAGTTTTTTTCTATGAAGGTTCAGAAGCTGAAATTTTTAGATTGCGAATCTAAAATCCTGAGAAACATCATCGCAAAATTTTAGAGCTTGGTTCGCAATATTTTCGGAGATATAATTTGTGGAAGTTAAGTCTTTTTGCAGGTTCCTGAATTTAACCTAAACAACTCATCATGGAATTTTCGCTATAACATTTTTTCTACAAAGGTTTAGAAGCTGAAATTTTTAGGGAGCGAAGAAGAAATCACGAGGAAGAATTTTGAAAAATTTCAGAGCTTGGTTCGCAATATTTTTTAATATATGGTATGTGGAAGTTAGGTCTTTTGCAGGCTCCTAAATTTCATCTCAAAGAGGTGATCGTGGGAAAATATTCATAACTCTCTCTCAGAGCATCGGATTGGAATTATGTAAAATGTGGTTGCAAGTACACGAACTGTAATCTTCTCTATATCAATTTCAGAGCTGAAGGAGGAAACAATGACACGTGGCAAGTCGTACAAGTTCACTCTACTAAACCAATCCATAATTAGGTCATCATAGGAGATTGGGCATAAATTTGTCTTCAAGAATCTAAATCAGGTCAGACCTATGGCATTTGAAAGAAGATTCAGAGGGCTACTTCAGGGCCAAATTTCAGATATTGAAGATCCAAAATCATAGAGATAAATTAGTTTCAATATCAAGCTCCTCAAAATCAAGAAAAAGGTGTGTATTTTTTTTCAAATTGCATAAGTCTTTTTTGAAAAATCAGTTATAGGTGATTCCAAAGGCCTATTGAGCATAGATATCAGTATTGGGTTCTAAAATTCCTCCTAAAAATAATTCAACACCCATTAAGCCTTCAGAAGGCTCTATTATGACTCATGAAGACGAAAAAAATCAAACATGAGATATCAAAAGTCCATGAGCAAGTGCATCAAATTTCGCTATTGCAAAGAGCAACAAAAAATGAAATGGATGGTTTGAAGAAAGCCATGGAAGCTAAGATGAATGGTTTGGAAGCTAAGATGGATGGCATGGAAGTTAAGATGGATGACATGGAAGCTAATATCGATGAAAAAATAGAAAACACGAAGAATGATCTAAAAGTAGACATTGAAGGTTTGACAAAGTTGATACAACAAATGTTTCCTAATGGTGAAAATATAGTAGAGGAAACTCATGATGAGAACAAAATAAATGTTAATATTGATTTCATAAACTCTAATGTTGGCAGGAAGAACCACCATATTCCAAAAATGGATATGAGGAAGTTTGATGGAAAGGATCATGTGACATGGATACTACAGATGGAGCAATATTTTGATCTCAATAATGTGCAAAACACACAAAAGGTATGCATTGCAACTTTACATTTAGAACAAAATACATTTGTATAGTATCGATGGCTTTGCTCCCGTAAAAAAATTGTCACTTGGTCAATTTTTACGGAGGAAATGATAGCACATTATGAGGATACAAAGAGCAACACCTTCTTTAGCCAATTGATAAATCTCAAACAAAAGAGTTTAGTGGGGGAGCACATTGAGGACTTCCAAAAATTGAATATAAGGGTAACTGATATTCCAGAGGAACACAGGATTGATCTCTTCATAGGTACTTTAAAGGATAACATCCAACATGAAGTTCGCGTTTTGGAACTTGATTCATTGGAGAAGGCATTCAGGTTGGCAAGAAAAATTGAATGTAAAATTATGGCGACAAGGAAGCTTACCACTCACTTCTATAAAGAGGGAAGTGTTGCTACTCCTAGATTTCCACAACCTACAAGGTTGACACCACAACAATTGGAAGAAAAAAGAGCAAAAGCGCTTTGCTACAGTTGTGATAGAAAATACACTAAAGGTCATAAGTTTGCTAAGAAGAAATTATTTTACATAGATTGTGAAGAGGAAGAAGAAAATGAACAAGAAGAGGATATACACCAGGAACCAGCCCTAGAAGAGGAAGAAATGAGTCTGACCATATCGTGTAATGCATTGTCAGGAATTACCACTCCTCAAACTCTCAAGATAGAAGGACATATCAAGAAGAAAAAGGTAATAGTGTTGATTGATTCAGGTAGTACCCATAATTTTATTCATTGTAAGGTAGCCAAGGAATTGAATTGTTTCCTATACCTAGCACCAGAATGTCAAGTGATGGTTGCAAATGGAGGAACTATAAATTTCTCTCGAAAATGCCATAATATCAAGCTAACCATGGGGGAATATGTATTGAATAGTCCAATGCTTTCCATTCCTATGGGAGGTGCTGATGTTGTACTATGAGTATAATGGTTACAATCTTTGGGGATGGTAGCTTTTAATTTTCAAGAACTTTTCTTGAAATTTTTTTTCAGAAGGAAAGGAAGTCAAATTATGCGGTATTGTAGGGAAGCCAGGAAAGATAATAAGCTCTAATTT
Organism: Pinus albicaulis; assembly: GCA_034641835.2. Classification (NCBI taxonomy): domain Eukaryota; kingdom Viridiplantae; phylum Streptophyta; class Pinopsida; order Pinales; family Pinaceae; genus Pinus; species Pinus albicaulis. Next base: position 738,730,279 of record CM076582.1, read on the forward strand.
CATGACAAAGCTTCTAAAGAAAGAACAACAAGGCGTAATTGCTCAATTATGCTCACTAGAAGTGTTGGCGAGAAGTCAGGTCTCGCGGACAAGACCCAGGTTCAAGAGTTGTGGCCAACAAAGGGGTCCGGTGTAGTCTAGGAACACGCCGGCATTTTCACCCTGCTTTGGAGAGCAGTGCGTCTCACCCGAGGCGTGCCGCAACCACATGCAGAAGGGGATGAGATCAATGGCAAGGAACAAACCCGCGACTAATGAAGGGCAGTGCATCCATTACATATACAGAGTTATATACGCAAGATCGCTTAATAAGCATTCAGATATTTGCAAATAAAATTTTAAAACCAGCATAAACACATTACAAGCACATGAACATCTTATTGAGACAACAACCTTCCATTGTATTAATCTCTTGGCCAAACAGATGATTACATGGCATTCTCACTGATAGCTCAAAAATCTGATACAGATGAATTTCGGAACAGAAAGATAGAATAGAGAAGATAAGAAACCATATGAAGAACATGCAGGATTCCTCCACAGCTGCTCTGCGCGTCTTTCCCTGTCTCGAGCCTCGCAACCTCTTCAACATCTATTCAACATTCTTCTCTTTTCAGCCGGATGACTGTTATTTATTCACCCACTCTCACGACTATCAGTTCCTCTGTGGCTTTACTTCGGCTTCTCCTGGCTTCTCTCCTGTTATCTGCGTGTTCCACTTCCTGTCTTCTACTGTGTTTCCTTCATCTGCACTTGTCCCTGTTCTATCTCCAGCTATCGAGTGCTTCCGCGCCACCTTGGTAGCTCCGCGACTCCTGGTAGTTGTGGCGTGGTCGCGGTTGTCATGTGTATTCATACCGCAACTCAAAAAGGGTCAAAATTCAAAATGTCTTAGCCAAGATTTCAAAACTAAAAAAAAACAAGGGCCCCAACAGGCCCCGACCACAATTCTTTGACTCGTCCCCGAGTCAATCACAAATAACCGTCTCCACTTCCATTGCCCCGCTGGCACCCGTGCTCTGTTCTGCTGTGCCTTCACCCTGCGCCCTTTCCTGCTGTGCTCCGCCATCTGGTTGTTCAAACAAGGGCCCCAACTCTGGGACCCGGCGGAGCGCTGTATCTCTAAGCTCGGTGAGGTCCGCCACCGCTTGCTGCCATTCTTGCACAAGCAAGTCGGCTTCTTGAGAGATCCGGGTGGCGGCGGCCTCGTCTATAGTCGTCGAGGTAGCCTCGAACAACGTGGCAAGCTGGGCTTCAGCCTTGGCATCCAGCTGTTGTATGGAGTCGGCACGGGCTCGGATGGGCGGACGAATTTCGCGGATGACGTGTTTGGCCGCGGCTGAGTCGGCCTCAGTCTGTTGCAATTGGAGTTCGAGCTCGTCCGCCTGGGCGTAGATATGATCTAACTATGCTGGGTCTGCGGTCGCCTGAATGTCACGGTAAATTTGTTGTAGCTGGGCAGCGATAGGCTGCGTCTTGACAGTTAGAGCGAGTGAGCACTCCTGCAGACTTCGCAGAAGGGCAGAGGCCGCGGCCGTAGTGGAATGGAGAGTTTCCTGCATACTAACTGCCTGATTCTGCTTGGCATTCACCTGTTCTGAATGGACACTCGGTGGATCTGGAAGGGTAGGCCGTGCGGCTAACGCTGCTTGGAGTTCCTGGTTCTCCCTGCAAACAACATTGAAAACAGTCCTGAGGTGGTGAGCCTGGAGTGCGATACTGTCCTCCGCTATAGTGGCAGGAAGTGGGGCATAATGAGCCCATGCAGCGGGCCATAAGTTGGAGAATGCCTGAGCAGCAATGTTGACCTGCTCTTGCAGGTAGGTCTTCTCCCTAGTCAGCTGATTGCACTGTTCAGTAAGCGTCGCGATCTGATTATGCTGCTCGGTATACCGCTGCTGCAGCTCTGTGTGAATCTGCTCGGCCTTGAGGGCCGCCCGCTGAATGAGTAGGTACAGCTAGGCTGGACTCCATGGTTTTGCATTGGTCGTGCTGGGTGCGCCCTACTCCGGCACTCGCTCTTGCGAAGGTTGGTTGCTGGCCACTGGTCGGCTTGAAGTCTCTGGAGGATGGACCGGTGTCTGCTGCTGCACTGAAGTGGCCATCTCGGACTCCGGCCGGTCTTGCTGCGTGGTCTGCTCTGGGGGAGGGGCAGCCTAATCAACCCCACCATTCGTTAGCCTGGTAGATATAGTAGAAGGAGGATCCTGGGCCGTGGCCACGGGGTCAACCGGTGGTACCACAACTGCAGTACTGGAGGTGACTTCCACCCCGTGGTCACCTCCGAAAAGTTCCCGGATGAGAGAATCTGACACAGTGGCTGATGAATTGGATGGATTGGAGGAGGTGGCAGGTGGTCGGCCGGTGGAGGGAGCGGTGGACGGAGTGAAAGAAGTGTGAGGGAGGTGAAGGTTGAGGAACTCTGACGGATCGATCAGAGGTTCCTCCGGAATCAAAGTCGCTGTGGGTGGAGTGGCTGGTGGATCATCGTCGGTAAGATCCACCACTGGATCTGTGACAGCAATGCGGGCCCTCTTGGATGGAGGGGGGTCTGATGAATCGGGTTCTGGGCCCGGTTCACCCATCGGTGTGATGATCGGGGTGGCAGAGGTGAACAGGGTAGTGGGGATGGGAGAAATGAGGGGGGCGGTATTGGAGGGAGCACGAGACCGACCGATATGAAATTCAGCAAAGGAGGGAAATATAGGGGCACCACTTGAAGCAACTTGGGTTGCCACGTTAAGTCGTCGTACTTGGTCGTTGAGGTGCTCGACGATGGGGACCAACGATTCGGGCAGGTCCGGTGCGGTCTCAGCTGCATCCTGTGGAGGTTCCGCCGCAACCTGTGAGGACCCCGCTGCGCCGGTCACGGCAGGCCGCTGTGCCAGCAGCATCCACTCAAAATTATAGCGAGTGATCCTGTCGCGGACGTGCTTGATGACCCCCGGCCACGCAGAGACCTCCCGGTGAAAGGTGTCATCATTCAACTGGAATCGGAGGGGCACCATGTCAAAGGTGGTGTCCGACACACAAGTTGGTCGGAGGAAGGTGTGCCTGTGGCTGACCCCAAACCACACCTGCTCACTGTACTCATCCAACAGGTGCCTGGGCACCCGCTGCTGGTCGGTCACCACATCTGTCATCATCCCATACCACGCCCGGAACGCTTCCGCGTTCACCTGTTTGGTGCTGGGGTCTGTGGACACCTGCCAGGGGGTGTATTTCATCGCAAGAGGCTGGCTCGCGGTCATCTCCGCCGACATCCGGACAGGAGGAAGGTGCCATTTCCACATGGCGAAAGCTAAGATCAAGTACCCGTAAATGAAACTAGTGGTACGCTTGTAGTTCTCTTCGCAGGCCGCAAAGAGTTATTTTAGCACAAACGAGCACCAATTCAACTTGGCGCCCTGGATGCAGTGCTCGGCAATGGAGATTGTGTCCAGAGTGCACTCTCCCTTCGTGTAGTGCCGCATTGTCTTGCTAGCGATAAGGTAGCAAGCAAACCGAAGTTCTGGCTTATTGATCAAATCAATTTTGGCACCTTTGCCCCCTCGGTGAGTGCCATACTTGGTGTACAGGACTGAGTCACCCGACTTTCGGGCACGCTTGGAGGATGTCTGGCCAGCAGCGGAGACATCCACGCCATTCTGAGATAGCCCTGTAAGCCGATGAATGTGTTCGGCATGAATTGGAATTTCCTCATTGAGCCACAGGGACCCGTTCTGTATCCGACTGAGGAGGAACCGGGTGCATTGCAGGGTCGGTCCTGTGGTGCCAAAAACTGGAAGAGTCCTCAAATTCATCAAGGACGACTACTGTAGGCCCTTGAATTCTGATCGCATCCAGCTGTTGGAGCTGTTGCCTGGCGTGTAATGGTGCTCCATGTAGGTCTGCCAATGGAGGTGGGGGAATTCAGCTGGGTCGGACAGGTTGGCGTCCATACATGCTGCATTGTCATACTTGCCCACTAGCGACTCTACGCGGTGAATTCGGCTGTCCAACACTGGTTCGGGGACGGAGAGGAGAGCTCTCGGCATCTTGCTGCGACGCTGGTAGACTTGGAGGATTCTTCTGGAGTTTCCTTCTGAGTGCGGTGCGCTTGAAGGTTGGAATTGCTCTAGAGTCGCTGCAACTTCCAAATTGAACTGGTCCGTCATTCTCGTGCTAAGAGCTTTCATGCAAGTTATTTCGTCCACTGGCACGCGCGGAGTTGATGAGACTCCATAACGACAATTAATTCTTGCTATCTTTCTTGCCTGCGATAATCATGCGATCAATCGCATGCCTGTGTGTAGTCTGACAGTTGTTGACGGCGTCATGGGGAGATGGGCGAGCGCGACGGCTGAGGGAACTACGGGTGATGGCAAATGATTATGGTACGATTACTGTCTACTAATGGTAATTTATGACACAGATCTGAGCGATCCTACGGACTGACAAAAGGACTGACGGAAATGACCTGGACTGACACTGGCACGGGGATGGATCCTACGCGAACGACACGCTGGACTGGCGCTGTGACATGCTGGACTGGTCCGCCCCGACCCCAGTCAGTTGCGGTTAGGGACCCGCAACTAACTAGTTATTTGACAAACTACCTATGAACAGAAAAGACTTCCTATGCTCATCCCGGTTGCGGGAGAGTTATTCGACTAAGCTACTCTACGGGTTGTCTCAGTGGCGAGAGTTATTGATGAAAAATAAAAGGTACCTACTCCTGGTAGGGTTTCAGGCATGCGCCATTCACCCACCCAGGAAGAACTGTACCGTCCAGTTGTGCCAGCCGAACGGCTCCTGAGTCGCGGATCTCGATGACAAAGTAGGGTCCCAACCAGTGCATTTGGAGCTTGCTTGGAAACTTCTGGAACCAGCTGTCATATAAGAGAACTTTGCCGCCAACTTGGAAGGCTTTGGTTTTGATGTGGCGGTCGTGCCACACTTTCTGTCTGGCCTTCTGAACCTTCTGGTGGAATTCCGCCAGGAATCGGGCCTCATCCAGCTCCTGTAGTTCCTGGAGGCGTTCCCGAAGTGACTCCTCGTCCGAGAATTGAAGGGACGTTGCGATCAAAAGACTCGGTACAGTGAACTTGGCGGGAATCACAGCTTCCCGGCCATACACCAACTGGAATGGCGTTTGGTTGGTCAAACGTTTCACTGTGGTCCGGTAGGCCCATAATGCCGCTGGGAGGCGCTCGTCCCAATCGTCGCGCTGAGCATTGCAAATTTTAGTCAAGCCCTTTTCGAGAATCTTGTTGAATGCTTCCACAGTACCATTGGCCTGCGGGTGGTATGGGCTGTTTTTATGATGCTGAATCATAAATGTGTCCAGTAGTGACTTGATTGTGGCATTAATGAAATGCGTACCCTGATCGCTGGTCAAGCTCCGTGGGCAGCCAAAACGGCTGATGATGTGTTCAAAAATGAACCGGGCAGCGGTCTCTACCGAGCAGTCGCGTACCGCTGCTGCCTCAGCCCACTGTGTGAGATAGTCCGTGGCGGTAATAATGTACCGGGCCTTGGAATGTTGAGCGATTGGTGCGATGGGACCTACGAAATCAACAGCCCACTTTTCAAATGGCCGCAACACATGCACTGGGTGTAGCGGGAGCTCGTCCCGGTGCGAAGGCCTTCCCGTCCGCTGGCAAACATCGCAATGCTTCACATAGGCCTTACAGTCAGCATGTACCGTCAGCCACCACAGGCCAGCTTGGAGCACCTTCCTTGCGGTGGGTTTCACACCCACATGCCCTCTCGCAACACCACTGTGACATTCCCACATCACTGCTTCCCGTTCATGGTCGAGAACACACCTGCGCAACACCTCATCAAGGCCCAGTTTGTACAGCTGCCTCGCGATCAATTGGTAGTCGGCCGCCTGGACAACTAGGTGGCGTTTTTGAAGCGGGGTGTAATCCTGAGGGCACTGTCCCGTGGTCAGATAAGTGGCAATGTCAGCCAGGTAATCTGGTACTACTTCAACTCAGAAGAGGTCAGCATCCGGTAGCTGATCGTCCAACGAGCCTTCATTCTCTCCCGTCTCCAACCTGGATAAATGATCAGGACCAACATTCAACCTGCCAGGCTTGACGATCACCTCAAACGTAAATTCCTGGAAAAGTAGTAGCCAACGACAGATTCTTCCTTCCAACACAGGCTTATTCACCAGATATTTCAATGCAGAATGGTCCGTGAAGAATGTAAATTTTCCGCCCAGAAGATAGTGGCGGAACTTCTGGAGGGAATACACCATCGCCAACGCCTCCCGCTCAGTCGTGGTATAATTCTTCTCCGCATTCGATAACCGACGGCTAGCGAAGTACACGGGGTGATCAACTGTCGTCTCCCCGGGTTGCGCCAATACAGCTCCAAGTGCAATTCCGGACGCATCAATATGGACATGGAACTGCTTATCCCAGTCGGGATGAACAAGTATGGGTGCCGTCGCCAACTTCTCCTTCAATGTGTCAAGTGCCTTCCTGCACTCCGCCGTCCACTCAAACGCTTCGGACTTCCGCAACAGTTTCTCCAGAGGGGCCGTAATCCTTGCGTAGTTGCGAATAAACCGCCTATAATATCCTGTGTGCCCGAGCAATGCCCGCAACTGCTTCACGGTCTCGGGGGCCTCCATGTGGACGATTACCGCGACCTTGGCAGGATCAATGCAGACCCCTTGCTTGCACACCACATGGCCCAAAAGTGTGCCGAATGGAACCGCAAAAATACATTTCTTTAAGTTCAAGGAAATCTGCAGCTGGCGACACCGGTCAAACATAACACGCAACAGAGAGGCGTGTTTCTTCAACAGACTGTAGACAGTCCAGTCATCCATGTAGACCTCCAGGAACTTGTGAATGTACTCCCGGAAAGCAGCAATGACAATCCGAGAAAACACAGCCGGTGCGTTCTTCAGACCAAACGGCATAACGTGGTATGCAAATGATCCCCACTCAGTGGTGAATGTCATCTTTGCTTTGTCTTCCTCGGCAATGCGCACCTGATGGTAACCCGAAAAACCATCAGTGAATGAATAAGCTTCGTTTCCCGCAACGTGATCTAGGACTTCATCGCTGAAGGGAGTGGGAAACGGGTCATGGATGCAGGCATTGTTCAGGCTACGGTAATCTACACAGACACGAATCTCCGCTTTGTCCTTCTTGTTCTGGATGACAATGGGACTCACCCACTCTGGTTCTTCTACTGGAAAGATGAGACCTGCAGCCAGCATTTTGTCAATCTCCATCTTGACCTTCTCTTTGATACGTGGGTTCAACCGGTAGGGTCGGTGCTTCACCGGCCTTGCCCCCGGTTTCAGCGCGATGCGCATTTCTCCCAAATCCCCCTTGATCCCCTTTAGGTCCGCAACTGAGGACGGAAACAAATCTTCGTATTCCTGGAGGAGGCTAAAAATTTCTTTTGTTGTCTCCTCATTCGAGTAATCTCTGACCGTTGCAAGCTTAGGTTTCTCGTTCGTTCCAATGTTCAGTTTTTTTGTCTTTAGCGGCTTCAGTCGTCGGCTCCTCACTGATGCTCCGCTCGCCTTCCTTTTCGTCAAAATAGAGATGCCTGAGGTCCTCCAAACTATCTTCCTCCGGATCGCCATCAATCCGGTGACAAACCAACTCGTGCCTGACCTCAGGTCGTGACACAGCCGGGCCCTCATCGGGCTCAGGCTGGCGGAAAAACAAGACCTCCTTGATTGCTTGTAGGGCCTGGGACTCCTGCGCCGTCTCCCCTTCGAACGAGAAGCACCAAACGAACTTGTCCGCAACTGCCTGCCAAGAGCGGGTTTCCCGTTTCCTTTCTTCCTCCAGGTACCAGGCCTGGGGAATGGTGCCTAGGCAGTGGATAAACGTGTGGACCCACAACTCCTCAGGGTACCGTGTGCTCCGCCACTGTTCTTCGCAGGCCCGCAAATGGTGTCGCGGGTCTGAAGTTCCATGATACTTAAGCGTACTGGAGGGTCCTTCATCCTCTTTAAAGCGTGCCCACAGAGCATCCGCCACGCACTCCCATCGCAACAGAGTGTTGCGGTGATTTTTCCACCACCGTGCCGACGTTGACTGCAAGGCCACATCCAAAAGTGGCATCCGGCTTTCAGCTGGGACCCGGTCTTCCACCTTGGCAATAAAAGTATTGACTGCTTGCATGTTCGACAATGTGGGATATCCACGGATCTCAGTCCCTACCCACCGGACTTGAGCAATGGAGGCACATCTCCGCGTGGTGGTCTCATACCCCCCTTGCTGCCAGTCTTCCCAAGCGAGTTCGGATCCGAGCTCCGAGCTCTGCACACTCCGCCAACTGACAGAGCCAGTCGCGGTCGGGTTAATATAATCGTCCCGCTTTCCTGCAGTCATCTGATAGAGATGGTCCATCATCTGAGCATCCTCCCGATTGTCCACTGTTTCCGTATATCGCGGGCCTTGATACGGGTCGAGAGGCTGGGTGACCCATACCTCCCCATCCTCAAAGATCATCAGCTCCTTCTTAAGGTCGATGATGGCGTAATTCTCAAAAGCCCAATCAATGCCGAGTAAGGCTAGATAGGGATCCTTGTCACCCATGATATCAATAACCTCAAAATCGGTGTATGTCTTCACCCCCGCAACGTCGACCTCGACTCCCTCGAGCCGGCCGATTAGCAGAATGCAGTACTAGTTCGCCATCCTGAGTTGGATTGGTGAATAGGCTAGCCGTGGCCTTCCAAGAGCCTCCCATGTCTTTCGTGGCAGTATGTTGACGTTGGACCCCAAGTCCAACATGGTGTCGCTGATTTGGAACCCTGCGACCTGCGTGTTAAGCCAGAATTCTTTTCCTGTTCGTTGCTTGTTCCGCTTGACCCGTTGCACGTATTGGGGGCCAGCGTCCGCTGGATCTCCAAGTTCTGTGCGCCCCTGCAGTGCTCCATCCAAAGCATGCTTGAGCTGCTGCTGCAACGCAGCGTTATCAACAATCCTGAGGAATAGCCGGAGCCAATCCTCGACCACAGTACCTGTGACGTTTTGCGCACCAGATTCCGGTAGCATGGGCTCCTCCAAACCTCCCTCATTCCGCAACTGGGCGAATGCCTCAACTTCCTCCTGGAAATACTTCTTCTGGGCTTCGGGCCTGATCAACTTCTTTGGTGATGTCGGTCGAACCACTCGTGCTGGCTCCTTCTCGTGGGCATCCTCTCCAGTCTTCTTTCCCCCCCTTGTCACGATTGTGACGTTCCCCCACGGCTCTGAGTTTATCAGATTCACTCCCCTCTGCCTAGCCCGTTCTTCCCACTTCTTGATGAGTTCCGGACAGTCCTCTGTAGCATGAGTGTTGACCCGGCACTGGGAACACCAGGGTCATCGCGGAAGGGGACACTCTCGAGCCACATGACCCTCCTGGTCACAGTTGTAACATTTTACCAGACCGCGTCCGCCTGTGCGGCCTCCCCACATGCCTCCGCCACCTCTTCCCCTTGGAGCCTCGTTCACCCGGTACGAGGGACGATCCAGTCGATCCGCAAGTGCATCAAGCGCCTTGCACTGCTCAGTGTTGTGAGTCGTTGACACACAAAATTTGCAGTATACATTATTCGGGACCGTGGAGTACTTCTGTAATATCGGGCACATCCGAGGAGGATGCCCCAGCGTCCGGCAAATTTCGCAGTACTCAGTGGTGGAGGACCCCGGTTGCGGTGGGAACCCCGCGTGAGTCTGTTGTGGCTGGTAGACTCCCTGCGGGTTCATCACCGCGCCACCCCTTGGTGGTGGACCCCCCTAGATTGCTGTGACCGAGGGTCCTGCTCCTGCGCCGCGCAACCTAGGACACTCGGTTGCGATGTGGCCCTTGACCAGGAAATGAGTACACCAAACATTCGGTCGCGCTGGTCTCACCGGTTGAAGTTCCTTGAGCTTTTCAGTCAAGCTGGAGATCTGGTGTTGCAACCCTATCAAAGAAGGATCTTGCGGGGCTGCCCCCCCCCCCCGATATTCCTGGGGTAGCCCGCCATGGCTTCAATCTTCATGGCCTGCTCCAAAGCGTCCTGCAGATTATCAATCTTCTGTTGAGTGAGGGGGGTTCGTGTCAAGGGAAGTAGAGCCTTGATGAACCAGTCCCTCTGGTGGTTTGGATCGATCGGGTAGCTAAGTTTCCCGATCGGGTCCTTGAATCGCCGCATCAACTCCCATGCGGTCTCACCTTCCTTCTGCTTAATTTCCCACAGCTCTGACAGGCCCCGCTGGTCTGTCTGGGGAAGCTTGAATTCGCGGACGAAATCCCGCTTCATGTCCGCAATTACGGGGTTAGGATGAGCCTTAGACCACTTGATAAACCATCGCAGAGCCCTCTCTCTGAGCGTGGTTTGGAATTCTATTAACTTCCCTGCATCTGGCGTCTGGCAAGCCCTCTAGATAGCTTCGCACAGATACCAGTGTTGTTGTACGTCTTCGTTGCCCCGGCCAGAGAATTTTGGATACCGGGTGAAAGATCCAGCCATGTGTACTTGCGGAGAATTGACTAGGATAAAGCCTCCAGGTCCTGGTTGCGTAACGGTCCCACTAGGAAAAATACTACTACTAATAACGCTGCTATTACCTGGCGGTACTGACGCTGATGAACTATTGTATGACCGACTCAATGCTTGTAACTGAATAAAAATATTACTTAAAGGTTGATACAGTACCAGGGGAAGGTCAGGATCCTGGCCATGCAGAAGGTGAGAAGTAGGGCTTCTTGGAGGGGTGGGTGCCATCTGATCTTGAAACATCCGCTGCATCACGCCGTGCCATTCATCATCGGAACTCTCTTCGGGCTGCATCTTTCCGTTATCTTCGCTAGTCGCAATCTCTTTTTCTCGCGTCGCTGGGCTCCCATGCACCCACTGCACTTCCACTGCGGTCCCGTCTTCTTTCCGGGTATCCAAACCCATAACTCCCGTCCTCTGAGGCGCCTCCTTCTGATTTTTCCTCTCGATCTCTCTTCTCTTCAAATCTCGCATTACCCTTCTTCGCCACCTATCGGCGATCTGTGCCCGCCGATGTGCACGTAGCTCCCGCAACTTGCATGCAGCCTCAGCATCCATTCCCCACTCCCCACTCTCACAGTCTACACAGCATCGGTCCCCTCAACCCTTCCCCCAGTACGGGTGGTTTACGCTTCCATACCCGTTTTGTGGAATTCAATCAACCCTTCGTCCACCATCAGGGCTTTGATCCACAGCGGAATCTCCTTCAACGGCTTCCCTCTCAGCCCTGAGTGGAAAACAGCCTCGGCCTTCGAGAAGGACTGGTAGCACTCAGCAGCAAACTCCACAGCGTATCCTTCCAACGTGGTCCTTACCCAAAAATCCACTGCGCGGGTTAGTTCAGTATCTACCCGATGCAGTGCCACCAGGTCTTCGTGCGTCCACCTGCGGTTTATCTTCCGCAAGCCTTCTTGGGGCAGCGTCGCTCGTAACCTCCGCAACCAATTGTAAAGGTCCATAGGGAACCTTCCCCAGAAAATTTCGTACGTATCACTGGCTGAGTCAGAGAAAAGAACAAGCTCCTTAATCGCCGCCTCCTTTTTCTTGGTCAGCTCTGCTTGCTGAGCAATGAACTGGTCAAGATGATCATCCCACCATCGCCGTATTTCCCCTTCAAAGATCCTCGATACCATGATCTAGATCCCCTTAGAACATGCAGGTTCCGACAATGGAACCATTTGTTGGCGAGAAGTCAGGTCTCGCGGACAAGACCCAGGTTCAAGAGTTGTGGCCAACAAAGGGGTCCGGTGTAGTCTAGGAACACGCCGGCATTTTCACCCTGCTTTGGAGAGCAGTGCGTCTCACTCGAGGTGTGCCGCAACCACATGCAGAAGGGGATGAGATCAATGGCAAGGAAAAAACCCACGACTAATGAAGGGCAGTGCATCCATTACATATATAGAGTTATATACGCAAGATCACTTAATAAGCATTCAGATATTTGCAAATAAAATTTTAAAACCAGCATAAACACATTACAAGCACATGAACATCTTATTGAGACAGCAACCTTCCATTGTATTAATCTCTTGGCCAAACAGATGATGACATGGCATTCTTACTGATAGCTCACAAATCTGATACAGATGAATTTCGGAACAGAAAGATAGAATAGAGAAGATAAGAAACCATATGAAGAACATGCAGGATTCCTCCGCAGCTGCTCTGCGCGTCTTTCCCTGTCTCGAGCCTCGCAACCTCTTCAGCATCTATTCAACATTCTTCTCTTTTCAGCCGGGTGACTGTTATTTATTCACCCGCTCTCACGACTATCAGTTCCTCTGTGGCTTTACTTCGGCTTCTCCTGGCTTCTCTCCTGTTATCTGTGTGTTCCACTTCCTGTCTTCTGCTGTGTTTCCTTCATCTGCACTTGTCCCTGTTCTATCTCCAGCTGTCGAGTGCTTCCGTGCCACCTTGGTAGCTCCGCGACTCCTGGTAGTTGCGGCGCGGTCGCGGTTGCCATGTGTATTCATACCGCAACTCAAAAAGGGTCAAAATTCAAAATGTCTTAGCCAAGATTTCAAAACTAAACAAAAACAAGGGCCCCAACAAGAAGTTCCAACATCAAAATCATCTATTTCTACAGATCTCCAAAAAGTCTTGGACAATTATTCCAAGGTTTTTGAAACTCCCAAAGGACTCCCACATATTCGTGATCATGATCATGATATTCATTTGGTTCCAGAAAGTGTTCCTCCAAACATCAGGCATTATAGATATCCTTATGGCCAAAAGAGCGAAATTGAACGTATGATTGCAGAAATGTTAGAGGCTGGTATAATTCAACCTAGTCAAAGTTATTTCTCTGCTCCTATAGTATTGGTACATAAGAAGGATGGATCATGGCACATGTGTCCGGATTATAGGGAGCTCAATAAGCTCACCATTAAAGATAAATTTCCCATTCCTGTGATTGATGAATTATTGGACAAATTACATGGAGCAATTTATTTTACCAAGTTGGACCTTCGTTCAGGATATCATCAAATTAGAATGAAGACTGAAGATATTCCGAAAACAACATTTCGAACTCATGAGGGTCATTATGAATTTTTGGTCATGCACTTTGGCCTTACCAGTGCACCTTCTACATTTCAAGGCTTGATAATTCCATTTTCAAACCCTTACGTAGAAAATTTGTACTAGTATTTTTTGATGATATACTAATCTACAGCAGGTCTTGGAAGGATCATGTTCAAAATGTTGACAGGGTGCTCAAACTATTGTAGGAGAAACAATTATATGCAAAAACGTCCAAATGTTTCTTTGGAGTACAAGAGGTGGAATATCTGGGTCATATTGTATCTCACGAGGGTGTTAAGGTAGACCCTAACAAAATTAAAGCCATTAAAGAATGGAAAGTCCCCACAACCATAAAGCATTTGCGAGGATTTATGGGGTTAACAGGGTATTATCGCAAGTTTGTTAAGAATTATGGGAGAATAGCAACACCTCTAACAACATTATTAAAGAAAGATGCATTTTCCTGGACTCCTGAAGCAACTAAGGCCTTTGAACATCTTAAAGAGTCAATGTGCCTAGCACCGGTCTTAGCTACGCCAGACTTCACAAAATCCTTTATTGTGGAATGTGATGCCTCAGGAAATGGAATTGGTGCTGTTTTAATGCAAGAAGGAAGACCTGTTGCTTTTGAAAGTCGTCCAATCAAAGGAAAGTATTTACAAAAATCCATTTATGAGAAAGAAATGTTAGCAATACTGCATGCACTAAATAAATGGCGAACTTACCTAATGGGAAGACACTTCAAGGTAAAAACTGATCATGATAGTCTTAAACACTTTTTGGAACAAAGACTATCTTCAGAAGAGCAGAAAAAATGGGTCTTAAATATGTTGGGTTATGACTTTGAAATAATCTAAAAAAAAAGGAGAAGCTAAATGTTGTTGCAGATGCACTCTCAAGAAAGAATGAAGAGGTGGAAGGATTTCTTTGTGCCATTTCTATTATCCAACTAGATTGGATAACTGAAGCATGGAATGAATGGAAGAAGGACGAAGAAGTGTGGACACCCATTCAAAAGTTGCAGTAAGATCCTAGTACATCTGATACATTTAGTTGGAAAAATGATTCCTTATGGTACAAACATCGCTTATATCTTTGTAATAATTCCCAATTAAAACAAAAGATTCTTTTGGAATTGCACACTTCTCCTTTAGGAGGACACTCAGGATTTTTAAAAACTTACCACAGGGTGAATAATTTTTTTTTTAGGATGGCCTTAAATCTGATATTCAAAAGTTTGTGGCGGAATGTTTTATTTTATAGTAGAATAAAGTTAAGACAATTAAGATCTCGGGTCTTCTACAACCTTTATCCATTCCAAGTCAATGTTGGGAGGAGATTTCAATGGATTTTATCACAGGTTTACCTAAGTCCGAAGGAAAGAGTGTCATCATAGTGGTAGTTGATAGACTTACCAAGTATGCACACTTTTGTGCATTATCTCATCCATTTAAAGCAAGTACAGTTGCTACTACATTTATGGACAGAATTCAAAAGCTACATGGAAGCCCAAGGGTTATTGTGAGCGACAGAGATCCCATTTTTACTGGAAATTTTTGGACGGAGTTATTTTCTCGTTTGGGTACTCAATTAGCTCATAGCTCATCTTATCATCCTCAATCTGATGGTCAAACTGAGATAGTAAATAAATGTTTGGAAGGATATCTTCGTTGTTTTGTATCTCATAAACAAACACAATGGGTCAAGTGGTTACCTCTCGCTGAATGGTGGTATAACACTTCCTTCCATACTGCAGCAAAAATGACCCCATTTATGGCACTTTATGGATATCATCCACCATCGATCAAATCATCTTTAAGGGAAAATTCGAAGGTTCAAGCAGTGGAAGATCACGTCGAGCATCAGCAAGAAGTTCTCCAGCTCTTAAAGGATAACCTGAATTTGGCACAAAATCGAATGAAACAACAGGCAGATCAACATCGCAGCGAGAGAAGTTTTGATATAGGAGATTGGGTATTTTTACGGCTACAACCATATAAACAAATGTCCCTCAATCAAGCTAAGAAGGATAATAAATTATCGCCAAAGTACTATGGTCCTTACATGGTGTTGCAAAATATTGGTACTATGGCATACAAATTGGAGCTTCCTGCTTCTTCGCGAGTACATCCAGTTTTCCATGTTTCATGCTTAAAGAAGGTTATAGGTGAAAATATTCCAGCTCAAACAATATTTCCAGAACTTGATGAGGAAGGAAAAATCATATTGGAACCTGAAGCGGTCATGGAAACAAGAACTCGACAGCTACGGAATCGATCAATTTCAGAGTATCTCATCAAGTGGAAGAACTTACCCACTGAAGATTCTACATGTGAGGATGAGAATTTTATACAGAAGCACCCAGAGCTACTCAAGCATTGAGGACAACACTTTTTTGAAGGAGAGGGGCATGTTAGGTCCCTATATTACTAGTATAGTCCCTTATTGTTGTTAGTGTAGCCCCTTTATTGTTATTATTGTACCCCTGTAACCCCCATATTGTTATTAATGTGCCCTTAAATTATTATTGTTAGGTCGGATAGGATTACATTGTGGCCCCATGGACTCCTATATATAAAAAGGAGGTTTTTAAATTTGTATCACCCAAGAATTGTTGATTCATGTAATGTATTGGAGGTTGCCCCCTCGAAGTGGCTTATTTCTAAGGTGTTGCTATCTCTTTTATTCTATTTTTGGAGCTGGTTTCATAACACAATTTATTTTACCAAGTTGGATCTTCATTCAAGGTATCATCAAATTAGAATGAAGACTGAAGATATTCCGAAAACAACATTTCAAACTCATGAGGGTCATTATGAATTTTTGGTCATGCCTTTTGGCCTTACCAATGCACCTTCTACATTTCAAGGGTTGATGAATTCCATTTTCAAACCCACCCTTAGAAAAATTTTACTAGTATTTTTTGATGATATACTAATCTACATCAGGTCATGGAAGGATCATGTTCAACATGTTGATAAGGTGCTCAAACTATTGGAGGAGAAACAATTATATGCAAAAACATCCAAATTTTTCTTTGGAGTACAAGAGGTGGAATATCTGGGTCATATTCTATCTCATGAGGGTGTTAAGGTAGACCCTAACAAAATTAAAGCCATTAAGGAATCAAAAGTCCCCACAACCATAAAGCAGTTACGAGGATTTCTCAGGTTAACAGGGCATTATCGCAAGTTTTTTAATAATTATGGGAGAATAGCAGCACCTCTGTTAAGTCCCTATATAGCTGGTTTCACAACAACCTCTGACAACATTAGTGAAGAAAGATGCATTTTCATGGAATCCTGAAGAATCTAAGTCCTTTGAAAATCTTAAAGAGGAAACGTGCCTAGCACCGGTCTTAGCTACGCCAGACTTTACAAAAACCTTTATTGTAGAATGTGATGCCTTAGGAAATGGAATTGGTGTTGTTTTAATGCAAGAAGGGAGACCCATTGCTTTTTAAAGTCGTCCAATGAAACAAAAGTATTTGCATAAAGCTATTTATGAGAACGAAATGTGTGCAATACTATATGCACTAAAGAAATGGCGACGTTAACTAATGGGAAGACACTTCAAGGTAAAAATTGATCATGATAGTCTTAAACACTTTTTGGAACAATGACTATCTTCAGAGGAGCAATATAAATTGGCCACAAAGATGTTGGGTTATGAATTTGAAATCATCTACAAAAAAGGGAAGCTAAATTTTGTTGCAGGTGCACTCTCAAGAAAGGATGAAGAGGTTCCATTTATATTATCTAACCAGATTGGATAATCAAATCAAGGGATGAATGGAAGAAGGACGGAGAAGTGTGGACACTCATTCAAAAGTTGCAGCAAGATCCTAGTACATCTGATACATTTAGTTGGAAAAATGGTTCCTTATGGTACAAATATCGCTTATATATTTGTAAGAATTAACAAATAAAACAAAAGATTCGCTTGGAATTGCACACTTCTCCTTTAGGAGGACACTTAGAATTTTTAAAAACTTACCACAAGGTGAAGAAAGAATTTTTTTGGGATGGCCTTAAATCTAATATTCAAAATTTTGTGGCGGATTATTTGGTTTTCTAGCAAAATAAAGTTGAGACAATTAACACCCGGGTCTTCTACAACCTTTATCCATTCCAAGTCAATGTTGGGAGGAGATTTCAATGGATTTTATCATAGGTTTACCTAAGTCAGAAGGAAAGAGTGTCATCATGGTGGTAGTTGATAGACTTACCAAGTATGCACAATTTTGTGCATTATATCATCCATTTAAAGCAAGTACAATTTCTAATGCATTTATGGAAATAATTCAAAAGGTACATGGAAACCCAAAGATTATTGTAAGTGACTGAGATTCCATTTTTACCGGAAATTTTTGGATGGAATTATTTTCTTGTTTGGGTACTCAACTAGCTCATAACTCATCTTATCATCCTCAATCCGATGGTCAAACCGAGATAGTGAATAAATGTTTGGAATATATCTTTGTGTTATTGTATCTAATAAGCAAACACAATGGGTCAAGTGGTTACCTCTCCCTGAATGGTGGTATAACACATCCCTCCATAATACAACAAAAATGACCCCATTTATGGCACTTTATGGATATCATCCACCATCCATCACATCATATTTAAGAGAAAATTAAGGTTCAAGCAGTGGAAGATCACATCAAGCATCAACAAGAATTTCTGCAACTCTTAAAGGATAACCTAAATTTGGCACAAAATCAAATGAAACAACATGCATATCAACATCGCAGCGAGAGAAGTTTTGATGTAGGAGACTGGATATTTTTACGGCTACAACCATACAATCAAATGTCCCTCAAGCAAGCTAAGAAGGATAATAAATTATCACCAAAGTACTATGGTCCTTACAAGGTGTTGCTAAAGATTGGTATTATGGCATACAAATTGGAGCTTCCTGCTTCTTCACGAGTGCATCCAATTTTCCATGTTTCATGCTTAAAGAAGGTTATAGGTGACAAACTTCCAATTCAAACAATATTTCCAAAACTTGATGAGGAAGGAAAAAACATATTGGAACCTGAAGCAGTCATGGAAACAAGAACTCGACAACTACGAAATTGATCAATTTCAGAGTATCTCATCAAGTGGAAGAACTTACCCACTGAAGATTCTATATGGGAGGATGAGAATTTTATACGGTTGCATCCAGAGCTACTCAAGCATTGAGGACACACTTTTTTCAAGGAGAGGGGTACATTAGGTCCCTATATTACTAGTATAGTCCCTTATTGTTGTTACTGTAACCCCCTTATTGTTATTGTTGTACCCCTGTAAACCCAATATTGTTATTATTGTGCCCTTACATTATTATTGTTAGGTCAACTAGGATTATATTGTGACCCCGTGGACTCCTATATATAGAAGGAGGTTTTTTCATTTGTATCATCCAAGAATTTTCATTTATGTAATGTATTGGAGGTTTCCCCCTCCAAATGGTTGATTTCTAAGGCATTGATCTCTCTCTTATTCTATTTTTTGAGCTGGTTTCATAACAATAAGACTATGGCTACACATTTAAAACACATTACCAAAATGATAGAGATTCACATGAATTTGAAAATTCCAACAATAATGTGGTTGATGTAGTATGAACCATCAAGTATGTCAAGCCACACCAAAATTTAAAGTAGATGTGTTAGTTAACATGTACACTTGTAACCCACGAGGGTGTGGGTTGTTGGTGATTGAGTGTTCTCTTAAGGCACTCGTTTGTAAAGGTCACCAGTTCAAACCTCGTGGGGAACCCATCTAGCGTAAGCTTGAGAAAATTTCCATGTATTGTTGGCGAGGAATGATGTTGCCTAGGGGATTTTCATTGGAAAAAGCACGATGTGACTTTGGGTGGCAGCTATGATTGTATGGTTCTCATTACTAGTTTCCCTCCTGACACAAAAAAAGAAAAAGAAAACGTGTACACTTGTAATAATATTGTTTTCACAAGTAGTGATTTTTTAAGAACATGCGGATGATGAAATACACACATGCACTACACAACTACAAAAACATAAATAATCATCATAAATATACTTTTCAAAGTGATGCAATGATAATCATCCTTTTCAAAATATTAGCACCTATTTGAAGGCCTAATAAATAATTCATATAAAAATACTAATTATCTTGAATAATCTATCCCTATAAGTCCTTAACAAGGTAATGGATATATAATTCCTTTTGTGTCATATATTTGGTTTTCCAAAGCCCTATCCATCACCCATATATGCTAGAAGCATCATTTACAACCATGGACATTTCCTTTATTTCCAAAGTCATCATCAAGGTCATGAGACCCATCCTTGTTGTGTAAGATATTACAACTATTTATATTTTATACTCCTAGAATAAATATCTTTATATGTCATAACACCTATGTGGCGGTTCAATGCATCACTCCTAACCTATGAACTCTAGAAGCTTCACTTTATAATTAAGACCATGGTTTTATTTCTTGAATGATGGTCAAGACCTTAAGACCCATTTTTATAGCTCAATTTAGTCATCATCCCCCATGACCTGGTCAAACTGGACATCATCCCCAGGACCAATGAAATAGGGTCTATCATCCCCTGTCATTTCAGTTGCTACATTCCCTAAGACAAGAACAAATCATTCATGACTTCTATTACGAGATTTCCAAGGTCTGAAGTATATGTTATATCACTTATGAGATCACCAACACTGCCTCTCAAGGGACTAACTGCGTTGCTCATGCATCTCCCTCCATTCAATGGTGCAATTCAGTGCACTTCTCGACATTCAAGGGTGCGTTGGTATTTTGGGAGAAAAATTCTCATTGTTCTGGAATCTCCACATGGCCAGTGCCTTCTAAAAGAGTCCATATGTTTCCAACTTAGAAGCCAAGTGTCCATATAACACCTCTGAAGTTGGAAACATGTATTACCTATTATTAGAAAGTCATTCATTGAGAAACTACCATCAGTTGCCCTATAAATTGAGCATAGATCCTAGTGCTAGGAAAGGAAGAATTTTCGTAAAGAAATTTTGTTGGATTCTCAATTGAGAGAGTGAAATAATTGATATGTTGCTAGTGATATGTTGATTGTGATGAGGCTATGATGAAGCTGGAGATGGTGAGATCAAATCAATCATTGGTTGTAACCTCCCCGTTTTACTCTTTAATAAAGATTGTTGTTCATTTTCCCATATATGTATCTGTTTATGTTTCTATTTCTCATGCAATGGACTCTTGAAAGATATATACGTTTCATGTTCAATTTATTTAACTGGTTGAGATAAATAGGAATCTGTATATTGAAATATGTTTTTTGTTCTCTATTTATACTTGCAGGAATCAATCTGGCGATCTAAGTGGGATTGGAGGCTACAACAAAAGAGACAGAAGGAGAATAGGAAGTGCTTAGATTACAAGTAGGTTCTTCTATCTTTATGTGTGCCTATTTATTCTTAGAGAAAGTGATAGAAAAGTCTTTAATTTGTTGTTCTAAGTGCCTAGCACCACACTTATGGAATTTAATTTATCTGTAAATCATAATTCTGCATAACAAATTGGTGACTCCGCTGGGGGGTTTCCTATCATTCTTGGTATTTTTTCCTCTGCTAATCCACCCAGTAGCATCTAATTTCATTTATTGGACTTTTGAATCAAATAATTGCATTATAAGTGTGTTTTGTAGCTTGCATTTTCAATCTCTATTGCGCCCAATGCATTTTTGGTCAAGACACAGTGCACTGCCGTGCACTGTCTCCTACTCAGGGGTGCACTGCAACACATTATCTCCCCTTAGAGACTACGTTGCCCCCCTTAACCAACCAAATTCCATTTGAATTTTTCATTTCCATCGTTGTCAACCATTTTTTTCTGTGTTTTCAATTGTCTGATACCTCCTAGAGACTAGTGAATTTTCCTGATTCTTCCTCCCTTGAAATGTAAGTTTGTTCAATGTCGCTTTCAGTGTTTTTCTTTATCATTGGAAAATCAAATTCAAATTGTTTTATTTTTGCATTATATCCATTTGTTTTCATAAAGGAAATTGTTGTTAAATTATTTGTTTTCTGTAGGAAAAATTGTAGTTCCATTCTTCATTTTTCCTAAAAGAGAAATTGTTGTTAAATTCCTTGTTTCTCAAAGAAGAAAAAATTTGTTTTTTGTTGATTTGATGCATAGTTTCGTTTTTGCATTCAAATTAAAGGGACTGAAAATAAAAACCTGCATATGCATATAGTGAGTTGTGTGTTTTGCATAGGAACATGTTAGGAAAGATGCATATTCGTTTGCGCTCTTTGTTGTTTTCTCTCAAAACTGATTGCTCTTTCCCTTAGTAGCTAAGATTTTCATTGCAAATCCTAAAATTGAAAATTTTGCTTATCATTTAAGTTTTCATTTTTAGGAATTTATATCACATCACGCGGTGAACCTTGAAAGGCAAATTGATAAGCAAGATCAACTTAAAATTTACATCAATTTACCTAAAAAGCATTGGAACCATAACGATAACATTTATAAGCTATAGGCTAGAGATGTGTTTTGAAATTGTTAAACATAGCAACTGTCGTTAATTGTTTGTGATACATTCCAAGTGTGATACCTCACTCCACGTATGTAAGTATATTGGAGCTCATCCACGTAAATTCGGGTATATCGGGCGATGTTCTAGTACGAAAAGTATAAAGGGGTGCTCTCACTGTGCAGTTTCACATTAGACAACGCTAATACGGACTTGGGCCTTTGTTGAGGAGGTAAATCCCCTCTACGGACAAAGGCGATCCCACTAGCCCTAGATTGGGTCTAGCAACAATTGAATCATGCATTGACGTTGGTTCCTAGTTACAAGAAAGACAAAAGATCGCGATAAGTAGCCTACTTTGAATCCCACGCTGTTGTTGTCAATGAAGAAGTGGTGCTCCTCGTCCCTAGCCTGACAGATCACAATCCTTCCATTCATCACGTTCGGACACCTGTACACATGCAGAGAAATGACGACAAAAAACGTAATACTTGAAGCATGTAACTATATATCAGTTAGAGAAGATATAATTCGTTGCATCACATAAAAGAGTAAACACAAGAATGGAACCAAAATCAGAGTCGCTTATATTATAAATGACAAAAGGTAGATTACAACGAAATGATCTGACGCTATGATCTTCCTTCGGTGGGGCTTGCAACGGAGCATGTCTCAACAAATATTGTCGGGAATATGGATGAAGCTCTCTCTCTTACGGGATTCTCTTGGGCTTAGCTCTCAATAGTTGCCTAGCTATAGTTTCCTTCCTACAAGTTTAGTTAGCTTGCTAATGGATAGGGAAAGCTTTTATAGATGGAGGAAAGGAAGTTGGGATCCCTATAATCATGGGATAGGTCCTATCTCTTAGAATGTTCCATGAGAGGTGGAAAACCACTTCCTATACATGGAGATCCAGAGCCAAACCACTCAACTCCTTTTGATGATTCATTCTGGAGTTTGTTAGAATTAAACTTCTGCCATTTATTTTTGAAAAACATCCCTTAATAAGCTTGGTGCGAGTGAAACACAAGGACAAAGCGCCAGTTGGCATGTCCTCTAGTGTGGATTTCCCCCATTGGTACGAGGGATGAACTGGCTAGTCGCGCCAAGGAGAAAACATCTGTTTTTAGGGTTTTCCAGAGGAAATGTTCTTCAGGAGAATGTTTTTCCTTATGCAGGAGGATGCCATGAAGGTGTTTTCAGGACATTTTACTGTTCACAGGTCACAGGAATAGTCCTCCAATGTGCGGGACGAGGGATTGCAGAGACGGTGACAAAATGTTGTGTAACAGATGCCCCCTAAAGCATGAGGTCTGAGAGAGAGGTAGGGGTGAAATTATTTATGAGAACGTGCCCAACTGAAAATAATGTTGTTGGAAGACCTACAAATACAAATACAACTGATATCTATGATACATGATATGTGGTATGGGCGCAACCATCCATAATAGACTGTACAATAACCGGGATCCAAGGTATGGATGCAGCCATCCAACAAAGAAGGATCAAAAAGTAGACTCAGGTATGGTCACAGCCATCCAATCAAATGATTCATGTAACCAATCATGATAATCCACAAAGAATCCGTAGCCTGGATTTTATCAGACAAGATCTAGGGTCTTGCGCTCCATATCGACCCGAATAGAGTACAAGTCTGAGCATGTGAATAAGTGAGCTGAAGTCGAACATGCAAGAACATCGTCTGATTACCAGCCAATAATGAAAGCTATTAACATATGTGAGAGGAACCACCAATAATGACAATGGCTCTCAAGGTAAAAGAGGTATAATCCACAGAATGTGAACAGTGAGCTGGCGTCAAACACCCGCAGAATAATTCGATCGAAGGCCAATAATGAAAACCTTGCGTCGAATGCGAAGAACCTACCATTGAGGCATGCAGGTTCCAAGGTACCTGAAAGGAGTCTCTAGATCAACTTCCTGGATAATGAGCTGAAGTCAACAGGAAGTGACCTTGATTGAAGGTGGGCCATAGTGTTTCCCACATCATTGACATGAGACAGAGGAACATGATGTTTGTGAATCAAGATCAATATAGAATAAGAGGGAGGTTGAAAACTACAGAGGCCAACTTCTCTTGAACATATCGGTGGCATGACAGAGGCGATACCACTAGCCCTAGATTGGATCTAGCAACAATCGAATCATTCAATGACGTTGGTTCCTAGTTACAAGAAAGACAAAAGATCACGATAAGTAGCCTACCTCGAATCCCACGCTGTTGTTGTCGATGAAGAAGCGATGCTCCTCGTCCTTAGCCTGAGAGATCACAATCCTTATGTTTTTCACATCTGGACACCTGTACACACGTAGAGAAACGATGACATACAACATAATACTTAAAGCATCTAACTATATATCAGTTAGAGAAGATATAATTCGTTGCATCACATAAAAGAATAAACACAAGAATGGAACCAAAATCAGAGTCGCTTATATTATAAATGACAAAATGGAGATTACAACCAAATGCTCTGACGCTATGATCTTCCTTCGGCAGGGCTTACAGTGGAGCATGTCTCAACAAAGCCTGTTGGGAATCTGGACAAAGTTCTCTCTCTTACGGGATTATCTTCGGCTTGGCTCTCAATAGTTTCCTAGCTATAGTTTCCTTCCTACAAGTTTAGCTAGCTTGCCAATGGAGAGGGCAAGCTTTTATAGATGGAGGAAGCGAAGTTGGGATCCCTATAATCATGGGATAGGTCCTATCTCTTAGGAAGGTTCCATGAGAGCTGGAAAACCACTTCCCATACATGGAGATTCGGAGCCAAACCACTCAACTCCTTTTGATGATTCATTCTGGAGTTTGTTAGAATCAAAATTCTGCCATTTATTTAAAAAAAAAATCCCTTAATAAGCTTGGCACGAGTGAAAAACAGGGACAGAGCGCCAGTTGGCGCGCCCTCTAGTATGGATTTCCCCCATTGGAGCGAGGTATGAACTGGCTAGTCGTGCCGAGGCTAAAACATCTATTTTTAGGGTTTTTCAGAGGAAATGTTCTTCAGGAGAATGTTTTTCCTTATGAAAGAGGATGCCATGAAGGTGTTTTCACGACATTTTACCATTCACAGGTCATGGGAATATTCCTCCAATGTACGGGATGAGGGATTGTAGGGACGGTGACAAAATGTTGTGTAACAGATGCCCCCTAAAGCATGAGGTTCGAGAGAGAGGGAGGGGTGAAATGCTTTATGAGAATGCACCCAACTGAAAACACTGCCGTCGGAAAACCTACGAATACAAATACAACTGATATCTCTGATACATGATATGTGGCATGGGCGCACCCATCTATAATAGAGTGTAAAATAACCGGGATCCAAGGTATGGACACAGCCATCCAGAAAAGAAGGATCAACAAGTAGACTCAAGTATGGTCGTAGCCATCCAATCAAATGAGTCATGTAACCAATCATGATAATCCACAAATAATCCACAGCCTGGATTTTATCATACAAGATCCAGGGTCTTGCGCTCCATCTCGACTCGAACAGAGTACAAGTCCAAGCAAGTGAATAAGTGAGCTGAAGTTGAACATGCAAGAACATTGCTTGATCACCAACCAATAATGAAAGTTGTTGACAAACGCGAGAGGAACCACAAATAATGACGATGGCTCTCAAGGTACAAAAGGTACAATCCACGGAATGTGAACAGTGAGCTGGCATTGAACACCCACAAAATCATTCGATCAAAGGCCTATAATGAAAACCTTGCGTCGAATGCAGAGAACCTGCCATTGAGGCATGCAGGTTCCAAGGTACCTGAAGGGAGTCTCTAGATCAGCTTCTTGGATAATGAGCTAAAGTCGACAGGAAGTGACCTTGAACGAAGGTGGGCCATAGTGTTTCCCACATCATCGACATGAGATAGAGGAACATGATGTTTGTGAATCAAGATCAATAAAGAATCAGAGAGAGGTTGAAAACTGTAGAGGCCAACTTCTCTTGAACATATTGGCGGCATGACACTGGATTTGGCAGTATTTGACATCAAAGGATCTGAGGTCATGATGACATGGCAAAGAGCAGATGAGCGGTCAAAAGAGATTACCCAAACCCACAAAGGTAAGCGGATAACGAGATGAGATGTCCCCAACCCCACACGAATGCAGACAAGTGCCATGTTCAAGAGCGACATACTGCCGACACGACGGTGATACTGGTTCCATTTCCCCCCACCATTTCTGGCGAGTACCCCAATTATTTTTGGAAACAATCTTGAAAGGGATAGCATATGCTTGCAATATAATTTTTTCCTTCAAACAAATCCAACCTAGTACATTTAACGAGCCCTAGGAAGGAGGAACTCGAGTAACGTCACTACGACGGAGTCCGATGTCATCAATTTTTAATGAGTCTGACAAATGAAGAAATCAACGACTTTTCGTATTTAGAGAGTTTGAAAAGACAGCGGAAAAGAAAACTCTAGTAGTCCCTTTTCGTAGATTGTCTCACAGATCTGAAAGGTAGAAAACTATGTCTGAGAGAACCTCCTAGTCGCGATAGGCTAGGGTATTCCTTTTTCGTAAATAATCTATCTCAGCCTGAAAAAGGGGTAAATGTATACTGGGTAGATGTCGTTTCACAACCAATTTAACGAGCTCAAAATGACAAGTGACTCGGTAATCTTTTCATGCTTAGGGAGTTAAAAAAGAGCTGAAAGATGAATCCAATAGTGACTTTTTCGTGTTTTTACTGAGTCCGAAAAAGTATAAAATGCAACTCGTTTCGTCGTCCTAGTTGCGTGAAAACCTGTTGCTGCACAAAAAGCAAGTGTAAAACCCATTTTTTGACAAATATGATAAAATATTAGAAAAATAAGCTCCAAAACCTAATTTTGATTTCTAATAGTTATAAATATGACCAATAGTAAAAACATATTTACTTTTTACCTTTTTACCTCTATGCAGAGCGATAGTGAGCTATTTCCTTTGCGATCTTGAGGTGACGATTGCGGACGATCTAGTGAACGAATTCAGATTCAGTCTTCTCCAGGTAAGAGCCGCTTCAATTAGCCATTGTTTAAGCTATATTTTATAGTTTTTCATTGTCATTTGGCCTCCATCAGGGGAGGAATTGAAAATTTTAGGGCTCCGGGGTTGACGCGGGTACTAAGCATGGACCCGCGCCAATCCGCTTTGTTTTACACAGAGGCCGCACCAGCTGGCGCGACTATCTGCCAGACAGCCGCGCCAACAACGTAACACAAATTCTGGCAAAAAATTCTCAAAAATTAACCAATGAAAATAAAATTTGAATACTTGAGGAGGTTTCTAACACTCCTATGTTTGATTTGGTGCAGGTATTCAACGAAAATGGTGATTGAATTGAAAGAAAGGGAGCACAGTGAAGAAGATGAGTTGGCAATGGAGAATGAGCAATGCATGAGTGCACTTCGGAATTGCAGGTTAAAGAAATTATTCTTAACACCATGTCTCAGGGTTTAGTCCGAATTATTACAATATTTGATAAGTATCTGGGATGAGGACGAAAAGAAGTTTAAACTTCGAGATCAATTACTTGAACTTGAAGTGTCTGATGTCTATTTCATCACTGGACTGTCCCGTAGAGGTCCATTTCTGCTTATGATAGGTACCAGGGCCTCTGGTGAAAAAATGGCAATGGTCATGTAGAAGGTGTGCCCAGGGGCACAAACTGGATCAGGTAGTGGAAAAGGCAACATCCATACTGTTCCTGACCTAGCACTCAGAGTGGTGATACATACTATTATGCGGTTTGCGGGGTCGCAGACACCACACGAGGCTACCAAAACACAACTCCTCCTGGCGTCAGAGTGCATGAACCCAAAAATATTTGATTGGGCCACAACCATAACTATGAATATCAAACGACAGTTAACCAAATGAAAAAAAGCCAAACTGAAGCAGTTTGGGTACGAATCAATCTTAGTATCATTCTTCCTAGAACGGCTACCTATCTTCCAGGGCTAGGGGGCGATAGTCCCAGATCCACCATTGAAAGATCCACGGATGGCTCGATGGGTATCATTAATGCTCAGGGCAGTGGGTGACCAACAGATGTCATGGCGGCCCAAGTTCTTTGGATGGCTACGACGACAACTGATCGTCATAGAGGACTAGCCCTATGCTGGTACTAATTTCACAGGAGACCCAGACCTTTCGCTCCTGGAAGGAGAGGACTGGGATGAGGAGTTGGGTAAGACTCTTTTCGGATTTTATGAATTTTATGATTTTTTGGTATACATGTATGTTCTAACAGCTAGTCCTATATATATGCAGATGTTGGCCCAGAGAGGCCTGCTGGGATGTCACCGATAGGGAGGAGGACTCCGCTCGCTTATGACCCTCAAGGTGAGGTGGGCGAGGGGGACACACTGGTACAGAACCTTGAGGGGATTGTTCGTGGGGTTCTGGACTATGCTTGCCTAGCTGATGTCCCTATGGCTTACCAGAGGCACACCATAGGGGTGCCGAGTCGCCTCCATCGCTTACTGAGGCGGTTGGTGTAGGCATTGATGTGCTACCATGAGCACCATGCCGATTAGTCGCCTAGGCTTTTATTTGCATATTTTTGAGAGACATGTCATCTCCGGATGTATTTAAAACAAACATGTATATTTTTGGGATTTTATATGATGCACACGTTGCAAACATTTCACACACACACACACACACACACACACACACACACACACACACACATATATATATTTCTACATGGATCTTTCTTACATACGATGATGTTTTTACAAATAGCGTAAATGTCTATCTAATACCATGTTGGCTACTGCCTCTGTTAATGTATTCATTCGTCTGGGTATATGCTGATATGTGATGTAATCAAAATTTCTTTCTAGTAAATGAATACGTAGATACAGTCTTAAAATGCATGGGTTCCTAACGGAATAATGACCATAGAGCTGTAACACTACAAGTTGCGAGTCTAGATATACAAGTAATGCACGAATACCGAGGTTAACGGCCTTGTTCAATAATTCCAAAACAACACTATATTCCGCGACATTATTTGTAGCAGGCCCTAGACAAACACCTTGTAAATTAACTAACTCACCAGCAGGATTGTAGATTACCCAGGCTGTCGAAGACAGATTCTTGGTACTGCGGGAGGCACCATCCGTGAAACCAACATAAGGTGTAATAGACATCTGCATAATTAGGAAGACCCAATGAGCAGAAAAACGTTTACAAAGAACACCACACCACACATGCACAAAAATGAAAAAATCACCTATGTACATATACTATGCAAGAATGAATCAAGCATAATACTTCTTCAGGTACAACCCATTCCTGGGCTATGCCAAGGGAAGACCTTCATAATAGATCATCTCATAAGCCCCATTTTTCAATACGCGTTTAATGATATAGGGCCCATGCCACATAGGTTGGAATTTGCCTGCCCCAAGCTTATCACGAGCTTGATCATACAAGAGGATGAGGTCTCCTTCGATAAAGGAGCGCGGAGAAACTGTTTGATCGAAATGAGCTTTAACCCACTTTTTCTGTGCCTCGATAACCAAAGCATCCAAGTGACGAGTTTCATCCAGTCTTTCAAGATATAGGAGACGTTCTTCCTCCGGGGAAGTATCGGGCAGTAATTACACAACCAACTTTAGTGAAGGGATCTCACATTCAACAGGAAGAGTAGCTTCCAGACCATACACCATCTTAAATGGTGTGAATCCGGTCACACTCTTCACTGACATTCAGTAGGCCCAAAGAGCTGAAAACAACTGGAGATGCCAATTCTATTTGTGTATACCAATTGTTTGTTGAAGCATTGTGACAAGAAATTTATTCATGGCTTCAACCTGGCCATTTTACTGGGGGTAATATGGCATCGAGCTGTCGTGACGCAAGCCCAACTTCGATGTCAGCTCTGCCATCATGTAGTCCCAAACATGAGAGCCATGATCAATGATGATGGCTTGAGGAATGCCAAAACGCGTGATCACATGGTTGAAAATGAATTAAGCAACTGTCTTACCATCTGCGGCCAATGTAGGCATCGCTTCGGCCCACTTGGTGAAGTAATCTATAGCAACGATGATATAAGCATGTCCCCCGGCCGAGTGAGGGTTACATGTCATAAAATCAATGCCCCATTTGGCAAAGGGGCCCACGGTAATGATAGGATGTAATGGGAGGGGCAGTGCACGCATCTTGCGTTGGAAGATCTGGCACGCGTGACACTTTCTTACTGCAACAATACAATCTTTAAATATAGATAGACAGAAGTAGCCCACATGTAGAATCTTTTGGACGGTAGCATAACCAGACATGTGACCACCACAGGCACCACTGTGACAGTCATTCATAACTTTCTCAGCCTCTTCTAAGGTCAAACACCGGCAGAGTACAGAATCGACTCCGACCCGATATAGGGTATCTCCGACAATGCGATATGGTTGCGACTGGTGTCGAACATGGCGTCGAGCATTCTTCGTTAACTTGGACTAGAAGGTAGATGTCTGGAGGTACACAATAATATTTCCGTACCATAGATCGAGAGTGTTGATTAAGAAGAGAGTTTCGTCCGAGATATGATCCTTAGATTGAGGCGGAACAAAGTTGGTAGGGAGAGAGAAAATGAGATCAGCAAAGACCAGTGACTTCTTCGATTTGGCAGTAGTGAACTCCAAATAAAACTCTTGAAAGATCACAATCCATTTTGAGTACTTTCCCCCCAGAAATTGTCGAGACAAAATGTAAGTCATGGGGTTGCAGTCGGAAATAACAGTTATCGTGCGCAACAGGATGTAATGGTGAAACCGCTGAACAGCCTGGACCGTGGCAAGCATCAACTTATTGATGTGGGAATAACGCGTTTCAGTGTCAAGGAGATTCCGAGACAGATAATAAACCACGTGTTCATTACCGTCATCATCATCCTGTACCAGAACCATGGTAATTGTGCTTAATTCGACAACCAAATAGAGGGTAAAGTTGCGATGATAGTTTGGAGGACGTATTAATGGAGCGTTGATGAGTAACGTCTTAAGGTTATAGAAATATTGCTGAGCAATCTCATCCCAACATAAAGGGACGTTCTGTTTGAGAAGATGCGTAAACCCTTTGGCTACCTCTGCATAGTTCGGGATAAAGCGACGTAAAAAATTCGCTTTCCCCTGAATACTCTGAAGTTGATGTAGCGAGGATGGGGAGGGGAGATTAACAATAGCCTCGACCTTGGGAGGGTCAAGGCGAATTCCATTCTTATGGACAATGAATCCTAAAATCCGACCAGAGTCAACGTATAAGATGCACTTGTGAGGATTAAGCCTGATGTTGTAACATCTACAACGGAGAAAAATCTGGCGGAGATGTTCTGGATGGTCTTCGCGTAGAGCTAAATGAGCTGGAAGGTCATCCGGGTATGACTGAACAACATTACATATGTCGTGAAAGGCATAGGACATGGCACGCTGGAAGGTAGCCCCAATGTTTTTTAAGCCAAAAGGGAGCTTCTTCTAGGTGAATGTTCCCCATGGACAGATGAAAGCGATCTTATGTTGATCGGGAAGGATATTGATTTGATTATAACCCAAAAATCCATCCATAAGGGAAAAGATCTCATTCCCCGTACAATCATCAATGATCTGATCTATAAAGGGGGTGGGATAGTTGTCCTTAGGGCAAGCCCGATTGATATCTCGATAGTCAACACAAACTCGAATTGTGCCCTGCTTCTTATCCACATGGACAATATTGAAAACCCACTATGTCAGAGGGATTGGATATATGAAGCCCGCTTTAAGAAGTTTCTCAACTTCTGCTTTTATAGTAGCAGCTTTCCGAGGATGCACTAGGTGCAGACACTGACACACAGGCTTCGCACTAGGATAGGTGGGAATTTTGTGCACAAAGATACTGGGATCGATCCCAGGCATCTCTTCATAAGACCATGCGAAAACATCACAGAATTTGAGGAAAAGGCTAGCGTACACTTTAATCTCATCAGGAGAACAAGTGACTCCTACATGGATGTTCTCGATGACCCCTGGTTTAACGGAGATGTCGATAGGCATCGTTTGGGTAATATTACTCAGATTTCCTTCCGAAAATACTTCATGAGTCAATATTGGCGTTTGGAGAGGTGGAGAGGGAACTTGATATGAAAAACGCTGGAGACAATTAGACATTGCCCCCAGGCCGGGCATGAACGAGGAACGTTGATGTCCATCACTCCATGGCATATATTCGAGAGACATAGTATCCACAATAGCTTCGTCAGATGGAAAAACTTCTCTCAAAGGATCGGGTGAATCTGCATTGCCGAGCCAAGGGGATTGAGAATAAACATCAAGAGCCACGCTCAAAGGAGAATTATCAGTAGGAGGAGGATATGATGCTGCAACGATCTCGCAATAATTAATTTCAACTGGGGTCAGAGGCATCGATTCTCCAAAAGAGGAAACCTTTTTAGGAGAAGGGATGATCCACGGGTCATCTGACCTAGAGATCATGTTGACTTGAACAGTGTTTGGTGGTGGAATGGGAAAAATACCCATGAGAATGGGGTCCTTGAAAAGAACTGGTCCTATACTGTCTAGGGGATTAGGAATTTGATCCACGTATGGCACATTGTTCTCGGAGGATGAGGTAAAGAAAGACAACTCATCAACAGTAATAATCTTGCCCTCATGCAGAAATTTCAAAAGCCGAAAGAGGGTGGACGGAACACACAACATGGCGTGGGTCCAACTGTGACCGAGTAGAAGATTATAGTTGAGTTTGGCATCAACAACTTACACTTCGACGTTGACTATCTTACCTTGCAATGTGATCGGTAGACTCGCGAGAACACCCAAGGGTTTTGATGCCCTTCCATCAAATGCCTCGAGGGCATTGGGAGATGAAGTGAGGGTTGGAGAGTCGATGGCATTCCAGCAAGCAGATGAAATAACGTAGGTAGAGGCACCTTCTTCCACAACGGCTCTGTGAATATTGAGACCGTTGATGCCAACTTGTATAACAAGGGCAATATAGTGTGGAAGTGGAGGGATGAAATTCTATAGATCGAAGGTGAGAAGGCTAGAATCGGCAGGATCAATTCCGTCGATTGCGGATAACAGAGCTTTCCATTGAGATGGGAAACTCTGAAGCACTTCCAACGCAGACATTGTGGAAGGTGCCTGTGCCAAGTCCTCAACAATGCTGTAATGCTGAGCAGCATGGGCATTTGGATTATAGGAAGACTTTCGGAGAACACCTTTGGAAGGTGGCCGTACAACGGGTTCAACACTGGGCTTCTCAATTTCAAGAGGACCAGGGGCAGGTGGGGGAGGAGGGCCATCAATGACTTCCTTCCCAGCTGCCTGCCGTGATCTGGCATAATCCTTAGACCGAGTGGCAATAGAAATAGGTGCAACACCATTCATCATGAAAACCTGAGACCCAAACGGTGCAAATGGTGAAGGCTGTTTGATCATCTGGGTCTGCTGAGATGGAAAAGGTTCCTTAAGAACTACCGGAGTTCCCTTAAAG
This sequence comes from Pinus albicaulis, assembly GCA_034641835.2. Taxonomy (NCBI): domain Eukaryota; kingdom Viridiplantae; phylum Streptophyta; class Pinopsida; order Pinales; family Pinaceae; genus Pinus; species Pinus albicaulis. The sequence goes on from CM076582.1 coordinate 738,763,324, forward strand.
CCCTTAAGAATTTGAATAACTTCGGATCGTCTGGGACAATCTTTGGTGTAGTGGTCTTCATCACAGATCAGGAAAGGGTACTTCAGTTTTTGTTGTGAACCATCGTTGGCATGTGGTTTGGAGGATTTTGGTTTTTGGGCATCGGATTTGGCTTTGCCTTTGCCCTTCTTCTTCCCTTTGGAAGTCTTGTCCGTAGGATTGGTCTGAACGACATTGACCTTCGCGGTCTTACCAGAATCTAGAGTAGCTGGAGGGGCAGAATTTTTGGAATAATTCGATTTCTGCTTCCCATTAGAAGACTTGCGAGAAGTCTGAGAGATGGAACCAATAACACTGTCAACCAATGGGGTAGCTAGTGCTTTAGAGGTCCCTGGTCGTGGGGCATCAGTTAATATATCATATAACGTGACGGACTGGGAGTAAACTAAATCAAGGTACTGGGCATGAGCAATGGCTTGTTCCTCTGTTACAGATGCCCCAATAGCAATGTCCTGTGCAATTTTTTTGACAAAGGAGGTAGTGAACCAGTGAGTTATAAACTGATCAGGAATGTCAAACTTGATCAGATGACGACGACGTCTCCACTCATGAATATGATCTGAAATATGAGTGGCTTTATCCTGTTTCAGAGATGTCAGGAGATGCGTCCCGGCTTCATAACGAACCGGTAACCGGAAATGCGTCAAGAATGCCATAGCTAGAGTATTAAAATCTTGAAAATACCACAGGGTAGTTCTATGTACGATTTAGCAGCAGCGTCGGTGAGAGTGCACTAGAAAATACGTAGAAGAACTGAGTCATCTATCCAAGAGTTCGAAGAAAAACACAAATGGTATGTCATGACATGTGCTTGGGGGTCTTCTCCAGATTTACCCTTGAATTTAGGACAATCACCAGGCACCTTCGTCGAAACTGGAGGCCAATATGGATTATGAAGAATCGGATCATTGGTCAATTTGGACATGTCCAGTAACTCCAACATGGCGAGAAAAGGTAACTGAGGGTTAAAAGGCATACCAGGTCCCTGATAAGGACCTGTACCTATAATCCAACCTGGTTGAGCATAACTCTTCCCCCATTGGTTCTGTCCCGAAGGATTATGACCATAGGGGGTATAAGTTGTATAATTGGGTTGATATGGTGGCTGAAAACTAGGATACGGGGGTTGATAACCAAGGTATTGATTCTGATTATATGTGGGCCCCATTTGAGCAGTGTATGGATTTGACTTCGGAGTATAAGTGTAGCCTGGCTATTGAAGGTAATAACTAGAACCTTGGGGCGGGTTGTAAACTGGTCGAAACTAACCTTGAAGGTAATAGCCGCCTTGGGGTCGAACAAGTTGCTGGTAAGTGGGACCCTGCTGAGTCTGATAAGTGAGGCACACAGGTGGATTTGGCTATGTCATAGAATAGATCGGCTGCTAAGCAGGGTTAACAGGTTGCGAAGGTTGTCCTGGTTGAACAGGTTGACCTGGCTGTGCAGGTTGGCCTGGTTGAATAGATTGGCCTAGCTAAATAGGTTGCCCTGGTTGAACATGTTGACCCGGTTGATGAAGGACACCAAGCTGCCCCAGCTGAGCAGGTTGGCCTGATGGCTGGGTAGGGCCAGGTTGTGCCTGATAACCAGGTTGGCCTGTGACAGGACCATAAGATGACCCTGGCTGTGAAACATTTTGACCAATTGGAAAATGAGGTTGCTAAGGTTGCACCAACGGTTGAGAAGGATGGGTTTGCCCCCCAGGACCGTACAATGTTCCAGGTTGATACCTCGGTTGCCTTGCTGGTCCTTGAGTTTGCCTTGGTTGGACCACATGGTGAGGCTGCAGAAGTTGACCTTGAGGATTGTAAGACTACCCTTGCAGACCGTAAAACAATCACTATTGGACCGAAGGTTGTACCTATAAGGGTTATCCTTGTGGGTCGTACGCATAACCTCGCTGAGCCGAAGGTTGTCCATGGAAGGGTTGTCATTGTGGACCAGAAGCATATCCTTGTTGAAACAAAGGCTGTCCCTGAAGGTTTTTCCCTTGTTGATTAGAAGGTTGGCCAGGTTGGGTAGACATAAAGCCGTTAATATACTGATAAGCCTCATGAGTAGGAAAACAAAGAGGGTTGCCTTGCTCATCATATTGATATGGAAATACATAAATCGGGGCACCATCCGCTCCATAATGGGAAAATTAAAGACGATTAAGATCTTGAGAGGACTGACCAACCTTGAAGTTTGACGACTGTAAAGACAGTCGATACTCCTCGAGAGAAATATTCTCCAGAATAGCAGAAGCTGTATAAACATCTTCAGGAACTGACGAGGTCCTAGCTGACTGAGTAGTGACAGTAGGCGTAGATGCAGCCACACAGAAAATAGGTCTAATAGGTGCCGATGTAACAAAAGGAGATGCCATGAGAGGCGTCGATGGCAACATCCATAACATGGGAATGGTCGACATCATGGACGGAGTTGAAACTCCGATAGAGGCAATGGCGGCCATGACCTGACTTAAAGACCTATATCCAGCCGAGAGCGAAGGACCAGGTGAATACAGAACATAAGGTTCGGGGATGTCTTCAGGAAAAAGATGGTAATCTTCACCAGAAGTAGGAATTCCCTCACTAGGAGAAGGACTGGATGAGTCCATATCTGACCCTGTCGTAAGATCTTCTAAAAGATGACGGGGACTAGGAGGTATGATAGCAGCCAAAAAAGGCGATCCTGATGTAAGAGGAGGGAAGTGTTCCCCTACTCCAAATCCAAACCAAGCATTGGACAAGGGCCAATTGAAGTCAAATGGTCCTCCAAAGGGAAGTTCAGATATAACCGGTCCCTCATCGGGAAACTCGGATACAATTGGCTATTGATACACAACAAAGGACTGGGAGACCTTTGATGAATCGTCTGTGTAAGGACTACCAATAGACAAAACTGAGGGTTCTGCCACTGTGACTGTAACAAAAAGAGGAAGAGATCAAAACAAAGACACACGGGAAAAAACCAAGGCAAACAACAATAGGCCGAAAAATCAATCTCTAAATGGGTGTGTGATCGTAGGTGATTAATTTTATCACATTGAAACTGGAAACTTCATTGTTTCATGTTTTAAGAGTCTAGAAACAAGTAAAAGGTGACTCTATCACTTTCATTTTGGAGACAAGCGTGAAAGGACAAGCGCTTGATGATATTTTCAATTTAGTGATTCAGTAAAGATCAAAATGACTGCTCTAGTAATCTATGCAAATGGGTGTACCAGATATCCGTGAACTACCATATACACCTTGGTAAAAATGAAAGAGAAATCAACCAAGGACTTGACGTATGTGTAGGTAATCTGTCCAAATGTTGTTTCTGGTGTATCACGGGTAAAAGGCGGCATACTCGGCTTCCTACAGATAAAGGATTGCAACCTAATGGGGTCTCCCTTTATATACGTGACGGTACGGGGAGCACAAGTCCGTACTAGCGCTGTCTGTAGCCGGATGGGGAGCGATAACTGCTAGGCTTAGAGACACCAGAACACGTCTCTACCTTTGACTACTAGATGTTTCGTTAATGTTTCAATGTTGCCTTAGGTTAATTCAGTAAATTTTAAAGTTGATCTTCAATTTACGTTTCAATTTCCAGGCCCTATCGAATGTTGGATCTCATAAAACCTCTAAATGTAAACTACATGCCACAAAATATCATTTTGTTCAATGAAGAGCTATCTATGGGACAGTTGAGAGCTTTTCAAATGATAACAAAATGAACACACAAAAACATCCACTACTGTTTCCAATGCAAGATAATGAAACTAGAAAACTTCTCTCTAGAGTTAATAATGCGAAAGAGCTTTCAATTTTCACTATGCCAATCAAAATGCAAAAGATTTTGTTTTTGTATTTTTCAATATTTTTAGAGCAAATGCACTAAATGAATGAAAAACTAATGAAAACACCAATTCGAGAAACGAGAGAGAGAGAGCTGAAATAAACAAGTTCACTCAATACAAACACACACAATCAAGACTCAAACTGATGACGAAATCCCTCGAAGCGAAGAATAATCTCGAAAGAGACTCAAACAAACCGTGTAATATAGGCTTGGAGTAACACAAAGCGAAATCGAACGAAAGAAAGGACAATCAATCAATTAATGCAATGATTCAATGGGATTGACCAAGACGAATGTAGAGAAGCGAAAAAAAATTGACCGGGCAAGAAAAGACCCAAAACTCCCATGGGAAGCTTAGCACACTAAAGCACCTAGAAGCCCTAGGGCTAAAATGAAAAACTGACAGTAAAGGGAAAACAGCCGGAGGACAAGGGCTAAACACAGTAAAAAATGACTCCAAGGCACTCAATCAATCAGAAAAATTACACCAGGACCAAAACTCAAGCTTAGAGAGCCCAAAAGCAAGCAAACCCTAACACCAAGAAGAGTTGGCGTGCCTGTTTGGTTGTAATCTATGCAAAAAAGGCATTGACGTGGGGGCCTAACTAGAAACAAGCGCCAGCTAGCACGAATTTCAGGGGAAAAGCCGCACCAATCAAGTTTACCCTAGAAAAATGATGAAATTGGACAAACAGAGACTGGATTTGGTTTTCTCGGGGCTGAACAGGGGTTTAACACCAATGAAGGTGAACCATAAAAGTAAATAAATCAATCTAAAGCCAAAAACAACCAAAAGAGGAAAGAATAACTCCAAATGATTCCCTAGCGAAGTCACCAAATTTTTGAGAAGGTAAATCCCCTCTGCGGAAAGAGGCGATCCCACTAGCCCTAGATTGGGTCTAGAAACAATCGAATCACGCAATGACGTTGGTTCCTAGTTACAAGAAAGAAAAAAGATCGTGATAAGTAGCCTACCTTGAATCCCACGCTACTGTTGTCGATGAAGAAGTGGTGCTCCTCGTCCCTAGCCTGACAGATCACAATCCTTTCGTTCGTCACGTCCGGACACCTGTACACACGCAGAGAAAGGACGCCATACAACATAATACTTAAAGCATGTAACTATATATCAGTTAGAGAAGATATAATTCGTTGCATCACATAAAAGAGTAAACACAAGAATGGAACCAAAATCGGAGTCGCTTATATTATAAATGAAAAAAGGGAGATTACAACCAAATGCTCTGACGCTATGATCTTCCTTCGGCAGGGCTTGCAGCGGAGCATGTCTCAACAAAGCCTGTCGGGAATCTAGATGAATCTCTCTCTCTTACGAGATTCTCTTCAGCTTAGCTCTCAATAGTTTCCCAGCTATAGTTTCCTTCCTACAAGTTCATCTAGCTTGCTAATGGAGAGGGAAAGCTTTTATAGATGGAGGAAGGGAAGTTGGGATCCCTATAATCATGGGATAGGTCCTATCTCTTAGGAAGGTTCCATGAGAGCTGGAAAACCACTTCCTATACATGGAGATCTGGAGCCAAACCACTCAACTCATTTTGATGATTCATTCTAGATTTTTTTAGAATCAAACTTCTGCCATTTATTTTTAAAAAACATCCCTCAATAATCTTGGCGCGAGTGAAACACAGGGACAAAGCACCAGTTGGCGCACCCTCTAGTATGGATTTCCCCATTGGCGTGAGGGATGAACTGGCTAGTCGCACCAAGGCTAAAACATCTATTTTTAGGGTTTTTCAGAGGAAATGTTATTCAGGAGAATATTTGTCCTTATGAAAGAGGATGTCATGAAGGTGTTTTCAGGACATTTTACTGTTCACGGGTCACGGGAATAGTCCTCTAATGTACGGGATGAGGGATTGCAGGGACGATGAAAAAATGTTGTGTAACAGCCTTTACATACCTTCGAGTATATTTGTGAGGACAAGTTTAGGTTGCTATCCATCCATAGTGAACTGATTCGTCTGCCTTGTAACTTGTGATACACCAAACACAACATTCGGGGAGATTTCTTTCCCGTACTTCTTGGTTTTCCAAAAGGTATTCTGCAGTTCACAATTACTTGGTAAACCTTTTTCCAAGAATTGCCCTTTTATTTTGTTTTTTTTTTTTTTGGTCATAAAATAAATCAATCATCGTGGAATAACATCATCCCTTTCCCCTTCGTTTGCGTAGAATAACATTGAAACCACCTTTACCACCGAAATCCACTTCTGGTCGGTGAAGGCGACATATCTCTACCAAAAATAGCACTATTAGTACCTCTGGTGCGATATCATCCTCACATATACTAGAGTTGGCACAAGTTGTTTCAAAAAATCCTAGTTCATCCATTTTTTTCATGACAGAGTCCTCACAGCTACCCGTGGTCACAATCCATCAAATCAGTGAGACCATACCTCCCGAACTTGACGTTGTTCAACTGGAAGTTGATCCAGATCCTGTCACTTTTTTTCCAGTACATCTAAATCCCGAAGTTGAACGACCAGAATTTGTTCCTGTATCGGTCGCCCCAAAATCTATTGTAGCCATTGAGTCTCCCATATTGCGCAGTCAACCTCCTAAAATATACTTTGGCCATGACTGTGAAATTCTTCCACCTAGTTTAATTTCGATTGAAGAAATCCCACAAGACGAAACTACTTTAAATCTAATTCATTTTGGGAGGGAGCTTTAACTGTACGAGTCTTTTTCTCAATCACATGCCTCTGCTTTTTTTGATCCTACATCTATTCAAGTTCCTGTAGATCCAATAGGGTATACATTTGGTCAAATCACCATGCTTGAGCCAACATCTTCGGCTGGAATATTTGTTCCAAGTGCGACAACACCTACTCTCGCTACCCCTTCGATGTTGACAACTTCACTAGAGACACATTTATATGGTGGCCCTTTCATCCCACCTAGTTACCAATATTTATCTGGAACCTTCTCTAGTGCATCCTCAAACCCATGGAATTCACTAATGTCATCGTCTGGTATTATATCAAGTACACCTCTAGTGAGTATTGAACAGCTTGATCCTTTATATCCATCATCAGGGAAATATCAAGCTGGTCCATCTGGGTATATTCCATCCAGTACAATTTCAATTGGACTCCCTGCATTTGGAGAACAATATTTTCCATCTTATTATAATCCTCATGTTTGGGAGCAACCTATCATCACCCACTTTGACAGTACTCCATTGTTATTTTCTCATCCTAATGTCCTAATGAATGTTTGTCAATAGCAACCCACTTTGCCTATCCAACCACAAACAATTGTACAATCGTATCAACCGGTTCAACCTGTTACACCCACATCAAATCCACTTGTTAATACATCTTTACCCCTATTATAGGCCCAAACTGTCGTACCACAACCATCTCAGGTGGGTCCTTCAACCCAATACCATAAAGTATTGGGCACTCAAACTCCAACTCCTTCGATTTGTTTACAACAACCACTTGTATTCGAAATCATTTATTCACAAGCTGGATTACCATATTATGGGATGTCGTAGCAACAACCATGTTATACCTATCCTCAACTGAATCCAAGCTATCATATTTTATGTTATAATATTGGTGGAAGACCCCTTGGCAGCCACAAACGCAAATTCCACAACCTTCATTTCAACAAGTAGTGTGCCCAGGTTTTGATCAACAGAATCCTTAAGCATTTGCTTATCAAAAAAACCCCTATCTGGGTTACCAGCGATATATTCCTTATGTTGGTGCTCAAAGGCATGCTTCCCAAGAAATTCTATCATACCCTGGCTATGTTGAACCCGAACTTAATCAATATTTTCCATTTGTTGCAACTTTAGAGTTACCGGATTTAAATCGGCTCACCAACGATCCAATCAACTATGCTCCTTGGTGGTTGGTGATACCTCATAAATTACCCTCATATATTCCTAAGTTCAATGGAGACGCTGGGGAAGACCCTTCGAATCATGTTATGAATTATCATTTTTGGTGTTCATATAACTCCCTAAATGATGACTTTGTTTGACTACGTATCTTCCAGCGTACGCTCACTGGTCCGGCTATAAAATGGTACATTGAGTTACCACGAGATTATTTTGATAATTTCTCTACCCTAGCTATTGTCTTTTGGACCCACTTCTAGTTACCTATATGATATGAAACTGGAACAGAAATCTTGACTAATTTTAAATAGACTAATGCTACTCACATTTCTGATCATATTCTTGATTGGTGTCATCGTCGAAGAATGGTTAAGACATTTTTTCCTGATGAGCTCCTTGTTGAATGGTTCATTAAGTCCCTGTTACCATCTATAATTGAGGATGTGGCTAAGGGTGGCATTGTCACTGAAGAGCAGGTCATTGTTCATGCCCAATATTTAGACTTTATTTATACTCAGTCTTGCACGCTCTGTGAGAAAATTCCTAACACGCCACGATCTAATTTTATTGTTCCTCCTTCATCTAAGGAATCTCATGCCAGAGACTGTATGATCAATGCTACAATCACACATCACACTATTTCATTTGATCCTACACCTTCTTCCGAAATCCATGCTGTGTCATCTGACAAGGGCAAAAGTGACAAGCAACTTGGAAGTAAGACAAAGGGGAAATAAAAGAAAAATAAAAATTTTACCCTGTAGGATCGATCATTTAATCAATCATTTGGAGTTCGGAAACCTTATTACCCTTGCATAATCTATAATGAGGAACAATTTTTTCGAGACTGTCCTCACCATGCTAAAGTCTCAAAAATGGTTAAGACCTCACATGTGTCAGCTGTGTTGATAGATCCATTTCCAAATCCAAACACCAATTTGGTTGCTACGGATCCAACTTCTAGTTCCCAATTTCTTATGTTGTCTATCACAAAGCCATCAAATGATGTTTTTGTGTCAAAGCGTAATAAATATTACAATAGTCAGGTTACTGATCAACCTACTAACTCAACCACGAATCCATCTACGGAATAGATACTGCCACCTGTTATTCCTGAATTGACGATCAAGCCACCGAAGGTAGCCGTTCATAAATTGACATTTAATCCTCAAGCCAGAGCTGCTCAAAATTATAATATAGTTGAAGATTTGGCTCAATCCCCTTTACCTATGTCAGCGCTTGAGGTGCTTCAAAATTTTCCCTCCTAAAAGCATGCTTTGTTGTCAGAAATTGGTGGAATTGATCCAACAGATTCCAATCTCGTAGTCTTTAATCATACAGGTTATGTGCCACAATTACTTGCAAAATTAGAATTCTCCATACAAGTAAATGTTCTCAATCACCTTGTTCATCATATTATTTTTTATGAGGGAGCATCTACATGTATTATGAGTCTAAACTGCTGGAAATCACTTGGCTCAACGCGCTTGTCTCAATCTTCAACAACAACATTGAAAGCATTCGATGGACGTACATATAAGCCTTGTGGTATTATCAATAACCTGCATGTTGAACTAGAGGGAAAAACAATGAATGTTGAAGTTGAGGTCGTTGACAGACCCCTTGAATACAATATTTTACTTGGAAGGCCATGGGTATATGTTATGACTACGATCGTTTCTACGTATTTTAGAATGATCATCTTTCCACATAAATGTGTCATTACAGTCATCAATCAGCTATCCTTGTTTGCCTTCAGTTCCCAGGTAACTGGAATTGTTCTGTTAGTTCACGCACCCCAACTCGCACTTCAGAACATTGTTGTAGGAATCTTAAAGGATTCCACCCTCATGGGAACCCTTGAATTACTGCCGCCTGCGACGTCGATAAAAATTACAAACATAGAGACCTCCTACATGATATCTTCCACTCCATCTGGCTTAAGGAAGATTACAAGTGATTCTGAATTTGTTATGTTGGATGAGTTTCTGTCACCCAACCTAATTGAGCTAGCAAAACAATCAATCTATATGGCTTGGGTAGTGAATTTGAAATCATCATTGTCGGTTGTTTGGGTTGATCGTTCATTATATTATGGTACTCCGTCTAATCCTTTTTCCTCAACTTTCTTGACATATGAGAATATTCTGGAAACCATGATGTCAGAAGGAGAACCATGGGAAGATCATCATCATCGTTCCCATCTTCCAGATTATGAAGAAGATAATCTTAGTGAACTATATCACCCATTGATCAAAAATTTCTTTTCGAATTATTTTCCTATTAATGCAATAGATTCCGAGCGAAATTTATCAAATATTGAAGAAACCATTTCTATCGATATTTTGACCAAACCTGGCATAGAAGAAAACATTCATGTTGGTGTATCTTGTTCTCCATCATAACTCGAAACATATCCCTCTCTATTTCATGAATTTTGTGAAGTATTTTCTTGGTCTTACGAGGAAATTCCGGGCATAGATACTAGTATCATTGAACACACTATTAATATGTACCCTGATGTCAAGCTGGTACGTTAACGCCTTCATCCAGTTCATTCGAAGAAGGTCGTTGCCATTAAAGCAGAAGTTGAAAAACTTTTGCGTGATGGTTTCGTTTACCCTATTCCGTTAACTGAGTGGGTTTCCAACATCATTCCTGTTATGAAAAAAAGGAACCATCAGAGTGTGTGTCAATTATCGGGATGTCAATATTGCTTGTCCAAAAGACAACTATCCTACTCCCTTTCTCGACCAGATTATTGACGATTATGCTGGATGCGAAATATTTTCATTCATGGATGGATTTTCTCGCTACAATTAAACCAATATCCACCCAAAGGACTAATATAAGACAAGATTCATCTGTCCCTGGGGCACATTTACTTATCAGAAACTCCTATTTGGTTTAAATAACGTTGGGGCAACTTTTTAGAGAGAAATGGAATATGCTTTCAATGACATCAAGTACATTGTTCAACCCTATCTAGATGATTTACCCGCGCATTCACGAAGCTGGACTGATTACCCGATGAATTTGAGAGCTATCTTTTTACGCTGCCAACACTAAAAAATATGCCTCAAACCACATAAATGTGTGTTTTGTGTTGGTTTTGGTCATTTTCTTGAATTCGTCATCTCAAAAGAAGGAATTTGAATCGACCCCCTTAAGGTCCATGCTATTCTTGAATTTTCCTGCGCCCTCAAATTTGCTTAAGTTACAGAAACTTCAAGGAAATTCTAACTTCATAAGGAGGTTCAAACCAAACTACATCGAAATGGCTAAAGGATTTACTCGGCTCTTGAAAAAGGGGATTCCATTCTATTGGGACCAAGTTGCGCAAGCTTATTTTGATGCTGTCACAAATACACTTGTCTGGACGTCATTAATGTTACCCCCCAATTAGTAGAGTGATTATTTCTTATATATCGTCGTGACTGATACAAACATTGCTATGGTATTGGTCCAAGTAGAAAATGGGATAGAAAATCTGATCTATTCTTTGAGTCGTAATCTCAATGATACGAAAGTGAAGTATTCATACGTAGAAAAGCTTGCCTTGGTGGTTGTTCAAGCTGTCCAACGATTTTGCCTCTATATCCTGTTCCAAAAGACCATTGTCATTTCGGATTGCAACCCCATGACTTATATCTTATCATGTCAATTGTTAGGGGGCAAGTATTCAAAATGGATTGTCATTTTGCAGGAATTTGATTTGAAATTCATCAAATCCAAGTCAAAGAAGTATTTAGTTTTGCCTGAGCTTCTCTGTGACCTTCCCTCTTATAATACTGCTGCTACGTCGAAATAATCTATTCATGATGAGTCTTTTTTTCTAATCGAATCATCTGATCCTTTGTATGGGGATTTTATCATTTATCTCCACACCCAAAATTTTTGGCCTGATACCTCTCGCTCTGACCAGCGATGTATTCAATACCAAGCCAAAGATTATCTAATCATCGGCGATACACTTTATCGTCATGTTGTTGATACATTTTTAAGAAGTTGCCTCACTCATGAGGAGGCTGAAAAGGTTTTAAATGATTGTCATGTTGGGGCTTGTGGTGGACACTTATCCGGATATGCTACCACATAGAAGATACTCTGCACTAGTTACTTTTGGCCTACCATATTTCGCGACTGCATCCTCGCGGTCAAAAGTTGTCATGCGTGCTAAATATTTGATCATAAAATCCGCAAACCGCCAGCTCTAATTCATCCTATTGTCTTTGTGGGACCATTTTAAAAATGGGGTATTGAATTCATGACCTGTAACCCTCGTTCGTCCGAGGGGCATGGTTATATTATTGTCGCAGTAGACTAATTTACCAACTGGGCCAAAGCAATGCCTACATTTAACAACATGGGACATATAGCTGCATTGTTTTTCTTTAATCATGTCACTGCACGGTTTGGTGTTCCACAGGCTATAGTCATAGATCATGGTAATAATTTTCACAATCACATGATGACTGAGTTGATTTCCAAGTTAGGACTGTCACATGATAGTTCTACTGCTTATTATCCACAATCAAATGGAAAAGTTGAGGCTATTAACAAGATTCTTAAACGAATGCTTCAACAAATGATAGGAGTTCATAAACGAAACTAGAATTTGATCATGTACTCGTATTTGTGGGCATACCGAACCTCGGTAAGAAACACAACCAAATTTACCACCTTTCAATTGGTGTATGGTTTGGAAGCTATCTTGCCAATCCAATGTGAAATACCGTCGTTAAAACTCGAAATCAACTTGTTACCTGACACCTCAGATGAAGAAGCGTGTCTTTTTAACGCCGTCCATCTCGATGAAATGCATCATGAAGCCCAATTGGCCAATGAAGCACATAAGAGACGTTTAAAGGCGCAATATGATAAGCATGTCCAGTCTGGCATTTTCTTAGAGGGTGACTTGTTCCTTCTTTATGATCAGGAAGCTGATGTAATAGGTACATGGAAATTTGAGCTTATGGCATGACCCCTATATTGTCAAAAGAGTTCCTGCTAAGGGTGCCTATGAGTTGGTAGATTACGATGGAATTCTATTGGCGCAACCACGAAATGGGTTGTATCTAAAACGTTACTATGCTTAATCATGAGCGTAGTAATTTTTTGTATTACATTGTGTATATGTTGTTGATTTTTATTTAATATCTTAGTTTATTTTTAGATCTTTCTTAAATTTAGAAATCCACTTTACATTTCATCGCAGATGTCTGAATCTTTGGAAATATTTTTTGGGTATGCTGATGGTGCTAGTCATAGTACGCAGAATCTATCCTCTATAGCATGGGCCATTTTTGCTCCGAATGATGAGTTAGTGAGTTTTCAAGGGATTTGTATTGGTCGATCTACAAAAAATATCGCTGAGTATAGCACATTGATCGAACTTCTCTCTGATGCCATTTCATTTGGTATTAACCGCATCATCATAAGGTTAGACTCACAACTTGTGGTATTACAACTTACTAGTGTTTATACTATTAGAAATCCAACACTGCATCATATGTTCTTAAGAGTTCAACTGTTGGAAAGACATTTTGATTTCATTCAATATCAACACATTTCTAGAAACTTGAACACATTAACTGATTCTTTAGCAAATTATGTTATAGACATACATTTACAACACACGTAAAGAAACATTCACATAATTGAATAGGATTACGCAATAAACATAGGAAAACACTGAAATCAAATATATAGATAGTTATAGGTGTTACACCATTTTTTGGTCATCTAACCTATTATCATTAGATGAACCCAAGTACACCATGTAAGACCAATTTTACCCTAAGTAAAATTGCTTTCACTATGTGAAATAACTTATTAAAACACCTTTATTAAGTTGTTTATGGTATAAACAGGAAACCCCAAAAGGAAATAATAAACAAATCTATATTTGTTTATATTTCCTGGTCATATTTAACCCAAAACAAGGAAATCAATTAAATAAATCCTTATTTATTTGATTATTTCCTAGGAATAGGTTATTTAAATCCTTATTTAAATAATATTCCTAGTTAAATTTGACTAAATCATTTATAAATAATTAAATAAATCATTATTTATTTAATTATATTCCCACCATTTCCTTAAAATAATAAATAAATTATTTATTTATTTATTATTTATAAATAAAGGAATTGACCCAAGTCAAAAATCATTTTCCCTCCAACAAATATAATAAAATATTCCTAAAGGGTGGTTCTAGAATTTGATTAATAATATTTTATTCATGCACCAAGTTCTAGATCGCCCTAATATTTTGTTCTAAATAGAAGGGTTTTCCCCATTCATTAGTCACCTTTCATTGCATTAGATCACTCTAGATCTATACACTTGGTCACATTCTCCATTTTTTCCTTGTGAGCTCCCTTTGAGTTCTATGTTTGTCTGGGTTTTCTACACCAACAAGAGAGAGAAATTTTAGATATGAAATGTTGAGGAATTTCAAGAACCCATCCCATTGAGGAGAATCGAAAACACCTTTCTTGTTTTCCTCTCAGGTGCCCCCTTTTAATATAATTTTTTTTTTCAAATACATTGTTCTTGTCTTGTCTATTGGATGCATGGAGCCACATTTTATTTTTACTGCTTAATGTCTTTTATGCTTAGATCTGGATTTGTGCAGCATTATTTGGATCAACTAATTGCAGACTTAAAGATATTGGCAGCCATAATTGATGTTAGGGCTATTTGTTATGCGTAGCTAAAGTGGTCTTTTCCGACGAAAGGTTCATACTAACAATAGGTTTTAAAAAAAATTGTGCCCAAGACACATTGGTCATCTGACCTTAAAATCTATGCCACATGTCAAAATTAAACCAGTGATGCTCATGGTAACATACTACTGATCTAGTTATCCTATGCAGTAACAACATCCAATGGTTAGGATCACCAATAGTATGGTGTTGCAGTCGCATGGGTAACTCTTCGATCTGACAATCCAAAATCCCGAAGGTCAACCCCTCTATGTGTTGTTGAAGCTCAGCAAGAGTCTTAGTCATATCCAAATCCTAAAGGATTTCTCTCCCGAAATCCCTCTCTGTTGGCTCATCCACTCCATTCTCTAATTCTCCCACTGGTTGAACTCAACCCACATATGCATTACATCAAAGATTTAGTTTAGTCTTGAGAAAACATAAAAATACAAAAACATGTATAAACCTTAGAAAAAATAAAAAAAAATATGGTCAAAACATTCTTACCAATTGCACACCATTGAGCACCTTCTATTAAAGCTAAGTCTAGATCTCCTCAGAATTCAATGCCTGCATATGTATAGTCATCGATAGTGATAATCTGTCGCCTGAACTAGGCGAAGAATGCAATCTAAAACATGATGGATGATTGACTAGCATGTCTAGCCATCAATTCTACCCATCTTTGCATCCTTGGATCTCTAGGGTTAGATATACCCAGTGTCACATGATAAGGATGCATCAGTGGAATCTGATCTAAGGCGAAATAAATGAGGATTGAGCCATAGTTGAAAATTTACTTCCTTCCTCCCTTTTACTTGCCTATTTTTATTTCATTTGAGAGAGTACAACTTCAGCCCAGTTGAAAACTGTTGGTTCCATGCACTCTAGTGCATACTGCATATAATATATGTTCGCTACATGGAGTGTAGCAGTACCAGCAAGCTTTGCGATCATGAATAAGATGGTTCTTAATGGTAAATAATGAACATCATGAATGTTTATTTTCCCATCCTTGTTAGGCTCTGCACCTAGATTGAAATACTGCAATATATAGTCTTTCACCGTCTCTCCTCTGAGAGAGAAATGGGTAGGCCTCTCCCCAACAAGCCTATTATAAAATAGATATCCTCCACTAAAATTGGGACCACTTTGTTCCCAATATGAAATTCCTCAATTGCAGGATCCCATGCACGAACAAGGAACTCCAATAGTTCCATATTTTTCCTCATACCTGATAGATGGAAGTACTTCAGCAACTGATAGTCTCTGTGGACTCTTACAGTACCTGGATCATTTAAGGAAATCATTTTTTGTTCTTCATGCTCTCTTTCCCTCCAAGTAATTGTCATTTTGGTCTGTTGAATCCATGAAACATAACCATAAGAATCATTATGACCCTTTTCATGCAAAAATTTAGGAAAAATTTAGGTACAATGCAAGAATAAAAAATGTGAATTGCACCTAACGCAACCTTAGACAAGAGAAAATGCATCACATATGCACCTAGCCTTCATTTTAGGTGCATTCCAACGCAAGTTTCGACATTCAAGGGTGCATTGCCATCTTTTGAAAATAGAGTTACCCTAATGGGCCCAAATCCCCAAAAAATTGCAATGAAATGAAACAAAAAGACTACTGAAGGAAAGCGAAGGTTGATGTCACCAACCTGGATCAAACGGAGAGGAAGATCATCCACAGAATCGATCACAATCAACAATTGAAGTATGGGGGAAAAAACATGTTCAGAGCTCCAAAATGCAAATGGTAACTTTAAAATGGTAAAAATGAATGGTAAAACTTTTTTATTTAGTCATTTTATTATTTGCAATTCATATTTAATGTTGTGACTATGGTTTTATTCATTTTTTATCATGAAACAGGTATTTTTAATCCATTTGATGTTGTTCTGAATAGGTTTACAGCTGATATAGCAAATTAGTCGTGCACATTTATTTCGAGAATGATTTGACCAAAAAACATACTTTTATCCTTATTTTTCGAGCTTTGATAAAAACGAAAAAGGATTGAAGCGCACTTTATCTCTTTTTCGAGCTTCGATAACAACAAAAAATGAACCCCTGGAGTCTTCTTTAAACTCTTTTCAGACTTCGATAATGAGAAAAGATTGTCGAGCACTTGTCTTTTCAAGCTCGC
The DNA here is from genome assembly GCA_034641835.2 of Pinus albicaulis. NCBI lineage: Eukaryota > Viridiplantae > Streptophyta > Pinopsida > Pinales > Pinaceae > Pinus > Pinus albicaulis. Next base: position 738,779,935 of record CM076582.1, read on the forward strand.
AAAAATAAATGAATTGACATGTACTCAGTATAATTTTAACCCTTTTCCGGATTGAGATAAACTATTTATGAAAAAGGAAAGCCTTAGTCAAACATGGCCAAGAGGTTCTCTCATATATTATTTTATACTTTTTCGGATATGAGTGACAACTTTATAGAAAAGGACTCATGGAGTTTTCTTTTGTCCTCTTTTTCAAAATCTTTAAATATGAAAAAGGACCGGGATATCACTGTCGTTAGGCTCGTTAAAACATAAAATAGTGATGGACTTGTTGATCATGGTAAGAATCGAGTTTTATTCATCGCTAGACTCATTAAATTATTAAATAGCGATACATTATTCACCCAAAAGGTTGAATTATAGATCAAGCATATGTTATCCTCCTCAAGCTTGTTAAAAAATAAAGAGGTACTGGTCGACAAATGACCGGGGAAAATTTGGGAAAATGAACATAACTTTTATGGTAACAAGTCGCTCTTGAACATGACACTTCACTCCATCATTCTGATTGTTTGGGTTGGGTAATATTCTTGATAGTTCATTCATACCTATGGTTCATCATACCTTCACTTCGGTTTTGGGTCAATGCTGCCAACTCATCTCAGTGTCGCCGATATGTTCAAGATAATTCATCCATTGAATACTCATCTTTTTGCAATACTCATAAACCTTCATTCTCATGATAGTTATCCTTGAACATTGCTATATCAAGTCACATTTTGTCTCCGAAATTAGTATCTCCAGTTTCGCAATAAATTGGTTTCCTGTCGACATAAAATCATCATCCAGGAAGTTTACTTAGAAACATAATCTTCCAATACCATGAGGCTTGTTACAACATCGACAAGTTCCTCGCTTCTGGACCTTTGAATGGATGTTTTTGTTTGGCGTTCGACATCAAATCATCTATTCACACCTTATGAAATGTAATGTAGTACCTTGATAGCCATTAACATCTATGGTGGTTTTCTCGTGTTTGTTAACAACTCAAATCATTGGCTAGTAATCAAATGATATCTTACCATGTTCTACTACAAATAATATATTCGCATGGCTAGACTTGTACCCGAACGATCGAGTGAACGAGATAAGAAGACCCTAGATCTAGTTTCAACCATCCGGGTTATGAATTCAGGATTTTTTTACACATCATATGTGCGGTGACCTTGCATACAGATCGTCATCCGAACATGGGCCTATATCTATAGGCATGTCTATATTGGTCAACATTCCAATGTAGACGACCTTCTTCACTATGTACATGTTATTAGATAGTTTATGTGCTGAGCATGGGAATGCCTCCCTCAGAAATTCGTGATCAAGATGAAAATATGATGATGCAATGTATTGTAAGATTGATGCAAGTTGCCACTCTACTTTAGTTCCATCCCATCATGTCGTAAATCATATCATTCAAAATATGTTGTTATTATTCTGACTTCATGCTTTAGGGATAGCTGTTATAGGTCAATTTGGGCATCATCCACCATGACCTGGTCAAATTGGACATCATCCCCAGGACCAATGAAATAGGGTATATCATCCCCTATCATTTCAGTTGCTACATGCCATAAGACAAGAACAAATCATTCATGACTTCTATTGTGAGATTTCCAAGGTTTGAAGTATATGTTATATCACTTATAAGCTCACCAATGCTGACTCTCAAGGGACTAGCTGCGTTGCATATGCAGCTCCCTCCATTCAAGAGTGAACTGCAATGCACTTCTCGAAATTCAAGGGTGCGTTGGTCAAATGGGAGCGAAATTCTCATTGTTATGGAATCTCCACATGGTCAGTGCCTTCTAGAAGAGTCCATATGTTTCAAACTTCAAATCCAAGTGTCCATCTAACACCTATGAGCTTGGAAACATGTCTTGCTTATTATTAGAAATTCATTCATTAAGAAACTATCATGAGTTGCCCTATAAAATGAGCACAAATCCTAGTGCTAGGAAAGGAATAATTTTGGTAAAGAAATGTTGTTGGATTCTCAATTGAGAGAGTGAAATAAGTGATATGATGTTGGTGATATGTTGATTGTGATGAGGTTGGGATGAAGCTGGAGCCGGTGACATCAAATCCATCATTGGTTGTAACCTCTCCCTTCTACTCTTTAATAAAGATTTTTGTTCATCTTCCCATATATGTATATGTTTATGTTTCTATTTCTGATGCAATGGACTCTTGAATGATATATATGTTTCATGTTCAATCGATTTAACTGATTAAGATAAATAGACATTTGTATAATGCAATTTTTTTTGTTCTTCTCTGTTTATACTTGCAAGAATCAATTTGGCAATCTAAGTTGGATTGGAGGCTACAACAGAAGCAAAAGAAGGAGAATAGGAAGCGCTTGGATTATAAGTAGGTTCTTCTATCTTTCCGTGTTTCTATTTATTCTTAGAGAAAGTGATAGCAAAGTCTTTAACCTGTTGTTCTAAGTGCCTAGCACCACACTTAGGGAATTTGATTTATCCATAAATCATAATTCTTCATAACACCCTTTATTTTTGTGTAAAATTTGTAACTACACCCATATGCTACCTATGGGCCAAAGATTCAATCTACAAGATAGATGACATGATCTGAGGTTGTGTACATGGTTGATAAGAAATACATAAGAATTTTTGGATCCTACACCCTTAGTTTCCATTTCAAAACGATTGGAAAGGCCTTAATACCTATCAGTGATACATAAATCCTTGTGTAATTTTGTATTTTAAAATTTATGTTTTTTATTTATAAATAAATAATGTATATGTAATTCTTTTTATTATATTAGGAATGTATTATTTACTAGTATAGATTTATCTTAACTTGAGATCTACTAAGGGTGGAGAGGAATTAAATTTTTGGAGGTCCAAATTTTCCATCAACTTTTACATTTAAAAAGAGGTTTGCATTTTGAGAAATTTAATCCATCTTAACATTGAGTATATCTAGATTTAAAATAAATCTATACTGAACTAAGTAGAATTAAAACCACTCACAAATATAATTGAGTTTAGCAATTTTTTAAGAATATTTATTTGTTGTATTATAATATCTATCCCTTCAATAAAAAGAAAAACTACTGGCAAATATAATTGAGTTTAGGAATTTTTTAAGAATATCATCCATTGTATTATAATAGTTATCCCTCCACTAAAAAGAAAGGTGGAATAAATAGAATTAAAATTTATTAACGAATATAGTTGTGTATACAAATCTTTATTCATTGTATTATTATGGCTATTCATTTTCTAAAAAGAATAGAATGAGAAGGTGGAGCCATCCTGAGCACTAAGAACCATGGAAAATGGATATTGAACCTCCAAGATGGATGACATTAAATATTGTCCCACATTGAGGGGCACATGTGATGGTGGACAAGGAGCAAGTATACATAAGAGAAGAGGCAGATGGGGATGTCACATAGCCGTGTGGTCAACACAGAGCGAACTATTCTTTCTCCTTTTCCTAAAGAATATTGTGTGTTGGCAACTCACAGTGGCATATGCAAATTTTTGGAGCCTTTCTTTCCCTATGAAAGGAGGCCAACAACATAACACCAAAATTTAATGGTTCAAATGCAGATGCCTATTTACAATCCCCCTTCTATTTCTTAAATGTTGGGCAAATAATACGAGTACTTATGCATGGAGGTTGCAATATGGTTGTGATTTGTACTTGTTTCAATGCGAAGTGAGATGAATAGAGGGAAAATCAGAGGCGGTTGTTAATTAGATTAAGATGTCACTCAAGCACAATGTATTTCTTTATTACTTGTTTCAGATTCCACTGAATTGGTTGAAACTTATAGGTTTCTCCAAAATCGATATGAACAATTGCTGTGCTTTCTGAGAATGCATCCTTGATTTGAAAAAAATTACAAAAAAATTACAGAATCAAAATGCACAAAATTTCACAACAGAAACAATAAACTTGTTTTGAAATAAGTACATGAAAATCACCATACCTGAAAAACGAAATAAAAATTGAGACGTCAGTTGGTGTTCACATGGATTCCATACTTGTTTTTGTTATCAAATATTAGACTTGCACAAATGTGGGTATCCATGCCGGTGGGTACTCATGACCCTGTTTGTCTTCCTATTTGTACTCATGCCCCCTTTTTTGGGAAGTTTTTTTTAACACTGATCTCAAATTTTGATGCTTTAGGCCATCTTTCAGTTGAGGTTGGATTGGATATAGTCCAGTAACAAAATTATCATCTCTTAATGTTTTACAATAAAATGTTTATTATATAGTCCTCTATGTGCCTGAAAATCGTTTGTGACGTCAAAGCCTTAAGGATCAAGCTAAGAATCTATTAAAATTTTAGCTGAGAACATTTCAAACCCTTGCTCGAGAATCCATTAAACTCTTAATCGAGAATTTCTGTTAAAAATTTTAGCCAAAGCTCGTTTTGACACTTCCATAGGAGAATGGGATCTCTGTGCGCCTCCATGCCAATAATGTGGTTAGTTTAAGCTGAAAATTCTTACTATTTTAATACATTGAGAATGAGAACATCCCTTTATTCAAAAATTCTAGACTTCATATATAATATCCTGATTTATGTTTACATAAAACTCTTCTAATCTTCTTTAGTTTATGCCTACCGCATATTTTCATTCAGGAGATTCCTTTCTTGAAGCTATTGCTATTTACGCCTCCAATGGTGTTTTTTTCTTTGTTTTCTGAATTTTCTGGCTACCACATATTTTTATTCAGGAAGCTCCTTTCTTGGAGCAATTGTTTTATGCTCTTTTTTTTATTGAAAAAATTCGCGCTATTTTTATTAATAAAACAAAATTACATATAATGCGTTCATAGCAGTCCTGAGGGTCACTTCTTTATCGAAATGGATTGGATTTCACAATTTTACTTTACTGCGATCATATTAATAAGTACATTTTTTTTCATTTATGGAGTATACTACTTTGATTGATAAAGTGTGAGTGATAAATTTCTTATCCTACAATGCCTTTGAAGTATGCGATCAAAATTCCATAAATTGCTCGGAAAAGGTTTTTAGGGGGTTGTTTAGATGTATCAATCTATAATAAAGATAAAAATATTTATTTCTTGATACATTTTACAATTTTAAAATTTAAAAAATTATAAAAATTTATTAAATTATAATTTTATTTAAAATTATTATTATTAATGAAAAATAATTAACATATAAGTTAAATATCATTTTATCATGGAGATTGTAGACTTTGTTACAATACCATAGGCCAATACCACATGCCCAAAATGTCATTACACATTTCATATGATAATATTTTTAATTAATAATTTAATTAAAAGGAAAAAGAATGGCATAACTACTTTGTAGATAAATATCAACCTTTAATTTGTGTATATTACTAAGAATATTATAGAATATTTGGTGGAAGATAATCCCTACCATAGACAAGTTTATCGGCATAAATATATACATAGTTGATATTGAAATAATCTCTACCATAGACAAGCATATCAACATAAATATGTACGTAGTTGATATTGAAAGAAATATATACATAGTTGATATTTAAAGAGATCATACACTTTAAAACAAACACACACACACACACGTTAGTTGATGTTAAAAGCTTTTATTCATCATGCATATCCAAATATTTGATTTATGGTCCACATTAAACATTTTTAGATATCAACATTTTTAAATATTATATATCAACTCCATATTAAGATTGGAATAAATTACACCTCCTCCCTTAGAATGGAATGTGAAAATACTGAAAAGAAAAAAATCAAATTACTTTCTTTTTCTCTAAGTAGATTGGATATAGTCCAGTAACAAAATTCTCATCTCAACAATAAAATGTTTATTATATAGTCCTCTATGTGCCTGACAATCGTTTGTGATGTCAAAGCCTTAAGGATCAAGCTAAGAATCTATTAAAATTTTAGTTGAGAACCTTTCAAACCCTTGCTCGAGAATCTATTAAACTCTTAATCGAGAATTTCTGTTAAAAATTTTATCCAAAGCTCGTTTTGACACTTCCCTGGGAGAATGGGATCTCTGTGCGCCTCCATGCCAACAATGTGGTTAGTTTAAGCTGAAAATTCTTACTATTTTAATACATTGAGAATGAGAACATCCGTTTATTGAAAAATTCCAGACTTCGTATATAATATCCTGATTTATGTTTACATAAAACTCTTCTAATCTTCTTTATTTTATGCCTACCGCATATTTTCATTCAGGAGATTCCTTTCTTGAAACTATTGCTATTTACGCCTCCAATGGTGTTTTTTTCTTTGTTTTCTGAATTTTCTAGCTACCACATATTTTTATTTGGAAGCTCCTTTCTTGAAACTATTGTTTTATGCTTTTTTTTATTGAAAAAATTCGCGCTATTTTTATTAATAAATTTTTTTTACATATAATGCATTCATAGCAGTCCTGAGGGTCACTTATTTATCGAAAAGGATTGGATTTCAAAATTTTCCTTTACTGCGATCATATTAATAATTACATTCATTTTCATTTTTGGAGTATACTACTTTTATTGATAAAGTGTGAGTGATAAATTTCTTATCCTACAATGCCTTTGAAGTATGCTATCAAAATTCCAAAAATTGCTCAGAAAAGGTTTTCATTATCTAGGGAGCTGTTTAGATGTATCAATCCATAATAAAGATAAAAAAAATTATTTCTTGATACATTTTACAATTTAAAAAATTATAAAAATTGATTAACCTATAATTTTATTTTAAATAATTATTATTGATGACAAATAATTAATATATAAGTTAAATACCACATGCCCAAAAAGTCATAACACATTACATATGATACTATTTTTAATTAATAATTTAATTAAAAGGAAAAATAATGGCATAACTACTTTGCAGATAAATCTCAACCTTTAATTTGTGTATACTACTAAGAATATTATAGAATATTTGGTGGAAGATAATCCCTACCATATACAAGTTTATCGGCATAAATATATACATAGTTGATATTGAAATAATATCTACCATAGACAAGCATATCAACATAAATATGTACATAGTTGATATTGAAAGAAATATATACATAGTTGATATTTAAAGAAAACATACACTTTAAAACACACACACACACACACACATTAGTTGATGTTAAAATCATTTATTCATCATGCATATCAAAATATTTGATTTATGGTCCACATTCAACATTTTTAGATATAAATTTTTTTAAATATTATATATCAACTCCAAATTAAGATTGGAATAAATTACACCTCCCCCCTTAGAATGGAATGTGAAAATACTAAAAAGAAAAAAATCAAATTACTTTCTTTTTCTCTAAGTAGATATAAAAATTGATATAATTTTTATTTGAAGTTACACACTTTGCATTACATCTAATGAGGATTACACTGACAAAAAAATTTCTTCTACTAGTATAACCGGAAGATCCTGAGGAGGAGGAGTGTCTCTTCCACTCCCAAATGTGGGTAAACGGTTCCCCGCTAGAGTTAATTGTCGACAATGGGAGCCAAAAGAACCTCATTTCAGTAGAAGTCGTGAAGTGGTTGGGCTTGCCGACCACAACACACCCACAACCGTACACCATCGGGTGGCTTCACCAAGGACAAGATATCTGCGTCAGCCAATAGTGTCGCCTTCCCTACAACATCAAGCCCTTCACGGATGAGGTATTATGTGACATTTCTCCTCTTGATGTTTGTAATGTATTATTAGGCCAACCATACTTGTGGAACTTCCATGTTGTGTATGAGTCCTGACCTTGCATTGTTATTGTTTATTTGGGCAATAAGTTGTAACAGATACCAGAGGTACCACTGTCTGCGACTATCTTTTTGGTTACTTCAAAACAAAGCAGTAAGCTCATTTACAAAATTAGATTTTTTTTCCTAATGATCAACCCTGAGGGAAAGAAGAATAATGTGGCCACGACCTCCAGACAAGGCTCCTCCACACGACAACAACAAATGGACAAGGTCGTGGTGGAGTACAGGGAAATATTCACCTCACCCGCAGTGGTGCCTCTATACTATCAAGTCAAGCACCCCATCAATCTGAACCCAAGGGCGTCTATTCCAAATGGACCGATCTATCAGTGCTCTATTCTAGAGAACAATGAAATCAAGAGGGAGATTCAGGAGCTATTGCAGAAAGGTCACATGCGGTCGAGTTCATCACTCTGTGGGAGCCTGATCGTGTTGGTGCAGAAGAAGGATGGGACTTAGAGACTCTGTATTGACTATCGAGTGCTAAAAAATATCACTGTCTGGAATAGGTACCCAATCCCACAGATTGATGACCTTCTGGACCAACTCAAAGAGAAAAAATATTTCAGCAAGATCAACTTGAAGTCCGGGTATCACTAGGTGCCAATCGAACCCTCCGATGTGTGGAAGACTGCCTTCAAAACTAAGGAGGGCCTTTTCGAATGGATGGTCGTGCCTTTAGGGTTGAAAAATGCTTCCACAACCTTCATGAGGCTGATGGACGAGATCTTGCGACCATTCACCAACTCATTTGTACTAGTGTACTTGTATGACATCCTAATCTTCAACCAGACTTGGGAAGAGCAACTCCACCACATCCGATAGGTCCTCCAAAAACTACGGAAACACAAGTTGTGTGCCAATTTGGAGAAGTGAACTTTTTGCATGACCCAGGTTCAGTATCTGAGATACATTATTGATGAGCGGGGGGTGCATGTGGATCCAACCAAGATCCAAGTCTTTTGGGATTGGCCAGCTCCAACCACTCTAACAGAGCTTCACAACTTTCTGGTTCTTGCTAATTTTTACTACAAGTTCATGTTGGGATTTTCTCATATCACTTGGCCCTTGAGTCAAGTCACTAAGGAAGGAGCGAAAGAAAAATTATTTTGGTCAAAATCTCAACAGAAGACGTTCGTAAAATTGAAACATTGCCTCTGCTCTTCCCCACTGCTCATATTACCAGACTTGCAACAACCATTTGTGATCGAGATAGATGCCTTTGACTTTGCTATTGGGGAATTTCATACTCAACAGGGGCATCCAGTGGCATATCACTGTGAGACACTGTCTGAAACAGTCCGCAATTATCCCATTTATGACAGAAATGTATTCCTTTGTGTAGGATTTTCGACAATGAAAGTATTACATTTTGGGGAAGGAAATGGTCATCCACACAGAACACTGACCCCTGCAGTTCATACAGACAAAAGGGAAGTTTCAGAATGATCGCCATCAGAAGTGGTCCATATATCTGCAACAGTTTCATTTGAACATCAAGTACAAGAAGGGCAACACCAATAATGTTGTATATTTCCTCATCCAACCACCGATCGAGAAGCTAACCACAATTCTAAACTCTTGTGGGCACGATACTTCTGACTGGCCGCTTCTCCACAAGAGCGATCCAGAATTCGGCCACACATAAAAGACACTCTTGGAGGGTATGTAAGTTCCAAATTTTCACCTCCATGATGCACTGTTATGTCACCTGGGACACCTTTGTGTTCATTTAAGCGGGCGTGCCAAGATGATTTGGGAAGCGCACTACAGTCGAGTCGCTGGGCATTTCGGGGTCGAGAAAACAATGGAAATACTACAGAAGTATTTCTATTGGTCGAACCTTCGACAATATGTCGAGAAGTATATCATATCCTGCACTGCTTGCGTCATTTCCAAAATGACCATCAAGAAGCAAGGCCTCTATACTCCTCTACCTACCCATAATCGACCTTGGGAATCCATCTCCAAGGATTACATGTCAGGCCTTCCTTCTACTAAGCATGGAAATGACTGCGTTTTCGTGGGCATCGAAAAATTCTTAAAGATGGCCATTATGGTGGCTTGCAAGAAGAATATCACAACAGAAGCCACTACTAAACTCTTCTTTGAATGAGTGTGGGTGCACTTTTGGATCCCACAGCCTATCATCTAAGATCAGGACAACAGGTTCCTCAACACATTTTGGTCTAGCCTCTGGTCAATGTTGGACACCAAGCTCACCAAGTCCACAACTTTCCATCCCCAAACTGATGGCCAGACAGAGGTCGTCAACAGGATGATTGTACATATTTTTGCATGTACAATTCAAAGCGTCCACGCACATGGGATGAGACCCTTCCCTATGTACAACAAAGTTATAACCATACTCTCCATAGCTCAACTGGTCACAACCTGTTTCAGGTGGGCTTGGAATTCTAGCCATTATGTCCCGTTGACGTAGCCATGCCATTTGTAGCTACTCAGGCCGATTTGGCTCATGTCCAGCCTGAGGCTAACAAAGAAAAAAATTCATTGAATGCTTTAAACACATCTGCCAATAGGTTCATGACATATTGGACAGAGCCAATGCTAAGTACAAGCTACGACATGATCAACATCGAGTGCCACACAACTTCCAGGTGGGCGACAATGTGTGGCTACATTTGTTGAAGCAACGCCTTGCTGGACCCCACTACAAGCTTTTCCTGCTCTTATATTGCCTATACACCATCAACAAGGTTGTAGGGGCCAGTGCCTTCAAGCTCAGTATTCCACCATTCCTTGGTTTTCACCCAGTGTTCAATGTGGACCACCTTCAGCCCTACTTCCCACCTCTATTGGACACATCCAACATTGCAGAACAACTCACACCAACAGAGTTAAACCCATACTGCATGGAATGGGCCACCACAGATCATATCATGGACATGCAAATCAAGAATACTTGCCAACAGAATATCCAACTTTATCGGGTTGTCAAAGCTAGCCAAATCTTGCACTAAGGCAAGTGGTTCACCAGGGTTGAAGTTCAGCAGAAGTTTCCTCATCTCATGGATGAACTCAACGCAATGGGTATTGTTGCTTCGTAATGGTGGAGGGATGATCTAGGTGGGTATTGGTGGCAACCTGCATATTCCACTTGGGTCCCCACCATTGTTTCTTTTAGTTTTTTACAGTGATCCTACTTGCTACTAACAGTTTTCCTTTAAGGTAAGTTAATTTGCTAAAAGGAATCTTGCATATTGATATCACCCTTTTCCCAAACACATTGTTTCTCGCTAACATTTCTATCAACTTTTCCTATAGACATAAATTGGGAGGCTCTTGTTGTGCCAAGAAAAAACAAAATGACAGACTACTATTGCTCTGTCCACTCTCCATTGAATTTTCAAAACCAGCTAATATCACACTATTACAACTAACAAATAGTTCTTTCTTAAGGTAAATTTCCACTTGAGAACATAATTGGAAGTGATTTTTCTAAAATATCTCCAATTGGATTAAGGATTACCTCATTCTCGAGAGAAATAGAAAATTATACCCACAAAAATAACCCTTTTGTTATTTTTGCATTGTTGCAGGTTACCATTTTCTTGAAAAAGGAGCACATATTTCATCATTTATATAGGGTGATTTCTAGAGACCATTATTCCTAAAAAATAGAGTATTCCTTTCTTTAACTCTTGAGACCATCATTTTCTCAAAACAAAGTACTTTATATCTCAAAATCATAAATCTCGTACAACAACATAAATTGCAACAAAACAGTTATAGTTATTCCATGCAAACGCCATTGCAACTTCTGCAGGTATTGGAAATGAATTCTAATATGGAGATTCATCAAAATGTAATTCTAAATGAGAACTCTCTGTCAAATAAATAGGTTCAACACTAGACTGCTAGGAACATTCCTTTATATGAACAATATATTCATGACCTACCATGAAATACCATGTTCTTGTATATGATACAAGATATTCTCGATTTTGTTTTTCTACTGGATGACCATTGTTTTGATATTTCCACATGGTCCTCAACAAAACTAAAAGCTACAAAATCGATAAAAGCATAGATTCCCTCTGTGTTGAGAACTTGAAGTTCTATTGACCACTAAAAATGAAATTATTTTCTCAAGTACCCTCTCCCATTAAAATGCACTAGAAATTGAACCTACTTTGGCCATGGATGCTGCAAAATATCAAAAACTACCTTGGATTTCTTCTTCATCTGGGGTGTTGTTTCATATTTCAGATTTTCTTCTCAGTTTCTTTTGACGAAATAGAAGTGGCATAATTCACACTTTTCTTCTCCCTTTTCTCAAAGGGAATATAAGTGGTTGGGTTCACATTTCTATTCTCATTTTTTTAGAGGGAATCTAAGTAGCATATTTCATATTTTTCTTCTCCTTTTTCTCCGATGTAATATAAGTGATAAATTTCACAATCTTCTTCTAATTTTGGTTGGAGAAAATAGAAGTGAGACCAAGTAATTTGTTAGTAATGATGTCTTTGAAACCCTTGTATTCCTTCATTTCCTTCACATCAAGCTCTAAAAAATCATCCTAGAAATGTTTAGGAATGGATAAGAAAGATATGAATACTATCTCCAAGTTCAAAGGAACAAGTGATATGGAGAAGAATCCATTGTTGGAGAAACCCCATGGAATTTTTGATGAAAACACTGGATTTTTCCGCTCATTATTAGAAGAAAACATCATCCTTATTTTTTTCTACCATATGCAGGTATTTGGGCATCAATGAAGTGATGGAAATTGTTGAGCTCCTTTTGTAATTGATTTTCTTTCAATAAACTTGGCACATAATAAGAAAAGATCAATACCAAATATGAATTGGTTTGGCCTCCCACCATCCGTCTAAATTCTGTAGAGTTTACTAAGGGCCTTGTTGGAATAATCATTTACGAAATACCCCCAAACTAATATCACTTCATGTGACCCAATTTCATTAAGAAATTCCTTAGATTTATGTGTTTCCCATACATCTTCACAATATGATTTCTTTGAATGTTACATGGATTGAACCCAATATCAATAAAATGTTGACAGACTATCCTATCATCTACTATATACTTACTTTCAATGCATTCAAGGCCTAATTCCTTCAATAATGAATCTCATCACTTTTCTTCTTGACTTATACGCATAAAAAATTAAGTCCAATCTTTACATATGCTGGGATAAAAAAGAATCCAATCTCATCATAATAATTTAATTGTTCCTCCATTAAAATGAACTTAACCTTTTTTAAAACAAGTAAAAAATAAAGTTTTCTTACCTTGGGGTAAGCTAATTATCCTAAAAATATCCTCAACATATGGAAGATGATATGGCCATGATCTACATCCTTGTCTGCTAATACTTCCTTCCATTTCCTTTGAATAGTGAAGAGGCCATGCCAATTATTTGCTTCGAGTTGACAACTCTGAGCAAATATCGTCATAAGAGAGACTAACAATAACTTTACTATTACAAAAACAAGTGAAGCGAGAGAAAAAATAAAATAAAAATATATACAAAGTAAATTATCAAACCATGATTTAATCATATTATCCAAAAGAAAATGAAGTGAGAGAAAACAAATAAAAATATATATAAAGTTAATTATCCAAACAATGATTTAAATCATATTTTCCAAAAATAGTACAAAAAATTTATGCCAAAATCTAGGAAAACAAAACAATATGGGCCCTTCACATATTAGAGTGTTTTTTTTTTCTTTATCCACCTTTAAACTTATATTTCTGTAAAAGGGCTTGTAAGCGACATTAAATACATGAAAGACTCGTTGTAGACACTAATGTAACAAGTATACTAACATGCCATGAGGGACAAACACTTTGAATATAAATATTTGTGCTACATCATATAAAAACAACATAAAAAAACTCAAAAAGTGGAGGTTAAGTGATCCATAATCAAGCCATAAGAAAGGAATGCATACAAACAATGTGTACCAATATAAAGCATCAACCCTCAATTTCCATATAGGTGACCCATTATTCATTCATAAAGCCTTTACTAGAAAGGATGGCCTTTTGGGACACCATTGTATCATTATTTGAATGAGGAACATGGTTGTTAATTAGGAATTCTCCATACTAGGAATATGATTGTTAATCGGGTCTCCTCCAATCAGGGAAAATTTTAAGGATGAAAATTTATCTTAAATTTTAGGAACCTTGGCGAATATTACTAGTCCATAATATGAAAACTACTAGTGATATTTTTGTCTCTATAATATGCAAATTATAAATGAATCTATAAAATATTGGCTATTTTTAGGGTAAATTAATTTTATACTATAAAATTTGGGCGAATAGTTTTTACAAAAAAATGGAAAATGGCGAATCTTTTTTTTTGAAAAATCATGGAAAATTAGCCCACTTGTGAATATTAGCCCCTAAAAATTTCCTTACCTCCAATCTATATTCCTTAGGAAACCATTTTCATGGATTTGAGTACATTTTTTACAATCAAATCTTATCTAGCTTCTTTTAAAATCTCTGTGGAAACAACATGCCATTATTTTGCACTTTTTTAATCAAGTACTTCAATACTACTTGCATTAGATGCTATAACCCCATGAATTTGTATCGTTTACCTCATCATTACACACACGAAACCGATGAATAATATGGGATTAATTTCATGTAGCTAAACATAATTTTCCACAAGAAGGTACTAGATCACAATTCTAAGTGGTTGCTTAGATGTGAGCTTGATTAGCCATGATTCAATTCTAAATTATGTTAAAAAATGTTTATGTGCTACATATATTTGTAATTGAATGGTTAGATGAGGTTAAAAGAGACTAAGGTGCCCCTCATATGGACAAGTTGGAAAGTTATTATGTGTTTTAATTTAAAATTAAATGGCACCACATCCACAAAGCCTCGTAAATGGTAGTAACTTATATTTGCGTCTTTTTCAGGTTGGTGTCTGCACCGAGAAGTAGTATAAAAAACATTATATTCTAGTGGGGCACATCCTTACGAATGGGTGAGTTTTCCCTTATGTTTCCATCATCTGAGGGAAGTAGGGGCATCTAAAAAAAACACTTGCTAAGGACATTTCTTGTCTTTGAGAGAATTCCAGGTTGTCCCTCAATGGGACTTGGTATGCCTGAACATCACTTGACATCATTAGGGACAATTAGGAATCCATATCACTGTTGAATAATATTTGTGGATTTACATTTTTTTTTTCATCAATTTGTAGCTTGTATATCGATAATGGATTCATTTATTATCTGCTAAATGAATAAGTTGTTTAATAGCTTATTAATGTTTCTTAATTTACAAGATTTATGATATTGAGCCCTAATGGGTAGCCCAGTTGATTGAATACCCAATGCCAAGTATTTGGTCCTCTTTCATGAAGCATGGGTTAAATTCTACTTGGTTCCATCAGGGTCAAACCAAGATCTAGGGTTCTAGTGTAAAATATCTTGTTCTAGTTCCAGTTTTGGCCAGATTTCAAAAACATTGAACATGGCCCAATGTTACAAAGAAAATAGAGACTGAATGTTTTAGAACCATTCAAAGGAAAACATGAAAAAAAGGGAATGAGGCAAACCCATCACCTAACATGATTATACATTAAGTCGCCTGAAATGTGGAAGCATATGAAGCTTCTGAAATAAAATTATAATAAATATACCAGTATGGATTAAAATCAGGAAGGTAGAGAAGGTAATATTTCAACTTTCAATAATCTTATTAGATGACTAAATAGTTATGTTGCATGTTTTCTCCAAATGACTAATGACATTTATTTTTTGGAAATTTTAGTCCATCATGCTTCATAATTATAAATAATGACCCACAAATATTTTCATCATCACCTTTTCAATGTAGGATTGTCATGTCAAAATTTAAGTAATAAATTATTCATATATCTACAGTCTTTAGTTAAATGTAGCAATTTTAGTTCTACATAGTTGAATTATTTAGGTTTTCTTAGGTAAGTAACAAATATATGAACAATGATTTAACACTTGCATCTTCATTATTCCCTCGAAGAGTGGTTATAAATTCCTACGACAATAGTAAACCTATTATTATGTTATCATTGAAATACAATACAAATGTTCAAACAATAAGCCAGAAAAATGGAAGAAATTTATCATCCAATAATAAATTCTTTTAGATTCACTCGTTGGTGCAAGTCATACATAGTGAGATAATAGACAATATTCAATGCAACCTGAGTTCTAACTATATTTTTAGCAGTCTGAAGAGAAAATACCAAAATGTTAAAGCAAATAAAAATATTAGTTTGGTGTGCACACATAAGAAATAAATGAATAGTAAATTAGATACCTTTATATTCTACCAAATTTAGTTACAAAAATGGCTTAGTAGCATATTAATGGCTTTAAAAAGATGAAAAATAGTTAGTAGATAAAGTATAGAGGCTACACAAGAGTTGCAAGGGTTAGAGCACTAGATGTTATTGTCGTCAAAGTGGCAATGCAAATAGAAACAAGCACAATAAAGAAAGCAATAATTACATTCATGGAAAAATTCATCTTTACTCATAGGATACAAAATATAAAGATGTGGTGAGATTTCATTTATGTTACCAACTCGAGACATCGAATACAAGATATGTTTCTAATTTTTTTAATACTATATTAAAAAAACATAGACACACACTTTATGTGAACTTTGTATATAATAGATATATGTATTACATGACTTTTCTAGCACTACCCATTAATGGTCACAAAAACCAACATACAACCCCACCTAGAGACCAGGAAAACCAAGCTAATACTAGAGCCATGGTACCATGCATGCCCAACCTACAAATGCTCCCTATACATGAAGCTTTATTCATGCCATGTACTTCTCCATAATACCCTTCACCTTTGTGTCGTACATAACCTGCACAAAAAAATGTGCTCTGTAGCAACAATTGTAACCTTTTATCCTAATACAATCATTCAATGTACCTTCTTGTGATGGTCAATATCCAATCCATTGTGACTAGTCTTTGGGGAATATCAAACCATGAGTCCCGATTTCAACCTGAGAAGTGAAAAACATAAATTCCTCTCCTTTGTCATTATTTTCATCCTTTGCAGACTTAGATTTGATTATTCTGGGCTAAATCCCTATTTAGCTCCTCATAATCCCAACTTAGATTTGATTCTTTTGAGCTATATCCCTCTTTAGCTTTTTACAATCCCTCTTATAGTGACATGTTGGCATTGTGATGTATGTGTTGTCCTTGATGGAAACCTACTTGATGAGTTATCCTTGATGTAAACCCACTTGTAGCAGCATATGTATGTGTTTACCTGATGGTAACAGGAGGAGTACACATGCTAGCTCAGATGTGACAAAGAAAAAAATACTAGTCAGATATAGAGGAATGATGAAGATAAAGTTTGAGAAAGCATACACAAGTTTTGTGAAGCAAAGTCGTGTACACATGAAAGAGAAGTCGCGTATACACATGTTCTGTGAAGAAAATTCATGTAAACTCAAGTATGATGAAGAGAAGTAGTGTATACGCAGGTTCAATGAAGCAAAGTCACGTAGACACGTGGGTATGAAGAAGAAAATGAGCGTGCAATTTGCACACTGTGGTTTACTAAATACAAAGGGTCCTTACCATGGTATTAGCCCATAGCAATGAGCATGTCACTGAATATCTGATCTCACCAAATAATACCATTGGCATTAGTGTGGTTTTGACCCATGGTATTGGCTAAGGTCTAAGCTATATAAGGAGATGAAGATCCAAGTGTTTTTGGGTGTGCATGTGATAGGGTGATTGATGAATACTTCGATCTGAAGTATGATTGCATGGTATGGGTTATTAATGGGTGGATGATATGAAATAAGTATGCAGCCAGTAATAAAATGATGGATTAGGATCATTAGACCTGAAATGACTATGTATTGTATGATTTTCTTATGGGTTGATTAGATATGTGGTATGACACATGTTTATTAATGTGTATGTCGTGATCTGGGTATGTTTGTATTTATGAAGTGCAACGTAACTATGAGTTGGGAATTGCAGATCTATACACAGGTTTGTCTCTGGTAAGGCACATACATGCACAGATACTCTTATAAGTAGTAGCGTATCGATTCTACAGTATGGGAAGATTTGTACAGGGGATTTATACTTGAAAAGTGCGTATACACGCGGAAATTATTTATGATAAGCGTGTATAAAAGATAGGGTTTCCGTTGAAGAATATGTATGATCAGTCTAATCAACTTTGATATGTTTCTACTATATGTAAATGAACTCTTCATGTTGATATGGGGTTGATAGTGATGTCTTGAGTATTGATGATGCTACTTGTATGTGATTGAAGAGCAGTGATTGCTTGTTTGATTCAGTGATTCAATAATTGGTTGAATGATTTGGTACAATGATCAATTTCGGTTTTGATATATGGTATTGTTCTTAAATGAAGGTTGCGGATCCAGTCTGAAAATTTGATGAAAAGTGGCCTACATGTTGTAATGTGTTGAAGCAAGTGGATCTAGTGTGAAAATTTATGAAACGTGGTCCATGATGGTGTTGAGGGTTGGAGCCTCTAGTAAGGAAGTCGAAGCTTCCTGCCAGTAGTAGCTGGTGATCAGATCAGCGGGTTGGAGCCCCCTTCTAGTGGGTGTTGGTAAACGAGATCAGGGGGTTGAAGCTCCCTTCCAGTGGTTGCTAGAGAACGAGTGAAGGTTGTAGGCTTTTGCAGGTCGGTGCCTACATGTTGTTATAAGTCTGCGCCAGTACAAGATTGTAAGAAGTTTTCACAAATTGAAGACAGAGTCGAGATCAACGGTGGTTTTCTCCCACATTGGGTTTCCACCTTAGAAACTGGTGTTCATGTGTGTTACTTATGTGTGATTCTTTATTCTGTTCTTATTGCACATGTTTATTGCTTATTAAATGTTTGATGAATCACTGATGCACTAGTTTAAGTTAAACAGATGAGGAATTAACTGAAATATAAGTTCACTGAATATATGCTAGTTGTCTGCATAAAAATCACATACATACATAGGTTTACTTCAGGAAAGTCGTGCACAGAAATAAGAGGAAGAAAAATTAAATTTAAGTGAGTTTTAAAATACTAATTCACCCCCCCCCCCCCTCTCAGTAATTTTCCCAACATGACCTAATTCCCCACATTAGTAGTTAATCTTTTTTGGATTTCTTGCTACCCAAGCCACTTTATTATTTTTATTACTGCCCTTACTTGGCACTTTTTGTTTCATCTAAAGTTTATCCTTATCCAAAATTTAATGAACTTTTTCCATCAACAAGGCCTTGGTTAGATGGTAAAGCTAGGAAATTTCATACTTCCCCACCAAGATTCAAATCTCACAAAGACATGTTGCACCTTTCACAAGCCATATCGCTTATGCAAGGGAGGCATTTCATGCGGTTGGGATCTAAGTTCAAGCCTAGGGTGAATTTGGTGGAATGGATAATGTCACACCACAACAAAAGGATCTCTCAAGAGTGTTGCAAGCCAAATACATTCTATTATAATGATCCCAAAATGGAGAATGACATGTTTTCCACGTAGAAATATTCAAAAGAATTTTGTAAAAAAAAATTGTTCCTACAAAAAAAGAGGAAACTCTCATCGTAATATTTTCTATCCTCTTATGTGGCATGTTTTCCACATAGCCATAATCAAGAGCATCTTGTCAAAAGAAACTTGTTCCTCCACAACAAGTGTAAAATCTAGCCTTAATATTTTCCATGAGCCCATGGTAATATTTTGGAAAGTTTTTTCAGTAAAATATTCAATAACTCCTAGAAATTGAAAATTTAAATCGAAATCAAACTTATATTAATATCCACAAATTACCCAAATAGGTCAATGGTACTAGAGTAAAATCAGCTAGAAATTACACGGAAAAAGAACACCCAAAAAGGGAAACTCTTCTGATTCTAGGTGTGATAAAATGAGAATCATCCCTCCACCCTTAAGAATGAGACTGATTTTAATATATTTTACATTAATGATTAAGTTTCACCCTAATTTCATTGATTGCAATCCATTTTGCAGCGCCTCGTGACCCCCCATAACTTGTTTCCATTCACTGTATGGGTGCCATGACTTACACAAGAAAACAATGTAGTCCCTTAGATTTTGATCACACTATTAATATAATGATGTAGATTAATTTTAATTACATATCCAGAAATGGGTCTACATCGTCATCATCTAAATATTTGAACTCTACATCATGATCAACCTGTTATCTTCCTTGAAATATTCCTTAAAATATAAAAATTCCCATCTAGTTACAATGATAATGATTACATACACTGTTTGGGAACATGTTATAGTATTTGTATCATATTGTTCAAAGAGGAGTTTTCACCTAGATTTGGATGGGATTGATCTAATTAATGGCATAGCCATCCTTTGTAAACAAAGAAAAATGAAAACTAATTTTATAATATATACTTGTTTTTGTAAGCTTGGCAAGACTACATCTTCATCATGTCCAATATATCACCTTGATCGGGGCAAGGAATTGAACTGGTGACTTCACACCAAGGAGTGCCTTAAAAGAGCACCCGATCACCATCTATCCAAGATCCCATAGAAAATTTTATAATATATACTATTATCCATATATTGTCTCAAATATTTCGGAGAGCTTTACCACAAGAAATATCAAAAATTGAAAATTGAAAATTTTAATGGCTTAGACCTTTTTTGATACCATTATCATGTGCTATATAGACTATAGGCTACAAGCAATTGATAACTTACTTATAAAACTATAGAACCTACATATTAATAATAAATAATCTAACTAAAAATCTAACTATAATATTTATTTCTTAGAGTTTCAAACGAGTGGAAAATACCCTTTAAAAAATTTATTAAAATAAAAACAAAACAAAAAAACTGAAACTCTAATATTATTTGTCTGGATATGACATGTGTGGGCTAGCTAACATAGGATCCATTTTATTATCATTGAATATTTTTATGTTTTGAAGGAACCATTTATGTGGAAGATCCTACATGCATTTAGGTGGAGCTATATCCATATTTGGATTCTAAATGTGTATCCACAAATCTAGCTTCAAGACCCTGTGGACCAATAACACAAGTCAATACTTCAAAGAGAGCAGACATAATTGGAAAAGGACCTTGCCAAAATGTTACCTTTTTTAAAAGAGCACTTTATTGAACATCGAGGATATCTCACCATTGTTATGGTAGATTGGTATAAGAGAAAAATTCAACTCTTTCAATCAGGGAAGAAGGTAATTCGACTAAATTATTAGCAAGAAGAGAGGCTCACTCAAATGATAGCTCAATTGCATTGCAAGTTGGTCACAAAAGAGGAGGTTTACAAAGTTAAAAAAGGCCAAATGCCTTAAGAAGGTGAAAAAAATCACCCTATTGGTTGGCATTAAGGAACAACTCTATTAAAAAATAATGCTTGCTTTATGAAAAGGAACGAACCACAACCAAGGAAGATACACGAGAAATGAGGAGAAGGGTAGTTGTAGAAGCATGGAGAACTTGGAAGAAGAAACCTGCTAGAAGTTCGAAGAATTTCCCTAAGCCAAATTAATCTGTAATATCGCTAGTGAGTAAGACTGAATTAAATCTCTTATTGAAAATGCATAGCTCACTCTTTATAACAATTTTCTGAGCTTAATAAAATTCACACTGAATGTTTTTTTCCAGATTGGATTTTCAAGATAAATTATTGGCTATAGTGGTTGTAATTCTATGTGTGTATTATTGATGTGGATTTTGTTTTGTATGGTTGCATAGCTCAGATCCAACTCCCATTATGTGAATTTTGATAAACTTTACCCAAACAAACACATTCACTGTTGTGACATTTTTGTATGCCATTTTGTATTTCTGCACTCCATCATGAATGATGAAGGAAGATAGTATGTATACTCTCATAAGGCAATATAAATTCCATATTAGTGTGGCATCTTTCTGAGTCAATGAAAATTATATAACAAGAACAAGGTCTGAGATTAATCCAAGATTAGAAGTGTTGATACTCATAAATCTGAGCTGCTTGATATGCACAATAGCTTAGTTTTAGGCTTTATCCAAAATTGACTGAGCTTCTATTTTTGTGGCTGAAGCATTTAAAGTTATGATCAAGTCCAATTATACATATTTGAGAACAAATGCAACATTTTAAAGACATATGAGCTTCATAATTTGAACTGAGTTATGTGGTATGTTTCTAAGTATCATTTCACTAATATGATGAAATTCATAATCAAGGTTTGTGCCACTTTTTTAGTCAAAGGACTGAAGTTGTTCTCTGTGTGACATAATTCAAGGTTGAGCTATGGTATGTGGTATTACC
>CM076582.1:738802134-738943136 GCA_034641835.2 Pinus albicaulis
GTTAGGTCCCTATATTACTAGTATAGTCCCTTATTGTTATTAGTGTAACCTTATTATTATTATTATTGTACCCTTGTAACCCCCATATTGTTATTATTGTGCCCTTAATTTATTGTTGTTAGGTCGGCTAGGATTACATTGTGGCCCACTAGGATTACATTATGGCCCCATGGACTCCTATATATAGAAAGGAGGTTTTGTAATTTGAATCATCCAAGAATTGTTCATTCATGTAATGTATTGGAGGTTTCCCCCCTCGAAGTGGCTTATTTCTAAGGTGTTGATATCTCTTTTCTTCTATTTTTGGAGCTGGTTTCACAACATTTGGTATTAGAGGTTTTGGATTCTAGGGTTTCACTTCTCCAAACAGATCATCGTGGAATTTTCACTATAATTTTTTTTCTACGAAGTTTCAGAAGATGAAATTTTTAGGGTGCGAAGCCAAAATCCTAAGGAACATCGTCAAACAATTTTAGAGCTTGGTTCGCAATATTTTCGGAGATATGATCTGTGGAAGATAGTGCTTTTTCAGGCTCCTGAATTTCATCTCAAAGAGGTGATCGTGGGAAAATATTCATAACTCTCTCTCTGAGCATCAGATTGGAGTGCTGTAAAAATTCGTCACAAGTACATAGACTGTAGTTTCTTCACTATCAATTTTAGAGCCAAAGGATGAAACAGTGACATGTGGAAAGTCGTACAATTTTTCTCTACTGAACTAGTCCAAAATTGGGTCATTGTGGGAGATTGGACATAACTTTGTCTTAAAAAATCAAAATCATATCAGACATATGGCATTGGAAAGAAGCTTTAGATGGCTACTACAGGGCTAAATTTCAGATATTGAGGATCCAAAATTGTAGAGATAATTCAATTTCAATATCGAGCTCCTCAAAAGCAAGTAAAAGGTGTGTATTTTTTTTCGAATTGCATAAGTCTTGTTTGAAGAATCAAGTTGAATTGATTCCAAGGGCATATTATAGAATAGATATCAGTATTGGATTCTAAAATGGCCCCTAAAAAGAATTCAACACCCATTAAGCCTTTGGAAAGCTCTACTATGACTCATGAAGATGAAGAATGGCAACATGACATATCAAAATTACAACAGCAAGTGCAAAAAATTTTGCTCTCGCAAAGAGCAACAAAAAATGACATGGAAGTTTTGAAGAAAGGCGTGGAAAATAAGATGGATGGTTTGAAGAAAGGCATGGAATATAAGATGGATGTTTTGAAGAATGACATGGAATCTAAGATAGATGGCATGGAGGCTGGCATGGAATCTAAGATTGATGACATGGAAGCTAAGATCGATGAGAAAATGGAAAACATGAAGAATGTTCTAAAAACAGACATGGAAGGTTTGACAAAGTTGATACAAGAAATGTTTCCTAATGGTGAAAAGATGGTAGAGGAAACTCATGATGAGAACAAAATAAATGTTGATCATGATTTCATAAAATCTAATGTTGGCGGGAAGAACCACCATATTCCAAAAATGGATATGAGGAAGTTTGATGGAAAGGATCCTGTAACATGGATACTACAGATGGAGCAATATTTTGATCTCCATAATGTGTAAAACACACAAAAGGTACGCATTGCAACTTTGCATTTAGAACAAAATACATTTGTATGGTATCGATGGCTTTGCTCCCGTAAAAAAATTGTCACTTGGTCAATTTTTACGGAGGAAATGATAGCACATTATGAGCATACAAAGAGCAACACCTTCTTTAGCCAATTGATAAATCTCAAACAAAAGGGTTTAGTGGGGCAGCACATTGAGGACTTCCAAAAATTGAATATAAGGGTAACTGATAGTCCAGAGGAACACAGGATTGATCTCTTCATAGGCACTTTAAAGGATAACATCCAACATGAAGTTCGCGTTTTGGAACCTGATTCATTGGAGAAGGCATTTAGGTTGGCAAGAAAAATTGAATGTAAAATTATGGCGACAAGGAAGCCCACCACTCACTTCTATAAAGAAGGAAGTGTTGCTACGCCTAGATTTCCACAACCTACAAGGTTGACACCACAACAATTGGAAGAAAAAAGAGCAAAAGGGCTTTGCTACAGTTGTGATAGCAAATACACTAAAGGTCATAAGTGTGTCGAGAAGAAATTATTTTACATAGATTGTGAAGAGGAAGAAGAAAATGAACAAGAAGAGGATATACACCAAGAACCAACCCTAGAAGAGGAAGAAATGAGTTCGACCATATCGTGTAATGCATTGGCAGGAATTACCACTCCTCAAACTCTCAAGATAGAAGGACATATCAAGAAGAAAAAGGTAATAGTGTTGATTGATTCGTGTAGTACCCATAATTTTATTCATTGTAAGGTAGCCAAGGAATTGAATTGTTTCCTATACCCAGCACCAGAATGTCAAGTGATGGCTGCAAATGGAGGAACTATAAATTTCTCTGGAAAATGCCATAATATCAAGCTAACCATGGGGGAATATGTATTGACTAGTCCAATGCTTTCCATTCCTATGGGAGGTGCTGATGTTGTACTAGGAGTACAATGGTTACAATTTTTGGGGACGGTAGCTTTTAATTTTCAAGAACTTTTCTTGAAATTTTTTTCAGAAGGAAAGGAAGTCGAATTACGGGGTATTGCAGGGAATTCGGGAAAGATAATAAGCTCTAATGTCATGACAAAGCTTCTAAAGAAAGAACAACGAGGTGTAATTGCACAATTATGCTCACTAGAAGTTCCAACATCAAAATCATCTATTTCTGCAGATCTCCAACAAGTCTTCGACAATCATTCCAAGGTGTTTGAAACTCCCAAAGGACTCCCACCTATTCGTGATCATGATCATGCTATTCATTTGATTCCAGGAAGTGTTCCTCCAAACATCAGGCCTTATAGATATCCTTACTTCCAAAAGAGCGAAATTGAACATATGATTGCAGAAATGTTAGAGGCATGTATAATTCAACCTAGTCAAAGTTCTTTCTCTGCTCCTGTAGTATTGGTACACAAGAAGGATGGATCATGGTGCATGTGTCCAGATTATAGGGAGCTCAATAAGCTCACCATTAAAGATAAATTTCCCATTCCTGTGATTGATGAATTATTATATGAATTACATGGAGCAATTTATTTTACCAAATTGGATCTTCATTCAGGGTATCATCAAATTAGAATGAAGACTGAAGATATTCCGAAAACAACATTTCAAACTCATGAGGGTCATTATGAATTTTTGGTTATGCCTTTTGGCCTTACCAATGCACCTTGTACATTTCAAGGGTTGATGAATTCCATTTTCAAACCCTTCCTTAGAAAATTTGTGCTATTATTTTTTGATGATATACTAATCTACAGCAGGTCTTGGAAGGATCATGTTGAACATGTTGACAGGGTGCTCAAACTATTGCAGGAGAAACAATTATATGCAAAAACATCCAAATGTTTCTTTGGAGTACAAGAGGTGGAATATCTGGGTCATATTATATCTCACGAGGTGTTAAAGTAGACCCTAACAAAATTAAAGCCATTAAGGAATGCATATTCCCCAACCATTCAGCAGTTGTGAGGATTTCTCGGGTTAATAGGGTATTATCGAAGGTTGTTAAAAATTATGGGAGAATATAGTACCTATAACAACATTATTGAAGAAAGATGCATTTTCATGGACTCTTGAAGCAGCTAAGGCCTTTGAACATCTTAAAGAGGCAATGTGCCTAGCACCGGTCTTAGCTACGTCGGACTTCACAAAAACCTTTGTTGTGGAATGTGATGCCTCGGGAAATGGAATTGGTGTTGTTTTAATGCAAGAAGGAAGACCCATTGCTTTTGAAAGTCGTCCAATCAAGGGAAAGTATTTACAGAAATCCATTTATGAGAAGGAAATGTTAGCAATACCACATGCACTAAAGAAATGGCGACCTTACCTAATGGGAAGACACTTCAAAGTAAAAACTGATCATTATAGTCTTAAACACTTTTTGGAACAAAGACTATCTTCAGAAGAGCAATGAAAATGGGTCACCAAGATGTTGGGTTATGACTTTGAAATAATCTACAAAAAAGGGAAGCTAAATGTTGTTGCAGATGCACTCTCAAGAAAGAATGAAAAGGTGGAAGCATTGCTTTAGCATGTTGTTTCTATCATCAGACAGTTGGATAACGAAGCAGAATGGAATGGAAGAAGGATGAAGAAGTGTGGACACTCATTCAAAAGTTAACGACATATCCTGGTACATCGATACATTTATTTGGAAAAATGATTCCTTATGGTACTAAAAAGATCGCTTGTATCTTTGTAAGAATTCCAACGAAAACAAAAGATTCTTTTGAATTTCACACTTCTCCTTTAGCAGGACACTCAAAATTTTTAAGAACTTACCACAGGGTGAAGAAGGATTTTTTTTGGGATGGCCTGAAATCTAATATTCAAAAGTTTGTGGCAAAATGTTTGGTTTTCCAGCAGAATAAAGTTGAGATAATTAAGACCCCAGGTCTTCTACAACCTTTATCCATTCCAAGTCAACATTGGGAGGAGATTTCAATGGATTTTATCACGTTTACCTAAGTACGAAGGAAAGAGTGTCATCATGGTGGTAGTTTATAGACTTACCAAGTATGCACACTTTTGTGCATTATCTCATCCATTTAAATCAAGTACAGTTGCTACTGCATTTATGGAAACAATTCAAAAGCTACATGAAAACCCAAAGATTATTGTAAGCGACATAGATCCCATTTTTACTGGAAATTTTTGGATGGAATTATTTTCTTGTTTGGGTACTTAATTAGCTCATAGCTCATCTTATCGTCCTCAATCCGATGGTCAAACTGAGATAGTAAATAAATGTTTGGAAAGATATATTCGTTGTTTTGTATCTGATAAATAAACACAATGGGTCAAGTGGTTATCTCTCACTAAATGGTGGTATAACACTTCCTTCCATACTGCAGCAAAAATGACCCCATTTATGGCACTTTATGGATATCATCCACCATCCATCACATCATCTTTAAGAGAAAATTCGAAGGTTCAAGCAGTGGAAGATCACATCAAGCATCAACAAGAAGTTCTCCAACTCTTAAAGGGAAACCTGAATTTGGCACAAAATCAAATGAAACAACAGGAAGATCAACATCGCAGCGAGAGAAGTTTTGATGTAGGAGACTGGGTATTCTTACGGCTACAACCATACAAACAAATGTCCCTCAAGCAAGCTAAGAAGGGTAATAAATTATCGCCAAAGTACTATGGTCCTTACAAGGTGTTGCAAACGATTGGTACTATGGCATACAAATTGGAGCTTCCTTCTTCTTCACGAGTGCATCCAATTTTCCATGTTTCATGCTTAAAGAAGGTTATAAGTGAAAATCTTCCAGTTCAAACAATATTGCCAAAACTTGATGAGGAAGGAAAAATCATATTGGAACCTGAAGCGGTCACGGAAACAAGAACTCGACAGCTACGTAATCGATCAATTTCAGAGTATCTCATCAAGTGGAAGAAATTACCCACTGAAGATTCTACATGGGAGGATGAGAATTTTATACAGAAGCACCCAGAGCTACTCAAGCATTGAGGACGACACTTTTTTGAAGGAGAGGGGGATGTTAGGTCCCTATATTACTAGTATAGTCCCTTATTATTATTAGTGTAACCCCATTATTGTTATTATTGTACCCTTGTAACCCCCATATTGTTATTATTGTGCAAAATTTTTGTTGTTAGGTCGGCTAGGATTACATTGTGGCCCACTAGGATTACATTATGGCCCCATGGACTCCTATATATAGAAAGAAGGTTTTTTAATTTGAATCATCCAAGAATTGTTCGTTCATGTAATGTATTGGAGGTTGCCCCCTCGAAGTGCCTTATTCTAAGGCGTTGATATCTCTTTTCTTCTATTTTTGGAGCTGGTTTCACAACATTACCTTTGTGTGACATAAATATGATTTGTGATACCTTTGTTGTAATATTGAGCTACATTTCTATAGTTGTGAAGTTCAAAAGTTTGAGCCATGACGTACATAAAGTTTGAAGAAGGATGATCCTTGTAGGTGAAGATTCAAGCTTCACCTGGTGTTTCTCTAAATTCTTGATTTAGGTTCGAATTTTTTGATTGTAACCTTATGCCCTTATTTCCATTTAGGCCAAAACTTAAAGTTTAGAATTAATCATAACTATGAGACTAGGCCGAGACCTAGTGAAATGTTTTTCTTGATGAAGGATAAGACGTACTCAAGTTTGAACTAGGTTGAGATGTAGTAGGCCCCAAGATCCCTGAAGAAAACTATTTGTGGTTTAAGGTTTTATATTCCTGAAGATAATCTCTATATGGAATTGATATTCCTAAAGTGTATTCACTATGAGAGAATTCAAGTTTTCATTATGTGACAACTAGTGCAATGTTGTGTCTTCATATAGTGTGACAGTGAACCCTGTATGTGAACTCTGAAATACAAAATGTGAGAACCTAAGGAAATTTTATTGAATTTGACCTCATTACAATGAAGGAAAATCTTGTGAGATTTTGGTAGATCACCTTGATATGAATATGCAATCCATGTGACCCATGAAGAGCCATATCGACAGCTTGAAAGAATTTTAAGTGGTTCAATTATTAAGAGTTAGAGGTGTCTCTAGTGTGGGATGATATCCTACACCTATTGTGAAAAAATGACTATAAGTATGAGCTAAAAGGGTATGTATATTGTTTTTAATTGTCTTATATATATGCATGATTATGTGTTAATGTTTCCTTGTTTAAATGTATGTTCTTGCTTATATTTCTAGATATCTTTTGAAGGATAAGGGTATGTATGGGTACATTGAATAGATAAGAGTATTCTCTCTTGTGACTCAAAAAATTGGTGAATGTTCAGAGAAGGCATATGGTCAAAAATTTTGGGATTTGTAACTAATATATGCATTCTTGTAGAACTTTCAGTTGTGATAGATTAATAGGTTCTAGGGACTTGGATATTGACCCTTGCAAAGTATGATTAACAAAACCTTCAGTAGGAGCCCTAGCTCACGTGGGAATGGAAGATATGAAAAGATGATCATATAGCTAAAGTTCAAGAGGAAGTTGATTTTTCTTGAAAGGATAAGTGTTAACTCTCTTTTTTTATTATTGTTTTTCATAGTCTTTTACTTAATGATGTTGAGGACGTATTATGATTGATCATTGAAATAATCGAGGGTTTTGGAATTTGAGCTCTTGCTGATAAAGAATCTAGAACCCTAGTGTTTTGAGAGGAAGATTAAAGACAAGGTCTTGGTAATTTGAATATGTTATGTAGCTAAGGGTTGACATAAAAGGATCTAGGGTTTGTACCCTAGGATTGATTTCTTCTGCTAACAAAAACCCTAACCTATGTTTTAAGTTATGAATGAGGTTGTCTTACAAGATTGTTGGATGAAGTAGACAAAGTGGATTCCTGAAGTCCATGGATAAATAAGGGGTTGATTATGTTCAAGAGATAAGTATTTTGTGTCTTTCCTCCTTGATTGACGGTTTTGGTTAGTTTATTGTCTGTGTGCTCTTTGTCTCATTCATGTCAAAGGGGATTACAAGGACAACCTAGGGGTTGGTAGAAAAAGGATGACATGAATGTGTGATGCATAGATAGATGACTTTATAGTCTTTAAAATACATGTATAGTGAAGTAATTAGTACTTTTATTAATACATTTATTATGCCCTAGAAAAATGCCAAAGATATAGCATGAATGAAAGCTATATTTGGGAAGTTTCTCCCAGTAAGAGGGAGAAGATGATGATAGGAAGGAATATGAAAATAAGCCTCATGTATGAAGAAGACCTTGTACTTTGGATTGATTAATTGATTTGTTTCTGACAAAGATATGACTCTTGTGTCAGAGGATAAGATGTTGTCTTTAGAGGGAACTTGAAGTGGAATTTGGCATAAAAGGATCTTGGAATGACATGATGTTAATTGGGAATTAAGGTTTGGCAGAAATCTGGGAAAATATTACTTGGTTGAAGGAAGCATGTGATCAAGATCCTTGGATGATGGATTGTAGACATATTTCTAGAAGTTATGATTTTTTTTATCCATCATTGTATGTGCTACTAATTGATTATTGTAGATATTATTTAATGGTTGTGACTAAATATTTATTCTTGAGAATTGGCTATGGTAAAAATGAGAAAATTTTCTGATGCATTAGAGGAATATATGATAACTTCTGTTGATAACTATGAGGTAGGTTGGCTCCGAATTTTTTTTGATGAATATGATGCGTTGGATGGGGAATGGTATTTTGAAGACATACTCAAGAATATTAGGTGGGATATGTGACTTGAAACAAAGGCTATTATGTGTTTTCATAACAAAATCCTTCTAGCATTATGTTCTCTGAGGTAATGGAGAGAAAATCTTGTTGTGTAATAAAGTTTGTTATGTGCTCTGGTGAGCTGGAGCTTGTTGACAAGGCATTGGTCATTTGACAATGTTGGTTATGATGCTAAATATTCTTATCGGTCTTGTGCTCTATGATCTATAATAAATTGTATAGTTACTTGATTGAGTATATTAAAAAAATAATAAGAATAAATATACATTGCTCACAAGTAATTATCTTGTCTAAGAATTCGATTCTACATTGGAATTCGAACACTTGGAAGGCATATGGTTAGCAATTTTGCAATTTGCAAATAACGTATGTATTCTGGTAGAACTCTCAATTGTGATATATTGGCAAGTTCCGAGGATTTGGTTATTGACCCTTGCAAAGTATGATTAAGGAAAACTTCATTATTGTTGAAAGAATCCCTAGCTCTTGGAAATGATAGATGGTGAAAAATGATCATGCAGCTCAAGTTTAAGAGGGGGCTTACTTTTCTTAAAAGGATAAATATTTCATCTCTTTGAGTAATATTAGTAATGATATTCTCTTAGTTACTGAGCCTGATTCCTTAAGATGATTTCAAGTACATCTATTGGTTGATTGTTGAATCTAGGGTCTTATCTTTTGGGCTCCTGCTAATTTAGAACCCTAGTGATTTTAGAGGAAGTTGAAAGAAAAGGTATTAATTATTTGAGTATGCTGATCAGTGAAATATAGCTAAGGGTTGAATTGGAAGGATCTAGGGTTTGTGTCCTAGGATTAATTTATTCTTCTATAAAGTAATTAAAACCCTAACCCATGCATAATGATGTTAATGAGGTTGTCTTACGAGATTGTAGGATGAAGCTAACAAAGTGGATGTATGTAGTCCATGAATTAAGAAGGGGTTGATTATTTGAAAAATATAAGTATTTGGTGTCTTTCCTATATGAGTGATGGTCTGATTAGTTTCTTGTTTATGTGCTCTTTGTCTCTTTCATGTCAGTGGGATTGCAAGGCCTACCTAGGGTTTGGAAGCAAAAGGATGATATGGAAGAGTGTTGCATAGCCAGAGGACTTTCCAGTCTTATCGAAGACCAATATATTAGAGGAATTGGTACTTTGAAGTATTATAGAATACCTTTTTAGTGTTGATGCTTATTAATAACACGTATACACCTACAATGGATTCATATCACAAAGTGAAAGAGACATAGGTACAAGGACTTATCCCTAATATACAATTTTTCATATTCCCTCGTGGGTGCTAGCTTACAAAAAAATAAAAAAATAATAGAATGTTTGCAAGAAGGAACCATCGTCAGTAGCAAAAGCATAACATACACAAGACGTTCAAAAAAATCAGTTTACTGACTTCCACATCTATTAGAACATTCAAAAGTATACTCACCAATATTGTTGTCAATGGAAAGTAGTAAAAAAGGTTTGTAAATATCTTCCACACATTTGCTTTTCCAGACCTAGAAAATCATGAACAGTGTTAGCACAATGAAATCTTTGACAACACAAACAATTTGCAAGAAACCTTTTGAGCTCCTTCTCTCAGGACTCCAAGCACTATAATAACTGACAAATAAATAACAACTGACTAGCAAATAATTAACAATAAAGGAGGATCAAAATTGAAATGCAAAAGGTAGGGTGAAATCCTGACAAGGAATCACTACTCAAGAGGAGAAATTCATCCACTTTATTTCCAACCATGTTACATTGGTTGATGAAAACGTTATGGAATAATAATACCCACAATGCACATAAAATATGTTAAAGGTAGGCAACGAATAAGAAAAATAATAATATAAATTAAGAAACATTTTTATGACTAAATAAAAATTAGACAATATTGAGGCACATGAATACCTAAATGAGCTCCTCTTGGTTTCAAGAATAATTTATTGGAGTAGCCAAATCTTGGAGAAAAATTCCTTGATTTGAAGGAGTAGCAACTAAGTCAACATTGAATTGATCGTTTGTTTGTTGGAACGAGGGAGGTTTTCTCCAAGACTATCCAAATCCTAAATTATTATCTACTGAACATGGCCAACCATGTGAAGGTGGAAGCTCTTATGGCCCCTCCCCCCCCACCATCACTCTCCATTCCAAATTATCAAACCTATCTACTATAAAAAAAAGTTGATACGAACACATTAAAGTTCATGTATACACGCTAGCAAAAAAAAAAATTGATAAAGAAACATTTTTGTTAACATTAATCCTCTCGCAACTTATAACCAAGTATATTTTAGTTTTTTCTAACATAAGTACAAAAAAGTATGCAAGAACTCATTAAAAATATTTATACATCAGTATGCCTTTTTCTACATCAAAAATATTTTACAATGCAAATTCAGTTCCGAATAAAACACCGTGCATTGCATGAGAGTATTGATTTTTGTTAGTTGCTAGCGCAATTACCAGAATGTTGGAAGGTGATATTGCAAATAATATTGTTAATAATTTTTGGGTACTTGTAATTCGTGCATGTATCTTCAAATAGCCACATTAGCCTCATTTTTTTTCCCATATTTCTTAAGCCTTGCCTTGGTTGCCTTCGAAGTGTCGGGGAACCTATGAAAAGTTTCAAATATGTTATATACTACAATTTAGTTCAAATCTAAAGAAAATTAAACATATTGAATTCAAGAAGTAATTTTTACCTTGCTTGAACATGTGGCGTTTTCCCTTATTTTCTAATTTCCTTATCCTTTTCATCCTCAATGAGGCCCTTCCATTCCATATCAGGAATCATGGGAGGGAGCTCATACCTAGGGTTTTATATCAATTTTTCCTATAGTGTTTTCATAGATATTTTAACTGTTTTCCGACTGCGGCGATGACCTTGGTTTTATTGAAGGTATCTACCCTGAATAGATCTTCAAGGTAGTTCATAAGCTCTTTTTAAGGTTGGAATTTTGGTAATTCCACCTTACGTGTATGGTGGGCCCAAAAATATCTAACCATTTGTTAGCCACTTTTGTGTAAAACAAGTTGTTACCTACATGAAAAAAATATAAAATCATTAGTTTGAAAATAATAATATAGATGACTTATGTTTTAGATAGAAAACATGAACAATTAAAGCATAAAAAAATACGAGGATTTTTTGTTGTTTTTATTGGAATTCCTTCGCCATTCACCAAAAATGTGTAGTCAATTTTCCCCATGCTCTTAATACGTGATGCTCCATGAAAGGAACCTATAATGTCATCAATGATAGGGTCACACTTTTCACGATGTGATCTAGATCCTGGTTGCATGTTTGGCTCAAATGTCATGTGCTCATTTGCCACAACCAATGGTGTGGACCCAATGTCAGTACTAGTACCATGACCACTAGAAGGTGGATTAGTGAACAGATGCCTCGTAGATATATGTTGGGTGCAAGTGTTGATGAAACACTCATGTTGTGTCTCGTCAATTCCACTAGTACCAACATTGAGCTGAGGATCAAATAACTACTGTGGGGTGGAAAGTTCCTCCAAATAACTCTATATAAGAAAGAAAATTATTTTTCGATTAAATAATGTAAAATTAAAAATACAAACTTTCAAAATTAAACTTATACATAATGAAAAAAAACTCACTTTAAAATATGGTTATTACCTAGCACGATTGAAGATATTTTTTTGATTTAATCGATCCTAGCCTTCATTATAGGATTTCCATCCTTATTACGAATCAACTCCATAATTTGTTTGTTCATTTTAGGCACATACTTTCTTATTGTAACCTCGAGGTTGGGGAATGACCACAAGTCTTCCTCATCAAGAACATCATCATTATGGTGCTCAAACTAAATATTTCAACAAAAGAAAAGTTATTATTTCGATTATATAGAAAAGTAATTAAAATTTCACAGTAAATGTAAAGAAAAAAATTTATTTGTTTACTTATGATTGTGCAGTATCTTTTCCACGTGGATTAACCTACCACAATATAATATAATATAATTAGAGCAGTGAAATATTCTAAAAAATGTTAAAGAATAGGTATCAAGATAAGAATTTAATTGAGGGACATATAAAAACATACAAATATTATGAATACAATATTATTCCTATAAATTTATTCGATCTATCCTCCCATCACTTTGACTTTTTGACTTAAAGGTGTAGTTTGACTTGGATGAGAACATAATTTTTTAGTGACTGCTTGATTTTCTTCCCTAGTTTTCTATTTTTTTTAGCCAATATTTTGGCATGGTTGAAGCCAAAGTATCATTCATACATGATCTTTTTAATCTAGTCAATTCACAGCCGATGTAAACTCGTTGCCTTCCTTTTCGAAATATCAGTCAATAACAATTTCCCCACCGCTTACGTAAACTGCGAGCAAAGAAAAGCCATCTGCAACTTCACGTGGATGTATAATTCATTCACTTGTGTCTATAGAAATGGAGTCAATACCACCACAGATTGTTATAACCAAGGTATTTAGTATTTTCTTTCTTTCCCTTTCATTTCATTCTCATATTTGAAACTCTTTCTGTTTGGAGAAGAAAATATGTAAATAAAAGAAATAACTTAAATAAAAAACAATGTGCATGGTTTTGCAGAGGAATACAAGAGCAGAGCCCGAAGTCATAGTTCTACAGCTTTTGGGCTCTTGATTGCAGGTCAATATAGGCATTTTCTCGTCTTTAATTTTTATTACGGTTATGCTTGTTTTACTCAATATTGATCCAAGGTTTTTGGCTTTGAGTGCAAGACTCATAATGGATATTGCAAGTTCTTTCTATTTCTGATTTAATAATAATGTGTAATGGGGATCTGTGAGATTTTATTTGGAGAAACTTTGGTAGAAGCAAGCATGGCACTGCATTTCTAGATGAAATTAAAAATAGTGTTTGGAATGTTGCTCACATTCAATATTTTTGAAAAACTAGATTTTATCACCAACATGGAATTTAAATCAACGAAACAAAATATATAATCACCCACATAATCGCAAAACTGTCATATATAATTTGGTCAAAATTCTGGTTGCAAGGCATAAATTTCTAAGCTTCTATCATGCACCCCTTTTTTTAATGCTCCGTTTGTCGATGGTGTTGGAAAATGCAACTAGGTTCAATCTTCATAATTATTCTTATACTTGTATCATTAAGTAAAAAAAAAAAAATGAAAAAAAAGATTATTATCATTACTGATCAAAGCATGTTCTCATGCTCATAGGGTTTATTGAGTCAAATATTTGTAATTGAGTCAAATCCCTATTTGGAATCCTTGTAAGAAAGTGGACTGGTATTTCTTGGTGATATTATAATTGGGAATAGGTAGCCTCCTTGACAATAACTTGACATTATGTCATGAACCCTTGTGACAACTAGAATTATGGCTTGTCTCTTTGAAAATGAGTTGACAACAATATATATGGCAGTATAACAGTGATCCAAAAATTCACTTGACAATGATACATATGGAAACATTACAACGATGATTTATGGCTTTGCAACATTTAACTAGTACGACTCATCTCCATAACAAAGATATAATAGATATATCATTTTTATGGCTGAAAGAACAATAACACAAAGAAAGACAACATCATGGGCATCATCACTAATATGAAGTGATGTAATTTATCCTTACATCAGTCAGTTATCTTTACCCTAGTCAAGATCCAAAGAATGGCATATAAAACTATCCAAGCATATATGGCATCCTAATAAAAAACATGCATTTGACTATTTAGATTGCAAAATATCACTTTGTTGAAGGGACAAAAAGCTACAAGATATCTGAAGTTCATGGAGCTAATATATGAAAAGCATCTAGACGTAAAATAAATCCACTACATCAGTGAAATCAACTTATTATATGATAATATTTTTATAAGAATTGAAGCATATTTGTTACCTTACAAATTGAAGAATATGTGAATAAGGTAAAGTTTGACCAAGGCACGTAAACTTTTCCCTTCTATCTCTTGAAAATTTGCAATACACGATGAAAAGGTCCTTAGCATTCCCTCTCATACATTTGAAATTTCATGAATAGAAGTGATGTATCTAGGGTTTTGCGATTAACCATTTAGTATACAAAATTTGAAAAGAGTATGCATGATTTCTAGGGTTTGCATTAAGAATTTGCAAATGAAGAACCTAGGGTTTATGAACCTTAGCAAGGATTTGAATTAGAAGACCCTAGAAACCCTACTTAATTGCTTTCTTTATAACAAAAAAAACCCTAGAATGATAGGATTGACATCATCCTCCTAAGAGATAAATTCCTTCTTGATTCTATTCTCTTTCCCTTGTATATTGTGCTTGGTTGTACTTGCTAGTGAGAATTGCAGACACATAATGAAAGTCATCAAAGTTGTGGAAGAAAGATGAGAAGGAAGTAAGAAAAAAGTGTAGCATACTTTTGTTTGATGATGACTCCTTGATAATGATGGGGACAAGGATGATATACAAAAATACCAAAACCAAGAAAGAAGGGGGTACTTTGGAGTATGTATAAAAGAAGTGAACTAGATGGCAACAAGAAGGAAATAAGCTCACCAAAAGAGAATTAATATACTACTATTCAAACTATATTATTTGAATATTGGAAAGGAATCTTATGGTCAAGAAGGTCATGTAAAATGACAACATCCTCTAGCAACAAAATGAAGAAATATGATATTATGTTGATTGGTCTGATCCTAAAAGATCAAAGATGATGTTGATAAATAAAATTTGATAGAGAAAGCATGAAGAGGAAATGTGTTGAAATATGAGTATATATGATTCAAAATAAATGTTTACCTTAACAAGGGAAAGTATCAAAATTTGACGTGAAGTATCCAAAATCTTGACTAGAAGCTATTGTGTTTTGGTAACTTTGATCTAGATGATTTTTTTGGGATATGAGTTGGCTCACTAAAAGGATATGTTTCTCAAGAATAATTTGATTTAATACACGATTTAGACAACTTGGATAAAACATGCGATTGTGTGAAGCTCAAGAATATGCCATACAAGGAGTTAGGGTTTGGTTGATTTTCTAGGTTTTTTGAACAATACCCTTGAGTAATCTAATCTCGGTGCAAAATATATATTAAAATTTTTGACACTAGGGTTGTGATAAAAACCCTAATATGGATAATGGATTATGCATAAATAAATTTAGGGTATGTAGATAAAAACCCTATATTACATTCTTCCATGTGCAATGAAAGTTTTCATTTCTAAGGTTTGCAAACTTATAAAGGCTTAATAAGAAAATGCCTAGGGTTTTGGACAAAACCCTAGGATGAGTTGTTGAAATAAAGAAAAACCCTAGTGATTTCTATATAGATGATGTTGATCAGTACATGATCAAGAGGGAGTTTTTGTTATCCATAAAATATAAGTTCTCTATCTTTCTTCTTTTACTATTATTGATTTCTTTAGTAAATCTAGTCTCTTGCTTTATTTTCATTGCTTTATTTTAACTATTCTTTTATGATCTCCTCAGAGAGAATTTCAAGTACATACATAACACTATTTGGGATAAAAGAAGTTATAATATGAAAAAAAAGTCTGTGACTAGTCCTTGGATTCAGAGGGAGATTTGAATCTTGAAAACTAAGCAAGAAAATCTCTCTCATTTCATTATAGATATCCAATGATTGAAAAATAACTTGACAATGGCACCAAGTCTTTATTATGAAAATCTACATTAGTAGACTTTCCTAATAATTATAGACAGTTAACCTTGTCATTGTTGGATGCCTCTTTATTTTGACTGGTGTTTTTTGTAGTCTCTCAAAGGTGTACCTAGGGGTTGTATGTTGTTTTCAAAAGTATTGATTTGTGTAAACCCTCATTTGATTAGTGCAAAGAAGCCTCATTATTGAGTTGTTCATACTATTGAAAAATGTAGCTACGGTCGGTCTTCGTAATTTTCATTAATTGGAAAAGGGGATTTCTAAAATACTGAAAATTGTGGTATCAAAAGATTGATGGAGCATGTGGGGAATTCACCCAAAGATCCATGTTGAAAGGGTGGCCAAGTAAATATTGATTCAGGAACAATTATTGGTTTGCTAGCAAGGTTTTCTTAGGTTTTTCTGAATATGCATTTAAAATAGAGGAATCAATTTCTGAGAAAACATGGAAATAAATTTCTTGAAATTGATATATGTTAAAGCCTTGGAGCCATCAGTAACAGAAAGGTATCACAAGGTTGTGGATATGAAATATTGTTGGTAAAGACATTGATATTTGGTCTTCATAGAAGGAATCATCTTTGACTTGAAGAGAACATGTACACACAACCCTTGGATCTATAGCTACAAGTGCCAACTGTTGAGTAGAATGCCAAGAGCACGAAGTTGTGATCGTTAGTTTTGGGTAAAATCATTTACATGGACTAGTGCTTAATCATATTCTCGGTTTGTTGAAAGGTTAAGGAATTCTCCTAAGTGGGATAATAGGAAAACATATACCTAATAATATGTCTCATTGGTATGCCCAACCTATCTTGAATTATGAATTAAATACAATTGTAAAACAATGAATATTGGCCTTTACATTTGTGGATAGAATTCAACCATTAATTGGAATGATTTGTTGTAACATCCTCTACAAATCAAGGAAGAATGGGACGTAATAGCCTATCCATCCCCATAGGCTATAGTCCTCCATAAAGGGGAAAAACCCCAAATTTATCTGTTGTTGGGAAAGATTTGGGGTAGCTAGGTGCGAAAAACCCAAATTTGGGGTTTGAAGTAAAGTATACTTAATGATTGAGGAAGAAGAGAACCCTCTAGGAAATCTATAAATATGAGACAGATGAAGTAATTTTGGATCATCAAGTGTGAATCAATTCATTTTTTTTACACATTATCTCTGAAGGTTTTAATACCTCTCTCTCTTTTGTCAATTTTGCTGGTGAAAGATTCCACCCTAGTTGACATCCGTCTCTCTTTCTCTTTGGTATTGGCACATCTTTTTTTCTCTTTGGTTTTGGCACATGATTTCTATCCATGGAAACGAGTTCTATTAGGGTTAACCATTGTTTTGGAAACAAATCCTGTAATGATTAATATCTATTTGGGTAGAAAATTTTTATGAGATCTTAATCCTTGATTTTGTCACAATAGAAAGGGAGTGATAGTTTAGGTTGAGATTAATCTCTTGTTCTAGTTATGATAGAAGGACAACACAATATTTTTTAACTTAGATCCCTTATTTTGGGCATAGTAGTAGGACAACAAAGCTCATGGTATCTTTTTATAGGCACAAGAGTATCACCAATGAGGCAAGAAGATCATTTATTTACTCTTGAAGGGATCGTGCAAAAGTTTGATCTCCATCACAACATTGAAGTCAAGTGAATATTTTTCTTAGCGATAGACAAGTTTGTTGAAGGCACCTAAAATTTTAATTCTGACACAGCCCGATATTGAAGGATTTAAGACAGATTAAATCATCCTTCCTGTAGCAACAAAGCTCGAGTTTTAAACCAACGATATTTCAGGATGCATAGGAAATAAGGATATTTGGGGGTTTCCTATGGAATAATATGAAGTTCGTTTAACTAAAATTCCTTTCTATAGTCATCCATTGTAATAGGAGGGCTTATCTGCAATTATAAATGTTGATTAAGGTTTGTTGTATAATTATTTGGTTCTTTTTAGTTAGAATCATATTACTGTGTGAAATTTTTATGAACTAGTAGTTATATGGATTGGATTGATAAGTGCAATTCATTGAATTCGATTCATTGGATATTTTATGTTATGTCTATTGATAAATTTTGTTGTAGGATACATTGAATGTTTGAAGGGGAATTGGTGATAGGTAGCAATGTTCCTGCATATGGTACCCATGAAAACCATAAAAAAAATATGACCAAAAACCCAATGAAGAATACCCTAGTCTTCTCCATGCAATTAGCTAGCTCCTCGACTCATGAACAATTGAGAAGAGGCTGAAAGGATTACCATTTTTTAGTCTCTGGCTCTTTCTTGTTCCCGCTCTAATCCTCAAATCCTATAATCACTATTTTTTGTGTACCAAGCTAGCTCACCACATGACCTCATAATGGGATGAAAGGGAATCCCTTATTCTCGCTCTTTGCTTACATGCACCTGCGAATGAAATGTAAGGGAAGCAAATGAAAGGGAATTCATAACAGGGTGAAAGGGAATCCCTTGTTTTCGCTCTTCACTTGAACACACCTATGAATGA
The DNA here is from genome assembly GCA_034641835.2 of Pinus albicaulis. NCBI lineage: Eukaryota > Viridiplantae > Streptophyta > Pinopsida > Pinales > Pinaceae > Pinus > Pinus albicaulis. The sequence goes on from CM076582.1 coordinate 738,820,658, forward strand.
AATGGAAGGTAAGGTAAGGAAAGGGAACAACAATAGTGGAAATTGACAATGTTAAAAAAAATCCTTTTGGGCATCACCAATTTGCTTCTACCCTAATGCCTTTATTCTTCCATTATTTTTGTTTTTACTGAAAAACTACCATTGTATTTAAATATTATTCGACATATATATATATATATATATATACACACATTATTTTCCAAAATAGTTAAAGAGATATAAAGGAAACCATGGACATAACTATTTTTTAATAATGACATATAATATAAGATATATATTTTAAAAATATAAAATCATAATGTTCTTTAGAGATAAATATTCTTCTAAGACACGGAGATATATATATATATCAAAATGATAGATATTAATAGGTATTTCAAAATGTTGACTTTGATTTGTTTTATCTAGAGTAAACCTCATAGACATACATTCATTTTAATTAGAGAAGTGTTAGGTCTCTATGTTACTAGTATAGTCCCTTATTGTTATTCGTGTAACCCCCTTATTGTTATTGTTGTACCCCTATAACCCAAATATCATTATTATTGCGTCGTTACATTATTATTGTTAGGTCGGCTAGGATTATATTGTGTCCCCGTGGATGCCTATATATAGAAGGAGGTTTTTTCATTTGTATCATCCAAGAATTGTTCATTTATGTAATGTGCTAGAGGTTTCCCCCTTGAAGTGGCTGATTTATAAGTCATTGATCTCTCTTTTCTTCTATTTTTTGAGCTGGTCTCATAACATTTGGTATATGAGCTTTGGATTCTAGGGTTTTGTAGCTACAAACAGGTCATCGTGGAATTTTTGCTATAAAAAACATTTCTACGAAGGTTTAGAAGCTAAAAATTTTACAGCGCAAAGCCGAAATCTTGAAGAACATTGTGTAAAAAAATTAGATCTTGGTTCGCAATATTTTAGGAGATATGATCTGTGGAAGTTAGGGTTGTTTTTAGGCTTCCGAATTTAACCTAAACAGGTCATTGTGGAATTCTCGCTATAAATGTTTTTCTACAAAGGTTCAGAAGCTGAAATTTTTATAGAGTGAAGCCGAAAACTGGAGGTACATCGTATAAAAATTTTAGATCTTGGTTCACAACAGTTTCAGAGATATGAGCTGTGGACATTAGGGTTTTTGCAGGCTCCTAAATTTCAACTCAAAGAGGTGACTGTGAGAAAATAGTCATAACTCTCTGTTTGAGCATCGGATTGGAACTTTGTAAAAAGTGGCCACAAGTGCACAACGTTTAGTTTGATGTTTATCAATTTCAGAGCCAAATAAGGAAACAATGAGACGTGGCATGCTGTACAAGTTCACTCTACTGAACCAATCCATAATTAGGTCATTGTGGGAGATTGGGCATACCTTTGTCTTGAAGAATCCAAATTAGGCCAGACCTATAGCATTTGAAAGAAGCTTCAAAGGGCTACTAGAGGGCCTAATTTCCGATATTTAATATTCTAAATCACATAGATAATTTAGTTTCAATATGGAGCTCCTCAAAAGCAAGAAAAATGTGTGTATTAGTTTTTTGAATTGCATAAGTCTTGTGGGAAAAATAAGTTTGAATTGATTCCAAGGGCATATTGTAGAATAGATATCAATATTGGGTTCTAAAGTTCCCCCTATAAATAATTCAACACCCATTAAGCCTTTAGAAGGCTCTACTATGACTCATGAAGATGAAGAATGACAACATGAAATATCAAAATTACAAAAGCAAGTGCACCAAATTTCGCTCTCGCAAAGAGCAACAAAAAATGAAATGGAAGTTTTGAAGAAAGGCATGGAAGCTAAGATGGATGGTTTGAAGAAAGGCATGGAATCTAATATGGATGGCATGGAATCTAAGAAAGAGGGCATGGAAGCTGGCATGGAAGCTAAGATGGATGACATGGAAAAAAAAATGAAAGACAACATGGAAAACATGCAGAATGATCTGAAAGCAGACATGGAAGGTTTGACATGGAATCTAATATGGATGGCATGGAATCTAAGAAAGAGGGCATGGAAGCTGGCATGGAAGCTAAGATGGATGACATGGAAAACATGCAGAATGATCTGAAAGCAGACATGGAAGGTTTGACACAAGAAATTTTTCCTAATGGTGAAAATATAGTAGAGGAAACTCATGCTGAGAAAAATATAAATGTTAATCGTGATTTCATAAACTCTAATGTTGGATGGAAGAACCACCATATTCCAAAGATGGATATGAGGAAGTTTGATGGAAAGGATCCCGTAACATGGATACTACAGATGGAGCAATATTTTGATCTCAATAATGTGAAAAACACACAAAAGGTACACATTGCATCTTTACATTAAGAAAAAAATACATTTGTATGGTATTGATGGCTTTGCTCCCGTAAAAAAATTGTCACTTGGTCAATTTTTACGGAGGAAATGATAGCACATTATGAGGATAAAAAGAGCAACACCTTCTTTAGCCAATTGATAAATCTCAAGCAAAAGGGTTCAGTGGTGGATCACATTGAGGACTTCCAAAAATTGAATATAAGGGTAACTGATATTCCAGAGGAACACAAGATTGATGTATTCATAGGGACTTTAAACGATAGCATCTAACATGAAGTTCGAATTTGGGAACCTGATTTATTGGAGAAGGAATTCAGATTGGAAAGAAAAATTGAATGTAAAATTATGGCGACAAGGAAGCCTACCACTCACATCTATAAATATAGAAGTGTTTCTACTCCTAGACTTCCACAACCTACAAGGTTGACACCACAACAATTGGAAGAAGAAAGAGCAAAAGGGCTTTGCTACAGTTGTGATAGAAAATACACTAAAGGTCATAAGTGTGCTGAGAAGAAATTATTTTACATAGATTGTGAAGAGGAGGAAGAAAATGAACAAGAAACTTCAAAAGAAGAGGATACACACCAGGAACCAACCCTAGAAGAAGAAGAAATGAGTTTGACCATATTTTGTAATGCATTGGCAAGAATTACCACTCAAAATCTCAAGATAAAAGGACATATCAAGAAGAAAAAGGTAACAGTGTTGATTGATTCGGGTAGTACCCATAATTTTATTCATTGTAAGGTAGCCAAGGAATTGAATTGTTTCCTATACCCAACACTAGAATGTCAAGTGATGGTTGAAAATGGAGGAACTATAAATTGCTCTGGAAAATGCCATAATATCAAGCTAACCATTGGAGAATTTGTATTGTATAGTCCAATGCTTTCCATTCCAATGGGAGGTGTTGATGTTGTGCTATGAGTACAATGGTTACATATTTGGGGACAGTAGCTTTTAATTTTCAAGAAAGTTTCTTGAAATTTTCTTCAGAAGGAAAGGAAGTCAAATTACGGGGTATCACAGGGAAGCCAAGAAAGATAATAAGATCTAATGTCATGACAAAGCTTCTGAAGAAAGAAAAAATAGGTGTAGTTGCACAATTATTCTCACTAGAAGTTCCAACAACAAAATCATATATTTCTCCAGATCTCCAAAAAGTCTTGGACAATCATTCCAAGGTGTTTGAAGCTTCCAAAGGAATCCCACCTATTCGTGATCATGATTATGCTCTTCATTTGATTCCAGGAAGTGTTCCTCTAAACATCAGGCCATTATATATCTTTATGTTTAAAAGAGCGAAATTGAACATATGATTGCATAAATGTTAGAGGCTAGTATCATTCAACCTAGTCAAAGTTATTTCTCTGCTCCAGTAGTATTGGTGCAAAAGAAGGATAGATCATGGTGCATGTGTCCAGATTATAGGGAGCTAAATAAGCTCAATATTAAAGATAAATTTCCCATACATGTGATTGATGAATTATTGGATGAATTACATGGAGAAATTTATTTTACCAAGTTGGATCTTCCTTTAGGATATCATCAAATTAGAATTAAGACTGAAGATATTTCGAAAAAAACATTTCGAACTCATGAGGGTTATTATGAATTTTTGGTCACGCCTTTTTGCCTTACCAATGCGCCTTCTACATTTCAAGGGTTGATGAATTCCATTTTCAAACCCTTCCTTCGAAAATTTTTGCTAGTATTTTTTTATGATATACTAATCTACATCAGGTCTTGGAAGGATCATGTTCAACATGTTGACAAGGTGCTCAAACTATTGGAGGAGAAACAATTATATGCAAAAAATCCAAATGTTTCTTTGGAGTACAAGATGTGGAGTATCTGGGTCATATTGTATCTTGTGAGGGTGTTAAGGTAGACCCTAACAAACTTAAAGCCATTAAGGAATGGAAAGTCCCCACAACCATAAAGAAGTTGCGAGGATTTCTCGAGTTAACAGGGAATTATTGCAAGTTTGTTAAGAATTATGGGAGAATAGCAGCACCTCTAACAACATTACTGAAGAAAGATGCATTTTCATGGACTCTTGAAGCATCTAAGTCCTTTGAACATCTTAAAGAGGAAACGTGCCTTGCACTGGTCTTAGCCACGCCAGAATTCACAAAAACCTTTATTGTGGAATGTGATGCCTCAGGAAATTGAATTGGTGTTGTTTTAATGCAAGAAGGAAGACCCATTTCTTTTGAAAGTCGTCCAATCAACCAAAAGTATTTACAGAAATCTATTTATGAGAAGGAAATGTTGACAATACTACATGCACTAAAGAAATGGCGACCTTACCTGATGGGAAGACACTTCAAGGTAAAAATTGATCATGATAGTCTTAAACGCTTCTAAGAACAAAGACTATCTTCAGAGGAGAAGAGAAATTGGTCACAAAGATGTTGGGTTATGACTTTGAAATCATCTACAAAAAAGGGAAGCTAAATTTTGTTGCAGGTGCACTCTCAAGAAAGGAGGAAGAGGTGGAAGCATTGCTTTGTGCCATTTCTATTATCCAACCAGATTGGATAACCAAAGCAAGGGATGAATGGAAGAAGGACGAAGAAGTGTGGACACTCATTCAAAATTTGTAGTAAGATCCCAGTACATCTTATACATTTAGTTGGAAAAATGGTTCTTTATGGTACAAATATCGCTTATATATTTGTAAGAATTCAAAAATAAAACAAAAGATTCTTTTGGAATTGCACACTTCTCCTTTAGAAGGACACTCAGGATTTTTAAAAACTTACCACAGGGTGAAGAAAGAATTTTTTTGGGATGGCCTGAAATCTGATATTCAAAAGTTTGTGGTGGAATGTTTGGTTTGCTAGAAAAATAAAGTTGAGACAATTAAGACCCCGGGTCTTCTACAACCTTTATCCATTCCAAGTCAACATTGGGAGGATATTTCAATGGATTTTATCACAGATTTACCTAAGTCCGAAGGAAATATTGTCATCATGGTGGTAGTTGATAGACTTACCAACTATGCACACTTTTGTGCATTATCTCATCCATTTAAAGCAAGTACAGTTGCTACTACATTTATGGAAATGATTCAAAAGGTACATGGAAACCCAAAGATTATTGTAAGTGACAAAGATCCCATTTTTACCGGAAATTTTTGGACGAAATTATTTTCTTGTTTGGGTACTCAACTAGCTCATAACTCATCTTATCATCCTCAATCCGATGGTAAAACTGAGATAGTGAATAAATGTTTGGAAGTATATCTTTGTTGTTTTGTATCTGATAAGAAAACACAATGGGTCAAGTGGTTACCACTCGCTGAATGGCTGTATAACACATCCTTCCATACTACGGCAAAAATGACCCCATTTATGGCACTTTATGGATATCATCCATCGTCCATCACATCATCTTTAAGAGAAAATTAAGGTTCAAACAGTGGAAGATCACATCGAGCATCAATAAGAAGTTCTCCAACTCTTAAAGGATAACCTAAATTTGGCACAAAATCGAATGAAACAACAAGCATATCAACATCGCAGTGAGAGAAGTTTTGATGTAGGAGACTAGGTATTTTTATGGCTACAACCATACAAACAAATGTACCTCAAGCAAGCTAAGAAGGATAATATATTATCACCAAAGTACTATGGTCCTTACAAGGTGTTTCTAAAGATTGGTACTGTGGCATACAATTGGAGCTTCCTACTTCTTTGCGAGTTCATCCAATTTTCCATGTTTCATGCTTAAAGAAGGTTATAGGTGACAAAATTCCAATTCAAACAATATTGCCAGAACTTGATGAGGAAGGAAAAATCATATTGGAACCTGAAGCGGTCATGGAAACAGGAACTCGACAGCTACGAAATTGATCAATTTCAGAGTATCTCATCAAGTGGAAGAGCTTACCCACTGAAGTTTCTACATGGGAGGATGAGAATTTTATACGGTTGCATCTGGAGCTACTCAAGCGTTGAGGACACACCTTTTTCAAGGAGAGGGGCACGTTAGGTCCCTATATTACTAGTATAGTCCCTTATTATTGTTAGTGTAACCCCCTTATTATTATTGTTTCACCCTTGTAACCCCAATATTTTTATTATTGTGACCTTACATTATTATTGTTAGGTCGACTAGGATTATATTGTGACCCCATGGACTCCTATATATAGAAGGAGGTTTTTTCATTTGTATCATCCAAGAATTGTTCATTTATGTAATGTATTGGAGCTTTCCCCCTTGAAGTGGTTGATTTCTAAGGCGTTGATCTCTCTTTTCTTCTATTTTTTGAGTTGGTTTCATAACAAGAAGACTATGGCTACACATTACCAAAATCATAGAGATTCACATGTATTTGAAAATTCCAAAAATAATGTGGTTGATGTAGTATGAACCATCAAGTATGTCAAGCCACACCAAAATTTAAAGTAGATGTGTTAGTTAACATGTACACTTGTAATCCACGAGGGTGTGGCTTGTTGGTGATTGAGTGTTCTCTTAAGGCACTCGTTTGTAAAGGTCACTGGTTCAAACCCCGTGGGGAACCCGTCTGGTGTAAGCCTGAGAAAATTGCCATGTATTGTTGGCGGGGAATGATGCCACCCAGGGGATTTTCATTGGCAGCAGCACGATGTGATTCTGGGTGGTATCTATGACTGCATGGTTCTCGTTACCAATTTCCATCCTAACACCAAAAAAAAAAAACATGTACACATGTAATAATATTGTTTTCCAAAGTAGTGATTTTTTAAGAACGTGCGGATTATTATATACACACATGCACTACAAAACTACAAAAACATAAATAATCATCATGAATATACTTTTCAAAGTGATGCAATGATAATCATCCTTTTCAAAATATTAGCACGTATTTCAAGGCCCGATAAATAATTCATATACAAATAATAATTATCTTGCATAATCAATCCCTATAATTCCTTAACAAGGTGATGGATATATAATTCCTTTTGTGTCATATATTTGGTTTTCCAAAGCCCTATCCATCACCCATATATGTTAGAAGCATCATTTAAAACCATGGACATTTCCTTTATTTCCAAAGTCATCATCAAGGCCATGAGACCCATCCTTGATGTGTAAGATATTGCAACTATTTATATTTTATACTCCTACAAATAAATATCTTTATATGTCATAACACTTATGTGGTGGTTCAATGTGTCACTCCTAACCTATGAGCTCTAGAAGCTTTACTTTATAAGTAAGACCATGGTTTAATTTCTTGAACGATGGCCAAGACCTTAAGACCCATTGTTATAGGTCAATTTAGGCATCATCCCCCATGACCTGGTCAAACTAGGCATCATCCCTTGGACTAATGAAATAGGGTCTATCATCCCCTATCATTTCAGTTGCTGCATTCCCTAAGACAAGAACAAATCATTCATGACTTCTATTGTGAGATTTCCAGGGTTTTAAGTATATATTATATCACTTATGAGCTCACCAACGCTGCCTCTCAAGGGACTAACTGCGTTGCATATGTAGCTCCCTCCATTCAAGGGTGCATTCCAATGCACTTCTCGACATTCAAGGGTTCATTGAGATTTTGGGATTAAAATTCTCATTGTTCCGGAATCTCCACATGGCCAGTGCGTCCATATGTTTCAAAATTCAAATCCAAGTGTCCATCTAACACCTATGAACTTGGAAACATGTCTTGCCTATTATTAGAAAGTCATTCATTGAGAAACTACCATTAGTTTCCCTATAAATTGAGCACAAATCCTAGTGCTAGGAAAGGAAGAATTTTGGTAAAGAAATGTTGTTGGATTCTCAATTGAGAGAGTGAAAGAAGTGACATGTTGATTGTGATGAGGCCGGGATGAAGCTGGAGATGGTGACATCAAATCGCTCATTGGTTGTAACCTCCCCCTTCTACTCTTTAATAAAGATTGTTTTTAATTTTCCCATATATGTATCTGTTTATGTTTCTATTTATCATGGAATGGAATCTTGAAAGATATATATGTTTCATGTTCAATCGATTTAACTTATTAAGATAAATAGGCATCTGTATATTGCAATTTGTTTTTTGTTCTCTCTTTATACTTGCAGGAATTAATCTGGCAATCTAAGTTGGATTGGAGGCTAAAACAAATGTGATAGAAGGAGAATAGGAAGCACTTAGATTACAAGTAGGTTCTTCTATCTTTCTGTGTGTCTATTTATTCTTAGAGAAAGTGATAGTAAAGTCTTTAATCTATTGTTCTAAGTTCCTAGCACCACACTTAGGGAATTTTATTTATCCGTAAATCATAATTCTGCATAACAAATTGGCGACTCCGCTGGGGAGTTTCCTGTCATTCTTGGTATTTTTTCCTCTGTTAATCCACCCAGTAGCATCTAATTTCAGTTATTGGACTTTTGAATCAAATAATTGCATTATAAGTGTGTTTTGTAGCTTTCAATTTCAATCTCTGCTGCGCCCAATGCATTGTTGGTCAAACATAGTGCATTGTAGTGCACTGTCTCCCACTCAGGGGTGCACTGCAACACACTGTCTCCCCTTAGAGACTGTGTTGCCCCCCTTAACCAACCAAATTCCATTTGAATTTTTCATTTCCATTATTTTCAACCATTTGTTTATTGTGTTTTCAATTGTCTGACACCTCCTAGAGACCTATGAATTTGCCTGATTCTTCGTCCTTTGAAAAGGAAGTTTGTTTAATGTCTCTTTTAGTTTTTTTCTTTATCATTGGAAAATCAAATTCAAATTATTTTATTTTTGCATTAGATCCATTTTTTTCATAAAGGAAATTGTCATTAAATTCTTCGTTTCCTGTAGGAAAAATTGTAGTTTCATTCTTCGTTTTTCCTAAAAGAGAAATTGTTGTTAAATTCCTCGTTTCTCAAAGAAGAAAACATTTGTTTTTTGTTGATTTGATGCACATAGTTTCCTTTTTGCATTCACATTAAAGGGAATAAAAATAAAAACCTACATATGCATATAGTGAGTTGTGTGTTTTTCATAGGAACATGTTAGGAAAGGTGCATATTAGTTTGCACTCTTTGTTGTTTCTCTCAAAACTGATTGCTCTTTCCCTTAGTAGCTAAGATTTTCATTGCAAAAGATAAAATTGAAAAGTTTTCTTATCATTTAAGTTTGAATTTTTAGGAATTTCTATCATATCACATGGTACCTTGAAAGGAAAATTGATAAGCAAGATCAACTTAAAATTTACATCAATTTACCTAAAAAAGCATTGAAACCATAACGATAACATTTAGAAGGTCTAGGCTAGAGACGTGTTCCGACGTTGTTAAACATAGCAGCTGTCGTTAATTGTATGTGATAGATTTTGAGTATGATACCTCACTCCATGTATGTAAGTATATTGGAGCTTTTCCACTTAACTTCGGGTATATCGGGTGGTGTTCTAGTACGAAAAGTATAAAGGGGTGCTCTCATTGTGCGGTTTCGCATTAGATAGCACTAATACGGACTTGTGCCTTTACGTACCTTTGGGTATATTTGGGAGGACAAGTTTAGGTTGTTATCCATCCAAAGTGAATTGAGTCAGCTACCTTGTAATTTGTGATACACCGAACAAAGAATTCGGGGAGATTGCTTGTCTGTACTTCTTGGTTCACCAGGAGGTGTTTTGCAGTTCACAATTACTTGGTAAACCTTTTGCCTAGAATTACCCTTTTATTTTGTTTATTTGTTTTTGGTCATAAAATAAATCAGTCATCGTGGAAGAATATCATCCCTTTCCCTGTCGTTCGCATAGAATAGCATTGAAACCACCTTTACCACAGGAAGCCACTTATGGTCGGCGAAGGCGACATCGCTCTACCAAAACTAGTACTATTAGTACCTCTGGTGCAACATCATCCTCACATATACTTGAGTCAGCACAAGTTGTTTCAACAAATCCTAGTTCATCCATTGTTGTTGAGACAGAGTCCTCATAGCTACCCATGGTTACGCTTCATCCAATTAGTGAGACCATACCTCTCGAACCCGACGTTGTTCAACTGGAAGTTGATCTAGATCCTGTCACTTTTTTTCCAGTACATCTGAATCCCAAAGTCAAACGACCAAAATTTATTCCTGTATTGGTCGCCCCACAATCTATTGTAGCCTTTAAGTCTCCCATATCGCGCAGTCAACCTCCTGAAATATACTTTGGCTCTGACTGCGAAATACTTCCACCTAGTTTAATTGATTGAATAAATCCCACAAGACGAAACTCCTTTAACTCCAACTCATTTTGGGAGGGAGCTTTACCTGTATGAGTTTTTTCCTCAATCACCTGCCTCTGCTTTTGTTGATCCTACATCTATTCGAGTTCCTGTAGATCCAATAGGGTATACATTTGGTTGAATAACCATGCCTGAGCCAACATCTTCGGCTGGAAAATTTGTTCCAATTGCGACAACACCTGCTCTCGCTACCCCTTCGATGTTCACAACTTCACAAGAGACACATTTATATGGTGGCCGTTTCATCCCACCTAGTTACCAATATTTATTTGGAACGTTCTCTTGTGCATCCTCAAACCCATGGACTTCACCAATGTCATCGTCTGGTATTCTATCAAGTACACCTCTAGTGATTATTGAGTGGCTTGATCCTTTATATCCATCATCAGGGAAATATAAAGCTGCTCCATATGGGTATATTCCATGCAATACAATTTCAACTGGACTCCCCGAATTTGGAGAATAATATTTTCCATCTTATTATACTCCTCATGTTGGGGAGCAACCCATCGTCACCCACTTTGAAAGTACTTCGTTGTTATTTGGTCATCCTAATGTCCTAATGAGTGTTTTTCAATGGAAACTCACTCTGTCTATCCAACCACAAATAGTTGTACGATCGTATCAACTGGTTCAACCTGTTACACCCACATCAAATCCACTTGTTAATACATCTTTACCCCTGTTACAAGCCCAAACTAGAGTCAGGTGGGTCCTTCAACCCAATACCATAAAGTATTGGGCGCTCAAACTCCAACTCCTTCAGTTGGTTTACAAAAACCACCTATATCCGGAATCATTTATTCACAAGCTAGATTACCATATTATAGGATGTCGCAGCAACAACCAGGTTATACCTATCCTCAACTGAATCCAAGCTATCCTAGTTTAGGTTATAATATTGGTGGAAAGACCCCTTGACAGCCACAAATGCAATGACACAACCTTCATTTCAATAAGTAGTGTACCCAGGTTTTGATCAATAGAATCCTTAAGCATTTTCTTATCAAAACAACCCTTATCTGGGTTACCAGCAATAGATTCCTTATGTTGGTGCTCAAAGGCCTGTTTCCCAAGCAATTCCATCATACCTTGGCTACGTTGAACACGAACTTAATCGATGGTTGCCCTTTGTTGCAACTTTAGAGTTATCGGATTTAAACCGTCTCACCAATGATCCAATCAACTATGCTACTTGGTGGCTGGTGATACCTCATAAATTACCCTCAAATATTCCTAAGTTCAATGGAAACCCTGGGGAAGACCCGTCGACTCATGTTATGAATTATCATTTCTGGTGTTCATCTAACTCCCTAAATGATGACTTTGTTTGACTACTTCTTTTCTAGCGTACGCTCACTAGTCCGGCTGCTAAATGGTACATTGAGTTACCAAGAGATTCTTTTGATAATTTCACTAACCTAGCTACTATATTTTTGACCCACTTCTAGTTACCCATACAATATGAAACTGGAATGGAACTCTTGACTAATTTTAAACAGACTAATGCTAACTCACATTTCTGATCATATTCTTGATTGGTGTCATCGTCGAAGAATGGTTAAGACATTTTTTCCTGATGATCTCCTTGTTGAATGGTTCATTAAGTCCCTTTTACCATATATAACTGAGGATGTGGCTAAGGGTGACGTCATCACCGAAGAGCAGTTCATTGCTCGTGCCCAATATTTAGACTTGATTTATACGTAGTCTTGCACACTCTACGAGAAAATTCCTAATGTGCCACGATATAATTTTATTGTTCCTCCTTCATCTAAGGAATCTCATGCCAGAGACGATATGATTGGTACTGCAATCACACATCACACTATTGCATCTGATCCTACACCTTCTTCCAAAATCCACGCCATGTCATCTGACAAGGGCAAAAGTGACAAGAAATCTGGAAGTAAGAAAAAGGGGAAATCAAAGAAAAATCAAACTTCTACCCTGCAAGATTGATCATTTGATCAATCATCTGGAGCTCGGAAACCTCCTTACCCTTGCATAATCTGTAATGAGGAACAATTTGTTTGGGATTGTCCTCACCATGCTAAAGTCTCAAAAATGGTTAAGACCTCACATGTGTGAGCTGTGTTGACAGATCCATTTCCAAATCCAGACACAAATTTGGTTGCTACGGATCTAGCTTCTAGTTCCCAAGTGCTTATATTGTCTATTAAAAATCCATCAACTGATGTTTTTGTGTCAACGCATAATAAATATTACGGTAGTCAGGCTACTGATCAACCTGCTAACTCAACCATGAATCCGTCTACGGAATAGATACCGCCACCTTCTATTCCTGAATTTACAATCAAGCCACCGAAGGGAGCCGTTCATAAATTGACATTTAATCCTCGAGCCAAAGCTACTCAAAATTATAATATAGTTGAAGATTTGGCTCAATCCCCTTTAGTTATGTTAGCACTTGAGGTGCTTCAAAATTTTCCCTCCTAGAAGCATGCTTTATTGTCGGAAATTGGTGGAATTGATCCGATAGATTCCAATCTCATAGTCTTTAATCATACGGGTTATGTGCCACAATTACCAGCAAAATTATCATTCTCCATACAAGTAAATGTTCTCAATCACCTTGTTCATCGTATTATTTTTGATGAGGGAGCATCTACGTGTATTATGTCTCTAAACTGTTGGAAATCACTTGGCTCGTCGCGCTTGTCTCAATCATCAACAACATTGAAAGAATTTGACGGGCGTACATATAAGCCTTGCAGTGTTATCAATAACCTACATGTTGAACTAGAGGGAAAAACAGTGAATGTTGAATTTGAGGTTGTTGACAGACCCCTTGACTACAATATTTTACTTGGAGGGCCATGGGTATATGTTATGACTGCGATTGTTTCTACATATTTTAGAATGATCGCCTTTCCACATAAAGGTGTCATTACAATCATCAATTAGTTATCCTTGTTTTCCTCCCGTTCCCAGGTAACTGGAAGTGTTCTGTTAGTTCACGCACCCCAACTCGCACTTCAGAACATTGGTGTAGGACCCTTAAAGGATTCCACCCTCATGGGAACCTTTGAATTACCACCGCCTGCGACGTCGACAAAAATTGCAAACATAGAGACCTGCTACATGATATCTTCCACTCCATTTGGCTTAAGGAAAATTACAGGTGATTCTGAAGTTGTTACGTTGGATAACTTTATGTCGCCCAACCCAATTGAGCTAGCAGAGCAATCAATCTATATGGCTTGGGCGGTGAATCTGAAATCATCATCGTCGGTTGTTTTGGTTGATCGTTCATTAGATTATGGTACTCCGTTTGATCCTTTTTCCTCAACTTTCTTGACATATGAGAATATTCTGGAAACCATGATGTCAGAAGGAGAACCATGGGAAGATCATCATCATCGTTCCCATCTTCTAGATTATAAAGAAGATAATCTTAGTGAGCTATATCACCCATTGATCAAAACTTTATTTTCGAATTCTTTTCCTATTAATGCAATCGATCCAAGCGAAATTTATAAAATATTGAAGAAACCATTTCTATCGATATTTCGACCAAACTTGGCGTAGAAGAAAACATTCATGTTGGTGTGTCTTGTGTTGGAAATATTGAGGGGGGGGGGTGAATCAGTATTCCTTTCAATTAGAGCATTAGTTAATCTTCAATTATTATCAATGTTTGTACAATGATAACAGCAAACAAGAGGAACAAAAATGCACACAGTTTTTAAGGTGGAAACCCACTCCGGGACAAAAACCACCTAATTCTTTTCTAATAATTCTTTAATATTCAACTCCAATTGAAAATAAAGCTCCAACTTCCTAGAATCTAGAAAAGCATTCTTCTCCAGCTCCCACTGGATGTACGCTCCAATGCCCAAGATTCTTCAATAGTCAACTGAATGGATGCCCCAACACCCAATGAGCTACAACTCACCCTAGCACCACCCTACCACCCTATAGAAGAATAAAATAAGAATGGACTCCCGTACTAGGGAAAACAGTTCACTTTACAATGATATAAAATGATGTAGAAGAAGAATATATACTAGACCATAATCCCATCTTTGACACAACCACCTAATGATGATCCTAGACCTCCCAACACTTCCTCTTCAACCCTTGTCAGATAGACACTAGTGCAATTTTTACAATAATGTATTTACAATGACTTAGTACAATGATACCTTTACAATGATTGTATGCAGTGCTGCCCACTTGAAGACTTCATATGATGAACTTCTTGCTGCTGTTATGCACCTTGGTTGCTGCTCTTGTCATGCTACCCTCTACTATGCCTTGCTTTGCTTTTCTGCTGTAGAAAGTCTAGTCCTTTGCAACCCTTGACAACACATGATCTAGCTTTTTCTTGCCTTCTGGGAGCTCGAAATTGAATCTGGTGTTTCTCTGTTATTTCAGATCCTCAGTATCTGATTTTCGGTCCTATAGTAGTCCTGTGAGTCATCTTTCCAATGCCATAGGTCTGAACCAATTTTGATTCTTCAAGAGAGAGTTATACCCAATCTCTCACAATGCCCTAATTATGGACTGTTTCAACATAGCGCACTTGTACGGCATGCCACGTGTCATTGTTTCTTCATTTGGCTCTGAAATTAATAGAGAGAAAACTAAAGACTGTGCACTATCTTCCAATTTTTACGGAATTCCAATCTGATACTTAGAGAGAGAGTTATGACGATTTTACCAAGGTCACTTCTTTGAGATGAATTTCAGGAGCCTGCAAAAACCCTGACTTCCACAGATCATATCTCCAAAAATGTTGCGCACCTTGATCTGAAATTTGTACAGAAGCTTCCCTAGGATTTCAAATTCGCCTCATAAAAATTTCAGCTTCTGAACCTTCGTAGAAAAAACGTTAGAGTGAAAATTCCACGATGACCTGTTTCAGATAGCGAAATCCCTTGCCTAAAGAGGAAATGAAGATCACAATTTATATAAATGCTTAGGTTAAGAGGGGCTTCAACAAGTGAACGTGGGAGGGATTTTAGGAGCTTAAAAAATATTAATTATGACTTTTCAAAGACCCATGCCCCAACCCCATGGGGTTTTAGCCCACTAACTGGGGGTACAAACTTCAAACATGAATATCTCTCAAACCGTGAAGAATTACATGGCGTGCCATATATCAACGGAAACATCTCGACAAGTAGAAACCATAAAAATAATTATTGACCTAGAATATATTAATTTGGTAGGTAAAAATTCCCATGCAAAATTGGGTTAGCCCCTAGTGCTACTTAGGTTGACATCAATGACAACCGCTGATCAACAATCTCCCCCTTTGGCATTGATGGCAACACAAGTACTCCCCCTGCGATCATGACATCTCTTCCTACAACATTCTCTCCCCCTTTGAAATCAATGGCAAAGGGTATCTCCCCTTAAAACAAAACCATCCTGGCGACCTGTACACACTTCCACTCCCCCCTGACACACAACTGTCCTGCAGACCTGTAATCTACTTCCACTCCCCCTTTATATTCTGAAAAGAGGAAAATCTAATGAGAACTTGGGAGAATCCCAAGCTTCTGGCGAAGATATGTGATTCTTTTGGGGCTGCTTGGAATCTTGCTACTTGTCCAACTGCTTGCATAACATCTGGTTGGGAGGCTGTTACATATAGAAGACTACTAATTATAGATTTGTACAACCTTTGATCCACATCCTTAGATGAGCCGTCTATGCTCAGTTTGCAACCTGTTACCATTGGAGTAAGGATGGGTTTGAAATCTTCCATTTTAAATTTCTTGAGAATTTCCTTGATGTACTTGGCTTGACATATAAATATTCCTTTCTCTTGCTGAGATATTTGAAGCCCTAAGAAGTATGTCATATCACCAAGTAAAGACATCTCAAAATCACTTTGCACCTTTGTAGCAAACTTCTTACTCACTCGATCATCATTGATACCAATTATAGTATCATCCTCTTTAGCTATTAGACATGCTTTAGTTGCTTCATCCAGAACATATATGTCGTTTGGAGCTCGACTTGCTATAGCCAAAATTTCACCATACACGCCTTTCTTGATTTCACATTTCGAGGAGTTGAATAGTATTGTGTGTCCTTGATCACACATTTTTCCAACACTGAGCAGATTGTGATTCATGTTTTCAACCAATAGAAAATTCTTGGCTAGAGCATCTTTGCTTCCGAGAGTGACAGTACCTAATCCTATAACATTTGAAGATCCATCATTTCCAAAGGACACGGTTCCACCCTTCTTCTCTTTTAGAGATAAAAATTTATTTCTATCTCCAGTCATATGCATTGAGCAACCACTATCAACATACCACACATCTTTGTTCTTTTGAGCCTTGAAAGCGAGAGCACAATTATCATTCTTCTTCTTCTTCCATGTTCATTCGTTCTGTGGCTTCAAAGATTCTTCTGGAGGATTTTCAAGTCTGCAGTCTTTGGCTATGTGTCCAAAGTTTCGACATTTGTAACATTCAATATTATTTCTTAAATGTTCAAATCTATTAATGTTTCGCTTAGCCCTGGGAGGTTCATATTCGACAGATATCCTAGAATTTTATTCGTTCCTAGGGTACGTGTGACATTATATAGCTTTATGACCAAATTTTCCACATGAATAATAGTAGCCATAAAAAATATGTTGGTACCTAGATGGAAATTTTCGTCGAGGAATTGTCTTCCAAGGCTTTTCTTGCGAATCTTGTCTAATGAAGTCTACATGCATGTAAGATCTCATAGGTTGATTGTATTTTATTGTAGAAGGTCCTGCTTCTTCTTCTTTGTAACTGATGCCAGTTTTTTGGTTGTAAGATCGTTGATTGTTGATGAGTTCTTCCAATGCCCTTCAACAGTTGGCATAGTTTTGGATAGTTTTTCCTTTCTTCACTTCCTCACGCAGCGAGACTACTTCGGCTTCTAATTCTTCCCTTTCTTGGTTGATTTCTTCCAACTTCTTTTGAAGTGACTCTTCAATGCATTTTTGTTCTTCAACTTCAATTTTGAGACCTTGAACTTGTTCTTCAAGAGTATTGGAATGAATCTTCTCCACCTTGAGATCTTTTGCTTGATTGCTTCCTCATAAAATTATTTTATGGTCCATCCTTCTTCTTCGTTGTTTGATACCTCTTGTTTATTGTGCTTGGCTATAAACAATACTCTCTCATTAGCTTCTTCTTCACTGTCATTGTCTTCATCGGATGATGAGCTATCTTCTTTAGAGAGAAAGTTCCTTTTGGATCCTTGCTTGTTGAATTTCTTAAAGCCTTTCTTTCCTTTTGAGTTGCCATTACTTCTGTTTGGACATTTTACTGCAAAATTCCCAACCTCATTACAACTGAAACATATCAATGTAATTTTACCTTTGAATTGTCCCTTACCAATTTTTAGTTTTCTCCATCATAACTCGAAACATATTGCTCTCTATTTCATGAATTTCATGATGTATTTTCTTGGTCTTACGAGGAAATGCTAGGCATAGATATTAGTATCATTGAACATGTTATTAATATGTACCTTGATGTCAAGCTGGTATGTTAACGACTTTTTCCTGTTCATTCGAAGAAGGTCTCTGCCATTAAAGGAGAAGTTGAAAAACTTTTGCGTGATGGTTTCATTTACCCTGTTTCGCTAACTGAGTGGGTTTCCAACATCGTTCTTGTTATGAAAAAAAAGGAACCATCAGAGTGTGTTTCGATTATCGGGATATCAATCTTGCTTGTCCAAAAGACAAATATCCTACTCCCTTTATAGACCAGATTATTGACGATTGTGCTGGATGCGAAATGTTTTCGTTTATGGATGGATTTTCTCACTACAATCAAATCAATATCCACCCAGAGGACCAATATAAGACAACATTCATCTGTCCCTGGGGAACATTCGCTTATCGGAAACTCCCGTTTGGTTTAAAGAACATTGGGGCATCTTTTTAGAGAGAAATGAAATATGCTTTCAATGACATCAAGTACATTGTTCAACCCTATCTGGATGATTTACCTGCGCATTCAAAAAATTGGATGGATCACCCAATGCATTTGAGAGTTATCTTTTTACGATGCCGACACTAAAAAATATGCCTCAATCCACATAAATGTGTGTTTTGTGTTGGTTTTGGTCATTTTCTCTAATTCGTCGTCTCAAAAGAAGGAATTTGAATCAACCCCTTAAGGTTCAGGCTATTCTTGATTTTCCTGCGCCCTCAAATTTGCTTCAGCTACTGAAACTTCAAGGAAATTATAATTTCACAAGGAGGTTCAAACCCAACTACGTCGAAATGGCTAAAGGATTTACTCGGCTCTTGGAAAAGGGGATTCCATTCTATTGGGACCAAGTTGCACAAGCTTCTTTTGATGTTGTCAAAGATACACTTGTCTGGGCATCATTAATGTTACCCCCAATTATTAGAGTGATTATTTCTTATATATCATCGCGACTGATACAACCATTGCTATGGTATTGGTCCAAGTAGAAAATGGGATAGAACGTCTGATCTATTGTTTGAGTTGTAATCTCAATGATATGAAAGTAAGTATTCGTAAGTAGAAAAGCTTGCCTTGGCAGTTGTTCAACATGTCCAACGATTTTGCCACTATATCCTGTTCCAAAAGACCATTGTCATTTTAGATTGTAATCCCATGACTTATATCTTATCATTTGAATTGTTGGTGGGAAAGTATTCAAAATGGATTGTCATTTTGCAGGAATTTGATTTGTAATTCATCAAATCCAATTCAAATAAGTCTTTAGTTTTGGCTGAGCTTCTCGGTGACATTCCCTCTGATAGTACTGCTACTACGTCAAAATCATATGTTCCTGATTAGTCTCTATTTCTGACCGGATCATCTGATTCTTCGTATGGGGATTTTATCATTTATCTCCACACCCAGACTTTTCAGCCTGATACATCTCACTTTGACCAACGATGTCTTTGATACCAAGCCAAATATTATCTAATCGTCAGCGATACAATTTATCGTCATGGTGTCGATACAATTTTAAGAAGTTGCCTCACTCATGAGGAGGCCGAAAAGGTTTTAAATGATTTTCATGTTGGGGCTTGTGGTGGAAAATTATCCGGATACACTACCAAGCAGAAGATACTCCACACCAGTTACTTTTGGCCTACCATATTTCGTGACTACATCCTCGCAGTTAGAAGTTTTCATGCGTGCCAGATATTGATCATAAAATCTGCAAACCGCTAGTACCAATGCATCATGTTGTCTTTGTGGGACCATTTTAAAAATGGGGTATTGAATTCATGACCTGTAACCCTCATTCATCTGGGGGGCATGGTTATATTATTGTCGCAGTAGACTACTTTACCAAGTAGGCTAAAGCGATGCCTACATTTAACAACACGGGACATATAGCTGCATTGTTTTTCTTTAATCGTGTTATTGCACGGTTTTGTGTTCCACAGGCTATAGTCACAGATCATGGTAAATTTTTTTGAAATCACGTGATGACTGAGTTTACTTCCAAGTTAGGACTATCACATGATAGTTCTACTGCTTATTATCCACAATCAAATGGAAAAATTGAGGTTATTAACAAGATTCTTAAACGAAAGCTTCAACGAATGATAAGAGTTCATAAACGAAACTAGAATTTGATCATGTACTCGGATTTGTGGGCATAATTAACCTCGCTAAGAAACACAACTATATTTACCCACTTTCAATTGGTGTATGGTCCGGAAGCTATCTTGCCAATCCATTGTGAAATACTGTCGTTAAAACTCGCAATCGACTTGTTACCTGACACCCCAGATGAAGAAGCGCATCTTTTTAACCTCATCTATCATGATGAAATGCATCATGAAGCCCAATTTTCCAACGAAGCACATAAGAGACATTTAAAGGCACAATACGATAAGCATGTCTAGTCTCACATTTTCTTAGAGGGCGACTTGGTCCTTATTTATGGTCAAGAAGCTAATGTGATATGTACATGGAAATTTGAGCCATTATGGCATTGCCCCTATATTGTCAAAAGAGTTCTTTCTAAGGGTGCCTACGATTTGGTATATTACGATCGAATTCTATTAGTGCAGCCCCGAAATGGGTTGTATCTAAAATGTTACTATGCTTAATCATGAGCGTAGTAATTTTTTTATTATTATATTTTATATATGTTGTTGATTTGCATTTACTATCTTAGTTTGTTTTTAGACCTTTCTTGAAGTTATAAATCCGCTTTACATTTCATCGCAGATTTCTGAATCTTTGGAAATATTTTTTGGGTATGTTGATGGTGCTAGTCGTAGTACGCAGAATCTATCCTTTGTAGCATGGGCCATTTTCGCTCCGAATGGTGAGTTAGTGAGTTTTCAAGGGATTTGTATCAGTCAATCTACAAACAATATCGCTGAGTATAGCGCATTAATCAAACTTCTCTCTAATTTCATTTTATTTGGTAGTAACCGCATCATCATAACGTTAGACTTACAACTTGTGGTATTACAACTTACTAGTGTTTATACTATTATAAATCCAACACTACATCGTATGTTCTTAAGAGTTCGACTCTTGGAAAGAAATTTTGATTTCATTTAATATCAACACATTTCTAGAAACTTGAACACATTAACTGATTCTTTAGCAAATTATGTTATAGACATACATTTACAACACATGTAAAGAAACATTCACATAATTTAATAGGATTTCACAATAAACATAGGAAAACACTAAAATCAAATAGATAGATAGTTATAGGTTTTTACAAAATTAGTGCCCAAGACACATTGGTCATCTGACCTCAAAATGTATGCAACATGTCAAAATTAAATGAATGATGCTCATGGTAACATACTACTGATCTAGTTATCCTACGTAGTAACTGCATCCAATGCTTAGGAACACCAATAGTATGGTGTTGCATTCGCATGGGTAACTCTTCGATCTGAGAATCTGGAATCCCGAAGGTCAACCCCTCTATGTGTTTTTGAAGCTCAGTAAGGGTCTCAATCATATTCAAATCCTAAAGGATTACTCTCCCGACATCCCTCTCTTTTGGCTGATCTGCTCCATGCTCTGGTTCTCTCGCTGGTTGAACTCAACCCACATATGCATTACATCAAAACTTTAGTTTAGTCTTGAGAAAACATAAAAATACAAAAACATGTATAAACCTTAGAAAAAATAAAAAAATTTGGTCAAAACATTCTTACCAATTGCACCCCACTGAGCAACTTTTGGTAAAGCTAAGTCTCGATCTCCTCGGAATTCGATGCCTACATATGCATAGTCATCGATGGTGATAATTTGTCACCTGAACCAGGTGAAGAATGCAGTCGAGAACATGATAGATGATTGACCAGCATGTCTAGCCATTAGCTCTACCCATCTATGCATCCTTGGATCTCTAGGGTTAGATATACCCAGTGTCACATGCTGAGAATGCATCAGTGGAATCCGCTCTAAGGAAAAATAAATGAGGATCGAACCATAGTTGAATTTTTTTTTCCTTCCTCCCTTTGCCTTGCTTAGTTGTTCTTTCATTTGAGAGAATACAACTTCATCCCTGTTAAAAATGGTTGGTTCCATGCACTGTAGCACATACTGCATATAAGATATGTTTGCTACATGGAGTGTAGCAGTACCAGCAAGCTTTGTGATCATGAATAATATGGTTCTCAATGG
The DNA here is from genome assembly GCA_034641835.2 of Pinus albicaulis. Lineage (NCBI taxonomy): Eukaryota > Viridiplantae > Streptophyta > Pinopsida > Pinales > Pinaceae > Pinus > Pinus albicaulis. The sequence goes on from CM076582.1 coordinate 738,842,831, forward strand.
AAAATAATGAATATCACGAATGTTTATTTTCCCATCCTTGTTAGGATTTGCCCCTAGATTGCAATACTGCAATATATAGTCTTTCACCATCTCTCCTCTGAGAGCAGACTCTGAGAGAGAAATGGGTAGGCCTCTCCTTGACAAGCATGTTAGAAAATAGATATCCTCCACTAAAATTGGGACCACTTTTTTCCCAATATGAAATGCCTAAATTGTGGGATCCCATGAACGAACAAGGAACTCCAATAGTTCAATATTTTGCCTCATACATGATAGACGGAAGTACTTCAGCAACTGATAGTCTCTAAGGGTTCTTATAGTACCCGGATCATTTAGGGCAATCATTTTTTGTTCTTCATGCTCTCTTTCCCTCCAAGTAATTGTCATTTTGGTCCGTTGAATCTTTGAAACATAACCATAAGACTCATTATGACCCTTTTCATGCAAAAAATGAGGCAAAATTTGGGTACAATGAAAGAATAAAAAATGTGAATTGCGCCCAACGCAACCTTAGAAAAGAGACAGTGCATTGTATATGCACCTAGCCTTCATTTCAGGTGCATTCTAATGCAGGTTTCAACATTCAAGGGTGTGTTTCCCTCTTTTGAAAATAGATTTACCCTAAGGGGCCCAAATCCCTAAAAAATTGCAATGAAATGAAACAAAAGACTACTGAAGGAAAGAGGAGGATGATGTCACCAACCTGGATCAAACGGCGAGGAAAATCGTCCACATAATTGATCGCAATTAACAGTTGAAGTTTGAGGGAAAAAACAGGTTCAAAGCTCCAAAATGAAAATGGTAACTTTCAAATGGTAAAAATGAATGGTAAATTTTTTTGATTTAGTCATTTGATTATTTTCAAATCATATTTATTGTTGTGACTATGGTTTTATTCATTTTTTATCATGAAACAGGTATTTTTAATCCATTTGATGTTGTTCTGAACTGGTTTACAACTGATATAGCAGATTAGTCATGCACATTTATTTCAAGAATGATTTGACCACAAAGCATACTTTTATCCTTATTTTTCGAGTTTTGATAAAAATGAAAAATGATTGAAGCACAATTTTATCTCTTTTTCGAGCTTCGATAACAACGAAAAATGAACCCCTGGAGTCTTCTTTCAACTCTTTTCAGACTCTGATAATGTGAAAATATTGTCGAGCACTTGTCTTTTCAAGCTCGTAAAAGTAAATGAATTGACATCTACTCAGTATAATTTTAACCCTTTCCTGGATTGAGATATACTATTTATGAAAAAGGAAAGCCTTAGTTGAACATGGCTAAGAGGTTCTCTCAGATATTATTTTACACCTTTCAGATATGAGCTTCAACTTTACGAAAAAGGACTCATGGAGTTTTCCTTTGTCCTCTTTTTCAAACTCTATAAATATGAAAAAGGATTGGGCTGTCACTGTCGTTACGCTTGTTAAAACGTAAAATAGTGATGGACTTGTTGATCATGGTGAGAATCGACTTTTATTCATCACTAGACTCATTAAATTATTAAATGGCAATGCATTATTCGCCCGAAGGGTTGAATTATAGATCAAGCATATATTATCCTCCTCAAGCTTGTTAAAAAATAAAGAGGTACTGGTTGACAAATGACCGGGGAAAATTTGGGAAAATGAACAAAACTTTTACGATAGCAGGTCACTCTTGAACATGACACTTCACTCCATTATCGTGATTGTTTGGGTTGGGTAATCTTCTTGATGGTTCATTCATACTTATGGTTCATCATAGCTTCACATCGGTTTTGGGTCAATGCTGCCAACTCATCTCAGTGTCACTGATATGTTCAAGAGAATTCATCCATTTAATACTCATCTTTCTGCAATACTCATAAACCTTCATTCTCATGACAATAATCCCTGAATATTGCTATATCAAGTCACATTTTGTTTCTAAAATTAGTACCTCTCGTTTCACAATAAAATGAATTCCTGTCGACATCAAATCATCATCTAGGAACTTTACTTAGAAACATCATCTTCCAATACCATGAGGCTTGTTACAGCATCAACAAGATCCTCGCTTCCGGACCTTTGACAGAAAGATTTTGTTCGGCGTTCGACATCAAATCATCTATTCACGCCTTACGAAATGTACTGCCGTACCTTGATAGCCATTAACATCAATGGTGGTTTTCTCGTGTTTGTTAACAACTCACGTCATTGGTTGGTAATCAAACGATGTCTTACCATGTTCGACTACAAATCATATATTCACATGTTTAGACTTGTACCCGAACGATCAAGTGAATGAGATAAGAAGACCACGGATCTAGTTTCAACCATTCAGGCTGTGATTTCAGGATTTTTGTACACATCATCTGCACGATGACCTTGCATACAGATCGTCATCTGAACATGGGCCTATATCTGTAGGCATGTCTATATTGGGCAACGTTCCAATGTAGACAACCTTCTTCACTATGCACATGTTATTAGATAGTTTATGTGCTGAGCATGGGAATGCCTCCCTCAGAAATTCGTGATGAAAATATCATGATGCAATGTATTGTAAGATTGATGCAAGTCACCACTCCGCTTCAGTTCCATCCCATCACGTCATAAATCATCTCATTCAAAATATGTTGTTATTATTCTGACTTCATGCTTTAGGGGTAGCTATTATAGGTCAATTTGGGCATCATCCCCATGACCTGGTCAAACTGGACATCATCCCCAGGACTAATGAAATAAGGGGTATCATCCCCTATCATTTCAGTTGCTACATGCCATAAGACAAGAACAAACCATTCATGACTTCTATTGTGATATTTCCAAGGTTTGAAGCAGATGTTATATCACTTATAAGCTCACCAATGCTGCCTCTCAAGGGACTAACTGCATTACATATGCGGCTCCCTCCATTCAAGGGTGCACTGCAATGCACTTCCCAACATTCAAGGGTGTGTTGGTCAAATGGGAGAAAAATTCTCATTGTTTCAGAATCTCCACATGGTCAGTGCCTTCTAAAAGAGTCCATATGTGTCAAAATTCAAATCCAAGTTTCCATCTAACACCTCTGAACTTGGAAACATGTCTTGCCTATTATTAAAAAGTCATTCATTAATAAACTACCTTCAGTTTCCCTATAAATTGAGCACAGATCCTAGTGCTAGGAAAGGAATAATTTTGGTAAAGAAATGTTGTTGGATTCTCAATTGAGAGAGTGAAACAAGTGATATGACGTTGGATATATGTTGATTGTGATGAGGTTGGGATGAAGCTAGAGCTGGTGACATCAAATCGATCATTGGTTGTAACCTCCCCCTTCTACTCTTTAATAAATATTGTTGTTCATTTTCCCATATATGTATATGTTTATGTTTCTATTGCTCATGCAATGGAATCTTGAATGATATATATGTTTCATGTTCAGTCGATTTAACTGATTAAGATAAATATGCATCTGTATAATGCAAATTTTTTTGTTTTTCTCTATTTATACTTGGAGGAATCAATCTGGCGATCTAAGTTGGATTGGAGGCTACAACAAAAGCGACAGAAGGAGAATAGGAAGTGCTTGGATTATAAGTAGGTTCTTCTATCTTTCTGTGTGTTTATTTATTCTTAGAGAAAGTGATTGAAAAGTCTTTAACCTGTTGTTCTAAGTGCCTAGCACCACATTTAGGGAATTTGATTTATCCATAAATCATAATTCTTCATAACACCCATTATTTTTATGTAAAATTTGTAACTACACCCATATGCTACCTATGGGCCAAATATTCCATTTACAAGATAGATGACATGATTTGAGGTTGTGTACATGGTTGATAAAAAATACATAAGAATTTTTGGAGCCTACACCCTTAGTTTCCATTTCAAAACGATTGGAAAGGCCTTAAGACCTATTAGTGATACATAAATCCTTGTGTATTTTTGTATTTTAAAATTTATGTTTTTTATTTATAAATAAATAATGTATATGTAATTTTTTTGATTATATTAGGAATGTATTATTTAATTTATCTTAACTTGAGATCTACTAAGGGTGAAGAGGAATTAAATTTTTGGAGGTGCAAATTTTCCATCAACTTTTACATTTAAAAAGAGGTTTGCATTTTGAGAAATTTAATCCATCTTAACATTTAATATATCTAGATTTAAAATAAATCTATACTTGACTAAATAGAATTAAAACCACTCACAAATACAGCTGAGTTTAATAATTTTTTAAGAATATTTATTCATTGTATTATAATATCTATCCCTTCAATAAAAAGAAAAACTACTCGTAAATATAATTGATTTTAGCAACTTTTTAAGAATCTTTATTCATTGTATTATAATATTTATCCCTCCACTAAAAAGAAAGGTGGACTAAATAGAATTAAAATTTATTAACGAATATAGTTGAGTTTATAAATTTGTATTCATTGTATTATTATGGTTATTCATTCTCTAAAAAGAATAGAATGAGAAGGTGGAGCCAACCTTGAGCAGCAAGAACCATGGAAAATGGATATTGAACCTCCAAGATGGATGACATTAAATATTGTCCCACATTGAGGGGCACATGTGATAGTGGACAAAGGAGCAAGTATACATACCGTGTGGTCCAATACCGTGTGTTGGCAACTCACGGTGGCATACGCTAATTTTTGGAGCTTGTGATTCCCTATGAATGGAGGCCAACAATATAACACCAAAATTGAATGGTTCGATTGTAGATGCCTATTTACAAACCCTCTTCTATTTCTTAAATGTTGAGGCCAATAATACGAGTACTTATGCATGGAGGTTGCAATATGGTTGTGATTTATACTTGTTTCAATGCGAAATGAGATGAATGCAGGGAAAATTAGAGGGGGTTGTTAATCGGATTAAGGTGTCGCTCAAGCACACTGTATTTTTTTAGTACTTGTTTCGTATTCCACTGAATTGGTTGAAACTTATAGGGTTCTCCAAAATGGATCTGAACAACTGCTGTGCTTTCTGAGAATGCGTCCTTGAATTGAAAAAAATTACAGAATCAAAGAACGAAATCAAAATTGAGATGTCAGTTGGTGTTCACATGGATTCGATACTTGTTTTTGTTATCAAATATTAGACTTGCACAAATGTGGGTATCCATGCCGGTGGGTACTGATGACCCTGTTTGTCTTCCTATTTGTACTCATGCCCCCTTTTTTGGGAAGTTTTTTTTAACACTGATCTCAAATTTTGATGCTTTAGGCCATCTTTCAGTTGAGGTTGGATTGGATATAGTCCAGTAATAAATTTATCATCTCTTAATGTTTTACAATAAAATGTTTATTATATAGTCCTCTATGTGCCTGAAAATCGTTTGTGATGTCAAAGCCTTAAGGATCAAGCTAAGAATCTATTAAAATTTTAGCTGAGAACCTTTCAAACCCTTGCTCGAGAATCCATTAAACTCTTAATCGAGAATTTCTGTTAAAAATTTTAGCCAAAGCTCGTTTTGACACTTCCCTGGGAGAATGGGATCTCTGTGCGCCTCCATGCCAATAATGTGGTTAGTTTAAGCTGAAAATTCTTACTATTTTAATACATTGAGAATGAGAACATCCCTTTATTCAAAAATTCTAGACTTCATATATAATATCCTGATTTATGTTTACATAAAACTCTTCTAATCTTCTTTAGTTTATGCCTACCGCATATTTTCATTCAGGAGATTCCTTTCTTGAAACTATTGCTATTTACGCCTCCAATGGTGTTTTTTTCTTTGTTTTCTGAATTTTCTGGCTACCACATATTTTTATTCAGGAAGCTCCTTTCTTGGAGCTATTGTTTTATGTTTTTTTTATTGAAAAAATTCGCGCTATTTTTATTAATAAAACAAAATTACATATAATGTGTTCATAGCAGTCGTGAGGGTCACTTCTTTATCGAAATGGATTGGATTTCACAATTTTACTTTACTGCGATCATATTAATAAGTACATTTTTTTTCATTTATGGAGTATACTACTTTGATTGATAAAGTGTGAGTGATAAATTTCTTATCCAACAATGCCTTTGAAGTATGCGATCAAAATTCCAAAAACTGCTCAGAAAAGGTTTTTAGGGGTTGTTTAGATGTATCAATCCATAATAAAGATAAAAATATTTATTTCTTGATACATTTTACAATTTTACAAATTTAAAAAATTATAAAAATTTATTAAATTATAATTTTATTTAAAATTATTATTATTAATGAAAAATAATTAACATATAAGTTAAATATCATTTTATCATGGAGATTGTAGACTTTGTTACAATACCATAGGCCAATACCACATGCCCAAAATGTCATTACATATTTCATATGATAATATTTTTAATTTAATAATTTAAGTAAAAGGAAAAAGAATGGCATAACTACTTTGTAGATAAATATCAACCTTTAATTTGTGTATATTACTAAGAATATTATAGAATATTTGGTGGAAGATAATCCCTACCATAGACAAGTTTATCGGCATAAATAGATACATAGTTGATATTGAAATAAATATATACATAGTTGATATTTAAAGAGATCATACACTTTAAAACAAACACACACACACACACTAGTTGATGTTAAAAGCTTTTATTCATCATGCATATCAAAATATTTGATTTATGGTCCACATTAAACATTTTTAGATATCAACATTTTTAAATATTATATATCAACTCCATATTAAGATTGGAATAAATTACACCTCCTCCCTTAGAATGGAATGTGAAAATACTGAAAAGAAAAAAATCAAATTACTTTCTTTTTCTCTAAGTAGATATAAAAATTGATACACTTTTTATTTGAAGTCACGCACTTTGCATTACATCTAATGAGGATTACACTGACAAAAAAATTTCTTCTACTGGTATGCCCAAGTAAGACCTCATCTAACTAAAGCATCTTGTAAATAGACATTTATACAAATAAGCTTGTTATGCCAGACCTTGACATATATCAACATGAGAAGGAAAACTCTACTAGTGCTGCAAGCAATAACCACATCACTTCTCAGAGATAAGCTACCAAAGCCTTAGCTAGTTTATTTCCATTTTTTATATAAACAAATTTCAGTTCTTTGATATTAATGAAATGAAGTGTTATTTCCACTGCATCCTTCTATTTATGGTTATATGTGTATTCTGTTGCGTTTCTGCATAAATTAGGATCAGCGGTATCAGAGCGGTCTGCTCTTTCTTGATCTTTCTTTGCATGTCCCCAATGAGGTTGGGGTATAAGGACTTAGGGCTTGATTTGGTTGAACCTTTCCAAGATCAGCCTCGCAAACCTCGACGATCGCCCATGGAAGATGAAAAGAAAGATGAGGGAGTAGGAGATCCTATCAAAATATTGCTCGAGGAGGCCCTCCAAAAACAAAGGAACGCGATGATGCATAAATTTTCCAAGATCCTTCAACAACTGCCCATCGACGGTGCATCTGCATCCATCAGCCACTTTGGAGGCACAACTCCTTTTAAGGTACAAGTAAACTTTGACATTCCCATATTTGAGGGCCAAATAGATGCAGATGTCGTAGATAGATGGTTGAATCTATTAGAAGGATATTTCTCAGTTCATGACTTTTTTGACCAGGAGAAGATTATTTTTGCAATCTTTAAAGCCACCCCCCATGTCAAGGACTGGTGGGAAACCTACTGTGAGAAAAAGAACGAGGGGGAAACCTCTTTGTTATCGGTCTTACCCACTTGGAATTCTTTCTGAGATGCCATCAAGGAACAATATTATCCCATGGGGATCTATGAGGACAAGTACATACAATGGACTATGTTGCAGCAGCAAAGGGATCAGGATGTGCATGAGCTGACGAATATGTTCCATACCCTACGCAAAAAGTTGGGTATCAAATATTTTGAGAAACATTTGGTGTTGAAGTACTGCAGTTGTCTGCACAGATATATTCAAGAGGAAATGGAGTTCCTCGACATCTCCTCACTTGGTACGACATATCGGTATGTTGCCAAGATAGAGCAGAAATTCAAACATAAGAAGCAAGACTTTGGATCTAGGAATCAAAAGCAAGCGAAAGGTGCCCCCAAACAACAGAACAAAGGACAAATTCAAGGCATGGAAACCCAAGACAACCTGCCAAAGTCGCAATGAAATAACAACACGGTGAACTCGAAAAAGGACACGAAAAGGTGGTGTGAGTTCCATAAGAGCTCCACTCACAACACAAGTGAGTGTCGGGTCAAGCAGTCACTGGTGGTTGAGATGAAGGCTTTTGAATCAGATGCATACTCCGACTCTAAATCAGATCCCGATAAGGGGAATAACAAAGGGAAGCATATTATCGATGTGAATCCCAACGCCATCATTGCTACTAAAAGTTCTTTTTTGTACCACAGGGGCACACCATCCCCACTGGAGCCACTGTTATCACACTCAAAATTTTCAAAATTTGTTTTGATAAGGTCACCATAGGTTTAATGTTATGTCATGTTGGGTCAAGTTTTTATGAAGAATTTATCAAATCATGTTTATCCTATGACAAAAAAAACCACCATGAGTAATGTCATGTCAGTCAACTACACTCCATGTCTTTTTTTTTTCACAGCGATGCCTTCAAATTAAAAAAGTGATCCACTTGTAAGTTTTTCACAGTTTCGTAGCGAATACAGTTCAAAATAGGTAGATTTTGCTACGAAACTACTTGACAATTTCATAGCAAATATGAGGATTTCTCTGTTTTTTTACTTTTGAGCAGTCAACTCAAGGGCAGTTTTTGGGCAAACAGAGAAGTATTCTAAGAAACTAAGAGAGGTTATTGTCAAGAACATATAAAATAACATTAACCTCTTTCACGTTTCTCAAAGGTGCTACAAATTGGGAGATTCTGAGATGTATTTCGGCTCTATTTTCAGAATGCATAATTTTCCTATTTTACACATGGTTTTCTAATGCCTATTCTGGACAGGTGGAGATGGTTTCAAAAAAAAAAAGAGAGGTTTTTATTCAAAACATACTAACCTACAACGACCTCCTTCAGTTATTCAACATCTATGTAGGATAGGTAGATAAGAGCTCATCTCTGAACCTTATTTTTTCAGAAAAAACAGAGTCGGTTTATTGATAAATGAACTTGCTAAAGGTGAAAATGATGTTTTTTGAAGAGGGTAAGAGGCAAGTTTGCATGATCATACTTCATCATATCAATTTGCAGACCTAAAGCTGAAATTTGGAAGAAAAGGGGAGAATTTTTAATTTTCTCCATAATCAGGTAGTTTCGTAGTGTGCTCGAGGCTTGAAGCCGAAAAACGCTACGAAATTTCCGAAGATGCTCTTTTGCCTTTAAATTCAGTTTTATGGAGAACTAAGGAGGGAAAAAAATTGTGTTTAGCTCATTAGCCACAAGTAAGATCCTCCAATAGTCATAAAGGTCAAAGGTTATGCAAAAGGTGGATTTTTGAGTTTGCTACGAAATGAGCGCTACAAAATTTCTGTAAATGATTGTTTTAGAAATCAAATTCAAGTTTGATTTCTGACCAAATGAAAAAGGATGTTGGAAATATGAAATATTTTTTTCTTCACCACAAGTCCATCTACGAAAACCTCTCTCATTTTCTGCAAATCCATCAGGGTTTGGAAATTATACACTCATCTTTGAAGCCTATTTTTCAGAATTTTCACTAACCAGATTTGCAAAAAAATTGTAAAAATTCGACTTGGATGAGGTCCAGCTCAGCATCCACGTGGCATAATGACACATAAGCACTCCACTACACTCATAAAATTATTTGGTTGAAGTTGATAAGGGTTATTAAATGGATTTTTTGAACTATTAATGAAAGAAGAGTCATTTTTGTATTCAAACTCCGTAAAACAGAAATATCCATAGGAAGTCTCCAAGTGATGAAATCATGTTTGAAATGGGTCTCTGAGGTGGGAATTCGAAGCTAGAAAGGTGGAAAATCATTTGTATGAGTCCTCACTCTATAAATGAGATAGTTTTAGAGTTAGAATGGGTTAGGTAATGCTTTGGATACATCTACTATTGTAATTTATGATATCAGTAATAGACAGACTGTGAGTTTTTCTTTCTTTCCTTGAGATTCTTGGTGTGTTTCAATGGGTTTATATGTCTCTTTTATATATTTCTTCCAGTAGTATTGATGCTAAATTACTCAGAATTCATTTCATATATGCTCTGACTTCCTTTTAGCATTCAATCACTGATTATTCTCATGTGTTAGTGTTGTTCTATCATTGAAACAGAAAAAGCCTCAGCTTCCATAAGCAAGGAAACTTTTAGGGGCTAATATTCACAGGTGGGCTAATTTTCCATTATTTTTCAAAAAAAAAGATTCACCATTTTCCATTTTTTTCTAAAAACTATTTGCTCAAATTTTATAGTATAAAATTAATTTACCCTAAAAATAGTCAATATTTTATAGATCCATTTATAATTTGCATATTATAGAGACAAAAATATCACTAGACATTTTATAGTTTGCATATTAGGGACTAGTAATATTCGCCAAGGTTCCTAAACTTTAAGATAAATATTCATCCTTCAAATTTTCCCTGATTGGAGGACACCCGATTAACAACCATATTCCTAGTACGGAGAATTCCTGATTAAAAACTGTGTTCCTCATTTAAATAATGATGATCTTATGGTGTCCCAAAAGGTCATCCTTTCTAATAAAGGCTTTATGAATGAATAATGGGTCACCTATTTGGAAATTGAGGGTTGATGCTTTATATTGGTACACATTTTTTGTATGAATTCCTTTCTTATGGCTTGATGATGGATCACTCAACCTCCACTTTTTGAGTTTTTTTATGTTTTTTTGTATGATGTTCAAAGTGTTTGTCCCTCATGGCATATTAGGATACCTGTTGCATTAGTGTCTACAACAAGGCTTTCATGTATTTAATGTCTCTTACAAACCCTTTTACAGAAATATAGGTTTAAAGGTGGATAAAGAAAAAGAAAAACACTCTAATATGTGAAGGGCCCATATTGTTTTGTTTTCCTAGATTTGGGCATAACTTTTCTGCACTATTTTTGGAAAATATGATTTAAATCATTGTTGGATATATATATATATATATATATATATATATATATATATGCAAAAGGTGGATTTTTGAGTTTGCTATGAAATAAGCGCTACAAAATTTCTGTAAATGATTGTTTTAGAAGTCAACTTCAAGTTTGATTTCTGACCAATTGAAAAAGGATGTTGGAAATATGAAATATTTTTTTCTTCACCACAAGTCCATCTACAAAAACCTCTCTCATTTTCTGCAAATCCATCAGGGTTTGGAAATTATACACTCATCTTTGAAGCCTATTTTTCAGAATTTTCACTAACCAGATTTGCAAAAAAATTGTAAAAATTCGACTTGGATGAGGTCTAGCTCAGCATCCACGTGGCATAATGACACATAAGCACTCCACTACACTCATAAAATTATTTGGTTGAAGTTGATAAGGGTTATTAAATGGATTTTTTGAACTATTAATGAAAGAAGAGTCATTTTTGTATTCAAACTCCGTAAAACAGAAATATCCATAGGAAGTCTCCAAGTGATGAAATCATGTTTGAAATGGGTCTCTGAGGTGGGAATTCGAAGCTAGAAAGGTGGAAAATCATTTGTATGAGTCCTCACTCTATAAATGAGATAGTTTTAGAGTTAGAATGGGTTGGGTAATGCTTTGGATACATCTACTGTTGTAATTTATGATATCAGTAATAGACAGACTGTGAGTTTTTCTTTCTTTCCTTGAGATTCTTGATGTGTTTCAATGGGTTTATATGTCTCTTTTATATATTGCTTCCAGTAGTATTGATGCTAAATTACTCAGAATTCATTTCATATATGCTCTGACTTCCTTTTAGCATTAAATCACTGATTATTCTCATGTGTTAGTGTTGTTCTATCATTGAAATAGAAAAAGCCTCAGCTTCCATAAGCAAGGAAACTTTTAGGGGCTAATTTTCACAGGTGGGCTAATTTTCCATTATTTTTCAAAAAAAAAGATTCACCATTTTCCATTTTTTTCTAAAAACTATTCGCTCAAATTTTATAGTATAAAATTAATTTACCCTAAAAATAGTCAATATTTTATAGATCCATTTATAATTTGCATATTATAGAGACAAAAATATCACTAGACATTTTATAGTTTGCATATTAGGGACTAGTAATATTCGCCAAGGTTCCTAAACTTTAAGATAAATATTCATCCTTCAAATTTTCCTTGATTGGAGGACACCCGATTAACAACCATATTCCTAGTACAGAGAATTCCTGATTAAAAACTGTGTTCCTCATTTAAATAATGATGATCTTATGGTGTCCCAAAAGGTCATCCTTTCTAATAAAGGCTTTATGAATGAATAATGGGTCACCTATATGGAAATTGAGGGTTGATGCTTTATATTGGTACACATTTTTTGTATGCATTCCTTTCTTATGGCTTGATGATGGATCACTCAACCTCCACTTTTTGAGTTTTTTAATGTTTTTTTTGTATGATGTTCAAAGTGTTTGTCCCTCATGGCATGTTAGGATACCTGTTGCATTAGTGTCTACAACAAGGCTTTCATGTATTCAATGTCACTTACAAGCCATTTTATAGAAATATAGGTTTAAAGGTGGATAAAGAAAAAGAAAAACACTCTAATATGTGAAGGGCCCATATTGTTTTGTTTTCCTAGATTTGAGCATAAATTTTCTGCACTATTTTTGGAAAATATGATTTAAATCATTGTTGGATAATTATATATATATATATATATATATATATATAATTTTTTTTTTCTCTCACTTCATTTGCCTTTGGATAATATGATTAAATAATGGTTTGATAATTTACTCTGTATATATTTTTATTTTATTGTTTCTCTCTCTTCACTTGTTTTTGTAATAGTAAGTTTATTGTTAGCCTCTCTTACGATGTTATTTGCTTAGAGTTGTCAACTTGAAGCAAAGAATTGGCATGGTATCTTCATTTTTCAAAGGAAATGGAAGGAAGTATTGGGAGACAAGGATGTAGATCATGGCCATTTCATCTTCCATATCTTGAGGATGTTTTGAGGATAATTAGCTTACCCCAAGGTAAGAAAACTTTATTTTTTCCTTGTTTTAAAAAAGGTTAAGTTCGTTTTTATGGAGGGACAAGTAAATTATTATGATGAGATTGGATTCTATTTGATTCCAGCATATGTGGAGATTGGACTTAATTTTTTATGCCTATGAGTCAAGAAGAAAATTAATGAGAGTCATTATTCAAGGAATTAGGACTTGAATGCATTGAAAGTAAGTTATGGTAGATGATAGGAGAGTCTGTCAACATTTTATTGATATTCGGTTCAATCCAAGTAACATTCAAAGAAATCATCTTGTCAACATGTATGGGAAACACATAAACCTAAGGAATTTCTTAATGAAATTGGGTTACATGAAGTGATATTAGTGTGGGGGTATTTCCTAAATGATTAGTCCAACAAGGCCCTTAGTATACTCCATGAAATGCAGACAGATGGCAGGAGGCCAAACCAATTCATATTTGGTATTGATCTTTTCTTATTATGTGCCAAGTTGATTTAAAGAAAATCGATTGCACTATTGGAAATGTTGTTATTGATGGCAAAGAAGCACAAAGGATCAGCACCTGAACTATAAAAAAGGTAGAGGCAGCAAAGGCAACTAAGAATCAAGGCAGACAAGGATAAAAGGTAGCAAAGAAGTAGACGCAGCAAAGGTAGCAAAGGAAGCTAAGCGAACAAGGCAGTAGTAAGTAAGTCGTGCAACAATGTAGTGAGTAAGGCGTGCAACAAGAGTAATAATCCCAATTTAGAGTGAATAACGAATATAAGAACAAGCTCATAAGAGATTAGCGTGTTTAGAAACTGAATAAATCTCAAGAGAGATCAACGCATTTATAAACTGAATAAAGCACAGGAAGGATAGCAAAGATGCATAGTAGTGGTGGTCGCAGAAAGAAGAAAAATCGACTAAGGCAAAGAACACTTAGAAGATTTCCAAATAAGGTGAACGGAATGTCATGATTAGATCGCAGAAGTGAAGGTGAGAGATGAATAGTTAAGATGAATTCACAAGTTAAGTTGTTTGTGATGCGATGCGATGAGGGGCGACCACGTGTCAACATTTTGCATTAGCGCACATTGCAGATTTTAGAGGTTACCCTTAAGAGTTTGCACGGTATGGTAAGTTGTTTGCAATGCGATGCAGGAAGGATGGAAGGATGCGATGTGAAGAGGGAGGAACCACGTGTCAACATTGCGCATTAGCGCACATCGTAGATTTTAGAGGTTACAACTAAGAGTTTGCACAGTATGGTAATTTCTTTGCAATGCGATGTGAGAAGGATGAAAGGATACAATGCGACGGGGGAGGAGCCATGTGTCAGCACTAAGCACTAGCACACATCGCATATTATATGGTTTAGGGTTATCAATAAGAGTTAAACTTATGGGCGAGCGATTGCAATAAGACAAAGAGGTATAACAAGACCATTAGATCTGGCGAAGATCTATGATGGAGGTTACAACACAACTTCGCATCGATGGAATGATAAGCTCATTGTTAAGGTTGTTTGGAAAGTTTGTCGAAATGGGATGTGTTGTGATTGGTTCAAAGTATTGTGGGACCCTCCAGCAGGAAGTTCCACATGTATGCAAGATATTTGGGTTTATGTGTAGTTTGGTTTAAAGTGGTGTTGTTTGATTGCTAATGTATGTATGTTGTATTTGACTCCGAATTTGTTTTCCACTGTGTTTTAAAAGGGATTTTATGTGAGCCATACCCCACAGGTCAAAAAGAAAAGACCTGAATGCATAACAAAGGACCAGGAGCTCGTGTAGAATAGTGTTCCGGCAGTGAGTCAAACGAAAAGGGTGAATGCGGAAGAAAAGACTCGGGTAACAAAAGAAAAGTTCGAACACAACAAGAAAAGGCCTGGGTAAGAAAAGGGACCTGGAGCTAGTGTAGAAAAATGCAACATCATGGGTCAAGTTGGGAAAAAATGCGGTCATGCAACACAATTGGAATATAACTGCAGAAACATAAAAGACAAAGGGATAGCAACTAGAAGAGGAGAACACATTGCAAATCTAAGAAGTTGAAAGGGTTGAATGAAATATTTTAATGTAACGGTAAATGTATTATTTGTTTTATATTGTTTTTGATGCAAAGGTAAGTCTCCCAGGCAAATAAAAACTACATTTTATACCATAATAACTGTATATATTTGTAACATCTTGAATATACTGAGTGAGGAAATGAATGGGTGGAAGGCAAGAGTCATGCCTATTCACTTCATATTCCCATAAAGAATGCAAACAACCATGAAGTGATCTCTATAAATGATGTTATTGTAATATGCATAGAGAGGTTAGAGAGTGGAAGAATGAGAGAGAGCAGATAGAGATGCTATGCAGATCTAGAGCTGATATGAAGCAGATTTGAAGGCTGGATGGGAAGCATTGAAGAAGGAGAAAAATAGAGTTGATATCCAGGTAAATTAGCATGTGATTTTATTATAGTGTGAGGGTGTTGGTGCTTCCATATCATGTTGTAGCTTGATAGATGTCCAGTTTTAGTTGGTTGAGGTAGGAGCCTCCTATGGGTTGTAGCCTGCAGAAAGTAGATGGGAGTTGGAGCTTCCTTGGAAGTTGTAGCTTGCATAATTTGGGGTAGTAGCCTCCTGTAGGTTGGAGCCTAGAGAAAATCAGTTGTGAGAGGGAGTTGGAGCTTCCCTTTTCATCACAACAATAATAAGATGTGGTTTTCTCCCTTTATGGGTTTCCACTTATATCTGTTGTCTATGTGCTTGATGATGAAGTGTTGATGAGATGTTTTAATATGTTTAATTACTTTTTGTCCACATATTATGTTTTTTGATCCATTATGTATTAATATTCTTATGAAATGAAGGTGTAAATGAGTTGAATAAAAGTTTTAAATGTCCATGAATGTATTAAACTGATTCACCCCCCCTCTCAGTTTAACTAAGGGTTCATCAATTGGTATCAGAGCCAGTTCCTTCTGTATCAGTTTAACAACTGGAAGGATATCCTAGGGCCCCAAAATGGCAAGTTTAGAAGGTTTCTCAACAAATAAAGCCCCATTTTTTACTGGCACAAACTAGGCCTTCTAGAAAATAAGAATGAGGACATACATAATGTCTCTAGGAATATAAGTTTGGGCTACTGTGGAAGAAGGCTATGCTCCAAAGGATACTGACACAGAGAAAGAAGCCAAGAAAAATTTCATAGCTAATGCAAAATCCATGAATGCACTCTTGAGCGGTCTGTGTGAAACATGATTTATCAAATTAATGCACAATGAGACTGCCAAGGATATCTGGGATACTTATTAAAATATCCATGAGGGAGATAAAAAGGTGAAGATGGCAAAACGGCAAGCCTATAGAGCTTAGTTTGAAAATGTAAAAATGAATGAAGATGAAGATGTAGCCATTTTCTTCTTAAAGGTTGTAGAAGTTGTGAATAACATGAAAGCTCTAGGAGAAACCATTAAATAATGTGTAACTGTACAAAAGATATTGAGATATTTACTATCCAGGTTTAACCCTAAGGTTTCTACCATAGAAGAAACAACAAACTAGGAAACACTGACCATGAACAAATTTCTTGGAAACTTGACGACCTATGAGATGAGACTTCCAAAGGGAAAGTAAAATGTGAGGGAGGTAGCCTTTTAGGTGGATAAGTATGGATAAGATAAGGAAGGTACATGCTCCTGCTTTGATGAATAAGAGGCCAGATTTGTCAAAATATTGGAGAAAGGCACAGGTAAGTATAAAGGTAAACTTCCATTTAAGTGCTTTAACTTTGGAAGGGTGGGGCACTATGCATGTAAATTTCCTCATAAGAAAATGGAGAATCAATCAAGAGGGAAAAAGAAAACCAATTTCAACATTAGGCCGAAAGGGAACATATTTAATAGAAGAAAATTTTATGCCCAACAAGACAACAATCCATTTGAGAGCTCAGATGAATCCCCCAATGAAGAAGGAACATCAAAATTCATTTTGATGGCCAAGGAAGAGCTTGAGGAATATCTCCAGGAATTTGAAGAAGAAGGTGAGGTAGATCTTGAGGGGGAGCTAATTAGTGCCCTAGAGGAAATAGACAGACTTAAACATAAGAGTAAGAAATAGAAAGAGATTCTTCTGAAATATGCAAAGAGAGAACTAGATTCAGAAGATATTATTAAATTGAAGATTCAACTAGAAGAATCAAGGAAAATAGAGGATATTCTGAGAAGAGAAATAAAGGAGAAAAATCAAGAGCGAGAAATATTGGAAGAAGAAGTGGTAAGCCTGAGGAAGAAATTAGAAAAGGCCCAAATTGAATTAACTATGAATATTTCTCAAATGAAAAGCACTGGACATTTGGACAAAATTTTAAATGCTCAAAGACCTCCTCATATAAAGGCTAGGATAGGCTATTTAGGAGAAACCGGAAAATCCAAGGCAGAAGATGACAAGAATATCATTTTTGTAAGAGCTGTAAGGGATAATGAAGGAGAAAAAAGGGAATCCACATAATTAGAATCTGGCAAGACCATGATATATAATGAAACAAACAGAAACAAGCAGCAACCTCAAGTGACAAAGAAAGAAATGAAGAAACAATCTAATTGCAAAAGGCTCATACGCTCCTAAGGATGAATTGAAAAATTCGGAAGATGTCAAAGGAGGTTCCTTCTCCCTGTAAAAAGCATCACCTGATTTGTCTTCCACAAACCTGGACATATTGCGGCATACTATAAGAAAAATCAAATCCAGTCCAACCAACAAAAGATGCAACAAATGAAAAGACTACCTCAAACAACTCTCTCTGCCAGAGACAAATACTACTTCCATGGGTATTGTTTTTGTTGTAAAGGGTTCGGTCATAAAGCCATGGAGTGTAGAACGTATATACATAGAATGGAGTATGGAAACTCAAGGGGAATTAGGAACAATGATGGATTCACTTGTGTACTCAATATATTCAGAAATACAATCAAATGTTTTAGTTGCCATAAAAATGGGCACAAGTCTAAAAAATGTCCTCTCAAAGACTATGATCCATCTCCTTAGAAAGGTTATAGAGAAAATAGTTTCCTGCAATGGAAAAGAAAACTAAATAAATGTGATCTGGTTCTAATTGATTAAGATCAGAACAATCAATGGTATGTGGACATTGGGTGCTCAAAACATATGACTGGAGACCGAAGCAAGTTTGTACCTTTTGATGAAAATAAATCTGGGAATGTAACATTCTTTAATGATAAAGCAGGGAAAATCAAAGGAAAAGGCATAATCAGCCTGAATAATGGAAGAGGAGAGGCTCAGGATGTATTGTTTGTAGATGGCCTAAAATCCAATCTGTTAAGTGTTAGTCAAATGTGTGATAAAGGTTGTGAGGTACTTTTTAGAGCCCAAGATTGCGAAGAAAGGTCAATCACCATAGGAAAGACCTTGGTCAAAGGTGTTCAAACAGAGAGTAACATTTATATATTAGAAGAAAAGAATGAATCATGCCACATAAGCAAACTTGACGAATCTTGGCTATGGCATAAAATATTGGGACATCTAAATTTTGACCAAATCATCAAACTGAGAAAAAAGGAAGATGTAAGATATTTGACTACAATAAAGAACCCACCAAATACCATGTGTAAGTCCTGCCAACTGGGAAAACAAACTCGCACAATGTTCAAAGCTAAAGATCAACTATCTACAAGTAAGTCTCTTTAGCTTGTACACATGGACCTGTGCGAACCTTCAAGAACAAATGCACCAGGTGGAGAATCATATTTCATGATTATTATCGATGATTTTTCCATATTAACATGGGTGGAATTTCTCATATACAAATCCGAAGCGTTTGAAAAATTTAAGATATTCAAGGCACTGGCAGAAAATCAAACTGGATGTACATTAAAATGCATCATATCAGACAGATGAGGTGAATTCACAAACGATTATTTTGCATACCTGTGCAATGAATGTGGTATAAAGAAAATTTTTATAGTTGCAGGTACACCTCATCAGAATGGAATGGTAGAGAGACAAAATAGGTCAGTACAATAGATTTTCAGAGAAATTATGCAAGAAAGAAACATTCCCTGAACCTATTGGGTAGAAGCAGTACCTACAGTTGTCCATATTCTCAACAAAGCTCATCTCAGACCAAACTGTGACAAGACTCCATATGAATTATGGCATGGGAAACCGGCATCAATTAAGAACTTTAGAGTCTTTGGCAGCAAATGTTTCATAAAGAATAATGATGAAAATTTGGGGAAGTATTATGCAAGAGTTGATGAAGGAATATTTTTGGGATATGCATCCAAGATTAAGGGATACATGTGCTACAGTAAAATACTGCATAAAATTGTGGAGAGCATTGATGTGAGATTCGATGAAGATATACTAGACAGAACCAAAAGCACAAACTGTGCCAATCCTCCATATGATCATGAAGATGAGAATCAAGAAAATGAAGAACAAAGTAAGACAACATAAGATACAGAGATAAACTCAAAAGGACCCTCGAGAAACACTCATAAGAACCATTTTAAAGACCAAATTATTGGAGACAAGAGTGCAGGAGTCCAAAATAGAAGACAACTAGTTGAACAGACCGAGAAAGTTTACCTAGCCATGTTGTCGCAGATAGAACCAAATAATTTCGATGAAGCCAGCAAAGACAAACATTGGGTAAATGCTATAAATGAAGAATTAGAACAAATTGAGAAGAGCAAGACCTGGGAGTTAATGCAAAGACCTGCTGGGAAAAATTTCAGTGTCACAAAGTCGATATTCAAGAATAATATGAATGAACAATGTCAGCTAATCATAAATAAAGCCAGAAGGGCTTGACTATGATTAAATTTTTTTCCCTTGTAGCAAGAATGGAAGAAATTAGAATGTTTTTGGCTTTTGGATGCTATCATGATTTCAAGCTATATCAAATGGATGTGAAGTTTTCCTTCTTGAATGGAGATCTAGAGGAAGAAGTCTACATGAAACAACCTGGACGATTTTCTTTAGCAGATAAACACGACTATGTGTGAAAATTAAATAAAGCCCTATATGGTCTCAAAAAAGCACCACGTGCATGGTATTCTAGGTTGGAAAAGTACTTTCAAAAACAAGGTTTCAAGAAGGGAGGAGTAGACAAC
Source organism: Pinus albicaulis (assembly GCA_034641835.2). NCBI lineage: Eukaryota > Viridiplantae > Streptophyta > Pinopsida > Pinales > Pinaceae > Pinus > Pinus albicaulis. Next base: position 738,863,000 of record CM076582.1, read on the forward strand.
AATCTGTATATAAAGGCAGATGAAAATGAACTCTTAATTGTAGTAGTATATGTAGATGACATCATGTTTGGTAGCAACAAGGATGAGTTAGTAAAAGGATTTACAGAAGAAATGAAGTCAAAATTTGAGATGTCTATGATTGGAGAGCTTACCTACAACCTAGGACTTCAAATTATACAAAAGAACCGAGGCATACTCATTTCATAAGAAAAATACTTAAGACACATGTTAAAAAGATTCCAAATGGAAGACTACAAACTTGTGTCTACTCTCATGATCACTGGATGCAAGTTATGTGCTGATGATGGATCCACAGATGTATATCAAAGACTTTATAGATATATGATAGGAAGTCTGATGTACCTAACTGCCTCTAGACTAGACATTATGTTGGTAGTAGGACTTGTGGCAAGATATCAAGCAACACCAAAAAAAAGTCACTTGCTAGCAATCAAGAGGATATTTAGATACCTGCAAGGAACTACACATTATGGCCTATGGTATCCAAAAAGAAAAGATTTCACATTGACATCATATACAGACCCAGATTGGGCCAGGTGTGTGGATGACAAGAAAAGCACAAGTGGAGGTGCATTTTATTTGGGAGAAATTTTGGTGGCATGGTTAAGCAAGAAGCAAACATCTATCTCTCTATCTACAACAGAAGTGGAATACATAACAACAATATCTAGTTGCACACAAGTAATGTGGATGAAAAAAACTCTCCAAGACATGAAGGTAAGCATCACTAAACCTATTTCTATAAAATATGACAATACAAGTGCAATAAATATATCAAAAAATCCAGTACTTCATTCAAAAACCAAGCACATCCCAATAAAGTACCACTTCCTCAGAGAACAAGTAGCAATGAAAATAGTAAAGATCGAGTATGTACTAACAAAGGAACAAACAATAGACATATTCACAAAACCTCTTGCTAGAGAACCATTTGAATATCTAAGAGACAAACTAGGGGTAGTATCTACAGATAATACTCTCTGATATGATCAGGAAAAAAAAATTGATGGAAATACACCAATAAAGGCAACAATATAAGGAACATAAAAAGTGCAGTAGACAAGTGATAGTAAGTATCCGACAAGAAAGCATTATTCCAGGGGGAGAGCAGCTCATAAAAGTTGTCACAGAAGAGCTAGATCTGTGAAGTTGGTAAAGATCTACAAAGTACAGTATGGTACAAGTCCTCAAGATCAAAGTATTATGACATACGTAGATACAAATTCTAGCACATATCACCTCTATCAAGCAGTAGGGGACAAAAATACATAACATTTTATGGTGACATGCCTTCCAACATTATCATGAGTTTGGGATAACATCAATTTGTTGTGTATATTCATACAAGTTCAATGATTCTCAAATTGTTCTCCCAACAACTATTATACACCAGCCTGGAGCAACAAAGTATAAAGTCAGAAGAAGAAGGCCTATAAAGTGAGAAAAGAAAATGAAAGGATAGAAACTACACTAGGAAATGTGCAACCCTTTGCCATTGATGTCAAAGGGGGAGGAAAGGCAAGCATCATAAGAAAGGCTCCTCTGAAAATCAAGCAGAGGAAGAAAGACACCTCTTAGAATGAAAGGGGGAGGAAGTCTTGGATGAAGTATTGGAGTGTTGGAGGAAGTTTTTCCATCAATGCCAAAGGGGGAGACTGTTGGAAATATTTTCATTGATGGCAAAGAAGCACAAAGGAGCAGCACCTGAACTATAAAAAAGGCAGAGGCAGAAAATGAAGCTAAGAATCAAGGCAGACAAGGAGAAAAGGCAGCAAAGAAGCAGAGGCAGAAAAGGCAGCAAAGGCGGCAAAGGAAGCTAAGGTGGCAAAGGAAGCTAAGGCAGACAAGGCAATAGTAAGTAAGGTGTCCAGTAATGTAGTGAGTAAGGCATGTAGCAAGAGTAATAATCCCAAGTCAGAGTTAATAACAAATAGAAGAACAATCTTGGGAGAGGTTAGCGCATTTAAAAATTGAATAAAGCTCAGGAGAGATCAGCACATTTAGAAACTGAATAAAGCTCAGGAAGGATAGTGGAGATGCAGAGTAGCAGTGGTCGCAGAAAGAAGAAAATTAACTAAGGAAAAGAACACTTAGAATATTTCCAAAGCAGGTGAAGGGACGGTCAAGATTAGATCGCAGAAGTGAAGGCAAGAAATGAATAGTTAATATGACTTTGTAAGTTAAGTTGGTTGCGATGAGGGGCGACCACGTGTCAGCATTGCACATTAGCGAACATCATAGATTTTAGAGGTTACCGTTAAGAGATCGCACGATATGGTAAGTTTTTTGCAATGTGATGCAGGAATGATGGAAGGATGTGATGCCATGAGGGAGGAACCACATGCCAGCATTTCATATTAGCACACATCACAGATTTTAGAGGTTACCGCTAAGAGTTCGCACAGTATGGTAAGTTGCTTGCGATGCGATGCGGGAAGGATGGAATGATACGATGTGATGAGGGAGGAGCCATGTGTCAACATTGTGCACTAGTGTACATCACAGATTATATGGTTTAGCGTTATCAATAAGAGTTAAAATTGCGGGCAAGCGATTGCAATAAGACAAAGAGGTATAGAAATATCGTTAATGTGGCAAAGATCTACGGTGGAGATTACAACGCAAATTTTCATTGGCGGAATGATAAACTCAATTCCCAAGTAACATCATGTCATTCCAAGATCCTTTTAAGCCAAATTCTAATTCAAGTTCCCTCTAAAGACAACATCTTATCCTCTGACACAAGAGTCCTATCTTTGTCAGAAATAGATCAAATAATCAGTCCAAAGTACAAGGTCTTTTTCAAACACGAGGCTTCTTTTCATATTCCTTCCTATCATCATCTTCTCCCTCTTACTGTGAGAACATTCCCAAATCTAGATTTCATTCATGCTAGATATTTGACCTTTTTCTAGGGCATAATAAATGTATTCATCAAAGTTCCAATTCCTTCACTATACATGTATTTTAAAGACTATAAAGTCCTCTAGTTATGCATCATGCATTCATGTCATCATTTTTCTACCAACCCCTAGGTTGTCCTTGTAATCCCCTTTGACATGAAAGAGACAAAGAGCACATAGAAAATAAACTAACCAAAACCATCAATTAAGGAGGAAAGACAGAAAATACTCATCTCTCGAACACAATCAACCCCTTCTTGATGCATGGACTCCAAGCATCCACTTTGCCTGCTTCATCTAACAATCTTGTAAGACAACCGTATTCATAACATCAAAAATAGGTTATGGTTTATGTTAGTGGCAGAAATAAATCCTAGGGTACAAACCCTAGATCCCTTTATGTCAACCCTTAGCTAGATAAAATATTTAAATAATCAAGACCTTGTATTTAATCTTCCTCTCAACACACTAGGGTTCTGAATTCTTAATCAACAAGAGCCAAATTCCAAAACACTAGAATCTTCCAATGATCAACCATAAGATGTCATCAACATCATTAAGTAAAATAATATCAATAATAATAATAATAAAAGAGATTAATACTTATCCTTTCAAGAAAAATCAACTTCCTCTTGAACTTGAGCTATATGATCATCTTTTCACATCTTCCATTACCATGAGCTAGGACTCCTACTGAAGGTTTCATTAATCATACTTTGCAAGGGTCAATATCCAAGTCCCTAGTACCTAGTAATCTATCACAATTTAAAGTTTTACAATAATGCATATGTTAGTTGCAAATTCCGAAATTGTTGACCATGTGCTTTCTTGAAGATTCACCAATTTTTTTTATTCACAAGAGAGAATACTCTTATCTATTCAATTTACCCATACATACCCTTATCCTTGAAAATATCTCTAGCAATATAACCAAGAACATACATATTAACAAGGAATCCTTAACACATAATCATGCCTATATCTAAAACAATTAAAAATAATATACATACCTTATTAGTTCATACTTACAGTCATTTTTTCACAATAGGTGTAGGATATCTTCCCACACTAGAGACACCTTAGACTCTTAATCATTGAACCACTGAAAATTCTTTCAAGTTGTTGATAAGGCTCTCAGTGGTTCACATGGATTGCATAGTCATATCAAGGTGATCTACCAAAAGCTCACAGGATTTTCCTTCATTGTAATGAGGTCAAATTCAAAAAACTTTCCTCAGGTTCTCACATTTTGTATTTCAAAGTTCACATATAGGATTCACTGTCACACTATATGAAGACACAACATTGCACTAGTTCTCACATAGTGAAAACTTGAATTATCTCATAGAGAATACCTTCAAAAAAATTTCTTCAGGGATCTTGGCTATGTTGTCAATTATCATCAGTGGCCCTCAATGTGGGACAATATTTAATTTCATTCATCTTGGAGGTTCAATATTCATTTTCCAAGGCTCTTGCTACTTCTTTGAAACGTGTGTCCTTTATGACTTAATCGAGTCATCGCCACACCACCACAAGAACAACCAGGGAAAAATCAAGTTGTCTTCGTCGTACCACAACAACAAATAGAGAAAAATATAGGAATAAATTCCATTCCTCATCTTTCGTCCTCCTAGAAAGGGGATTAAACCTAGATATTATGGATGAGGATGGGAAAATTTTTCTTCATGATACATGCTCATGAATGGTATGTTTGAATGGTGTTTTCAATGGCTCGAGTGGAAGTGGTCATGGAAAATGCAAGGTCTGCAAGTGTTGTTCACTTCTCTTCAAATGAAATAGACACACACATTAAAAAAAATGTCAATGGTTGTTGGTCAAAAAGCAAAATGTAGATCGATGGACATAACAGTGAGGCCCTTAGTCACAAAAATGAATGAATGTTGGTTCGAAGGTATGTGTACCATGATGTAATTCGACTCATGAATAGTGATAGAATGGAATTTTAAATTAGTGGCTACAGAGTTTGAGAATTCTTGTGAAACCTTTCCAATTTTTGTGAAGCATGTAGCAAGTCATTCCAAGAGAAATGGAAGGTTGGTCACTGCCAATGGTATACATTTGGATTCGAAATTCCTTTTTATGGTTATATCTCCAGTGTGATAGAGTCAATGCAGAAGAAGTTGCTGAGATCATTGTTGTGGAATCCATGTTGAGGGATGGTATTGAATTTGGTTACCACTAAAACGAAATTTCCCCTATTTGGGAAAAGAAAAAGTCACATGGAAAATCCAGACATGTGATTATTAATTTACCAGAAGTTGTGGTTTATATGTGCTCAGTGGAATTGAATAGGAACTTATCGTGGTCGTGGGTTAAGAAAAAATGCAGAGTTTTACTCAAACCTATTATTTGTTGATTTGATCTCTTGCACATATAAGTGATTTTATAGAACTAAAGTGAGGGTCACATTAAATCTAAATGAATCCCTATAATCAAAATGATTTGGAGCATTGAGCATTGTGTCAGGGATATATATTAATATGAAAAGAAGAAGTGCTAGGGAGAAGGCACCACAAGCACAAAAATAGTAGCTCGGTCAATTTTGGATTAAGCCTAAAACTAAGCTATGGTGCATATCAAGTAGCTTGGATTTCTGAGTATCAACAGTTCTAATCATGGACTAATATCAGACCTTGTTCTTGCTATAGAATTTTCATTAACTTAGAAAGATGTCACACTAATATGGAATTTAGACTTCCTTATGAGAGTATACATACTATCTTCCTTCATCATTCATGATGGAGTGCAGATGTACAAAATTCCATACAAATATGTCACAACAATGAATGTGTTTGTCTAGGCAAAGTTTATCAAAATTCACATAATGGAAGTTTTGATCTGAGCAACGCAATCATACAAAACAAAATCCACATCAATAATACACACACATAAGTACAACCAAAATAGCCAATAATTTACATTAAAATCCAATCCGAAAACAAACATTCAGTGGAAATTTTATTCAGCTCATAAAATTGCTACAAAGAGTGAGCTGTGACTTTTAAATTGGATATTTGATGCATTCTTACTCACTAGAGATATTTCAGATTGATTTAGATTAGGGAAATCCTTCTAACTTCTAGCAATTTTCTTCTTCCAAGTTCTCCATGCTTCTAAAACTGCCCTTCTTTTCATTTCTCGTGTATCTCCCTTTGTTGTGATTGGTTCCTTTTCATAAAGAAATGATCATTTTTTAATAGAGTTGTTCCTTAATTCCAACCAATAAGATGATTTGTTTCCCCTTCTTAAGGAATTTGGCCTTTTGTTACTTGGAAAACCTCCTCTTTTGTGACCAAATTGTAATACAATTTAGCCATCGTTTGAGTGAGCCTCTCTTCTTGCTAATGATTTAGTCTAATTACCTTTTCCCCAATTGAAAGAGTTGATTTTTTCTCTTGTACCAATCTACCATAACAATGGTGAGAGATCCTCAATTTTCAACAAAGTGATCTTTTAAAAAAGGTAACATTTTGGCAAGGTCATTTTCCAATTCTATCTGCCCTTTTGAAGTATTGACTTGTGTTATTGGTCCACGGGTTCTTGAAGCTGGATTTGTGGATACACATTTCAAATCCAAATATGGATATAGGTCCACCTAAATGCATTTAGGATTTGCCACATAAATGGTTCCTTCAAACCCAGAAACATATTCCATGCTAATAAAATGAATCCTATGCTAGCTAGCCCGCATATGTCATATCCCAAACAAATAATATTAGATTTACAGTTTTTTTATTTTTATTTTATTTTAATAATTTGTTTAAAGGGTATTTTCCACTTGTTTGAAACTCTAAGAAATAAATATTCTAGTTAGATTATTTATTATTAATTCTTAGGTTATATATTTGTATAATTAAGTTATCAATTGCTTGTAGCCTATAGGCTATATAGCACATTATAATGCTAGCAGAAAAGGTCCTAGATATTAAAATTTTCAATTTTCAATTTTTAATATTGCTTGTGGTAAAGCTCTGCGAAAGATTTCAGACAATATATGGACAATAGTGTATATTATAAACTTGTCCATGGGGTATTGCATAGATGGTAATTGGGTGCTCTTTGAAGGCACTCCTTGATGTGAAGTCAGTGGTTCAATTCCTCGCCTCGATCGAGGTGATATATTGGTCACGATGAAGATGTAGTCTTGCCAAGCTTACAAAAAATAGTATATAGTATAAACTTAGTTTTCATTTTTATTTGTTTACAAAGGATGGCTATGCCATTAATAAGATCAATCCCATCCAAATTTAGGTGAAAACTCCTCTTAGAACAATATGATACAAATACTATAGCATGTTCCCAAATAGTGTATGTAATCGTTTATCATTGTAACTAGATGGGACTTTTTATATTTTAAGGAATATTTCAAGGAAGATAACAGGTTGATCATGATGTAGAGTTGAAATAATTAGACGATGACGATGTAGACCCATTTCTGGATATGTATTTAGACTTACTCTACATCATTGTATTAATAGAGTGATTAAACTCTAAGGGACTACATTATTTTTTTGTGTAAGTCATGGCACCCATGCAAAGAATGGAAACAAGTTATGTGGAGTCATGAGGTGCTGCAAAATGGATTGAAATAAATGCAATTAGGGTGAAAATTCATCATTAATGTAAAATATATTAACATTTAGTCTCATTGTTAAGGGTGGAGGGATGAAGCTCATTTTCATCACACCTAGAATCAAAAGAGTTTCCATTTTTGGGTGTTCTTTTTTGCTGTAATTTCTAGCTAATTGTACTCTAGTACCATTGACCTATTTAAGTTATTTGTGGATATTAATATAATGTTGATTTCGATTTAAATTTTTAATTTCTAGGAGTTATTGAATATTTTACTGAGAAAAACTTGCCAAAATATTACCATGGGTTCATAGAAAATATTAAGGCTAGAGTTTACACTTGTTGTGGAGAAACAAGTTTCTTTTGACAAGATGCTCTTGTTATGACTATCTAGAAAACATGCCAAATAAGAGGATAAACAATATTATGACTAGATTTTACTCTTTTTTTGGAGGAACAAGTTTTTTTTACAAATGATTTTGAATATTACTACGTGGCAAACATGCCATTTTCCATTTTGGGAGCATCATAATAGAATGTATTTGGCTTGCAACACTCTTGAGAGATCCCTTTGGTGTAGTGTGAAATTATCCATTCCACCAAATTAACCCTAGGCTTGCACTTGGATACCAACCACATGAAATGCCTCCTCTTTCACAAGCAAGATGGTTTGTGAAAGGTGAAACATGTCTTTGCAAGATTTGAATCTTGGTGGGGAGGTATGAAATTTCCCAGCTTTACCATATAACCAAGGCCTTGTTGATGGAACAAGTTCATTTTATTTTGGAGAAGGATAAAAGTTAGATGAAACAAAAAGTGCCAAGTAAGGGCAGCAATCAAAAGAAGAAAGTGGCTTGGGTATCAAGAAAGCAAAAAGAGATTAACTACTAATGCGGGGAACTAAAATTAAACTAGTGCATCAGTGATTCATCAGACATTTGATAAGAAGTAAAAATGTGCAGTAAGAAAAAAATAAAGCACCAAACATAAGAAACACACATGAACACCATTACTTAAGGTGGAAACCGAATGTGGGAGAAGGCTACCATTATCTTCGTCTCTGTCTTCAATTTAATGAAAACTTCTTAAAATCTTGTACTGGCACAAACTCATACCAGCATGCAGGCACCCACCTGCAGAAGCCTACAACCTTCACTTGTTCTCCAACAACCACTAGAAGGGAGCTTCAACCCCCTGATCTCGTTTACCAGCACCCACTGGAAGGGAGATCTAACCCCCTGATCTAATCACCAGCTACTACTGGAAATAAGCTTCAACTCCCTTACTAAAGTCTCCAGCCCTCAACACCATCATGGACCATGTTTCATAAATTTTCACACTGGATCCACTTGCTTTATCACATTACAACATGTAGGCCACTTTTCATCAAATTTTCAAACTAGACCCACTACCATCATTTAAGCCCAATACCATATATCAAAAATGAAATTGATCATTGTACCAAATCATTCAACTAATTACTGAATCATTGAATCAAACAACCAATCAATTCTCTTCAATCACATATAGCTATTAGCATCATCAATAATCAAGACATCAATATCAACCCGAGATCAACATGAAGAATTCATCGAGAGACAATAGAAACATATCAAGACTGATTAGACTGATCAGACAAATTCTTCAAAAGAAACCCTAGCTTTTATACATGCTTATCATAAAACATTACCACGTGTATACGTGCTTTTCAGGAATAAAACCTGCGTACAAATCTTCCCATACTATAGAATTGCTACGCTACTAATCAAAAGAGTATTTTTGTATGTATGCACCTTACCAGAGACCAGTTGATTAGCAGAAGAGTATACCACCGGTTGATTAGCAGTGCCAGCAGCACATCCTCATTTATGATCTATGCAGTGGTGACCTAGAGAAAGAGATAGATGTCAGAAACACCCACCGTTGCCTCCTCGCAACCATGTTAGCCGCCTCCAAGTCATTTTTTAGATTCACGAAGATCCGCTTGAGTTTTTGCATTCTTGATATTTTTCAATCTAAATAGTCAAATGCATGTTTTTTATTAGGATGCCATATATTCCTTGGATAGTTTTATATGCCTTTCTTTGGATCTTGACTAGGGGATAGATCTCTGAGTGATGTAAGGATAAATTACATCACTTCATATTAGTGACGATGCCCATGATGATGTCTTCCTTTGCGTTATTTTTCTTTCAACCATGCAAAGGATATATGTATTATATCTTTGTTATGGAGATGAGCCGTATTAGTCAAATGTTGCAAAGAAATAGATCATTATTGTAATGATTCCATATGTATCATTTTCAAGTGAATTCTTGGATCACTATTATACTGCCATATATATCTTTTTCAACTCATTGTAAAATAGTTTTTCCATAGTTCTAGTTGTCACAAGGGTTCATGACATGATGTCAAGGTATTGTTAAGGAGCGTACCTATTCCCGATTATAATATCACCAAGAAATACCAGTCCACTTTCTTACAAGGATTCCAAATAGGGCTTTGACTCAATAAACCCTATAAGCATGAGAACATGCTTTGACTAGTAATGATAATAATTTTTTTTTTTAGTTATTTTTTCGCTTTTTACATAATGATACAAGTGAAAGAATAATTATGAATACTAAACCTAGTTGAAGTTTCCAACACCATCGACAGATGGAGAATTAAAAAAGGGGTGCATGATAGAGCTTAGAAATTTGTGACTTGCAACTAGAATATTGACCAAATGCTATATTAAAGTTTTACGATTATGTGGGTGATTATATATTTTATTTCAAAATTTCATGCTAGAGATAAAAACTATTTTTTCAAAAATATTGAATGTGAGAAACATTCCAAACACTATTTTTACTATCATTTAGCAGTGCAGTGCAATTCTTGCTTCTGCCAAAGTTTCTCCAACTCAAATCTCATAGATCCCCATTACACATTATTATTAAATCATAAATAGGAAGAAATTACAATAGCCATTACGAGTCTTCCACTCAAAGCCAAAAACATTCTATCAATATTGAATAAAACAAGCATAACTATAATAAAAAATAAAAACGAGAAAAATGCCTATATTGACCTGAAATCAAGAGCCCAAAGCTGTAGAACTATGACTTTGGGCTCTGGTCCAGTAGTCCTTTTTAACACCATGCACATTTTTTTTTATTTAAGTTGTTTATTTTATTTACATATTTTCTTCTCCAAATAGAAAGAGATTGAAATCGGAGAATGAAATGAAAGGGAAAGAAAGAAAATACTAAATACCTTGGTTGTAACAATTTTTGGTGTATTGACTCCATTTCTGCAGACACAAGTGAATGAATTATACATCCCTGTGAAGTTGCAGATGCCTTTTCTTTGCTTGCAGTTTACGTAGGTGGTGGGGAAATTGTTATTAACTGATATTTTGAAAAGGTAGGCAACAAGTTTGCATCGATTGTGAATTGAATAGATTAAAAAGATCATGTAAGAATGATACTTTGGCTTCAACCATGTAAGAAGATTGGCTAAAAAATTAGAAAATTAGGGAAAAAAATCAAGCAGTCACTAAAAAATGATGTTCTGATCCAAGTCAAACTACACCTTTAAGTCAAAAAGTCAAGGGGATGGGAAGATAGATCGAATCAATTTATAGGATTAATATTGTATTCATCATTTTTGTATGTTCTTATATGTCCTTCAATTAAATGCTTAACTTGATACCTATTCCTTAACATTTTTAAAATACATTTCACTTCTCTAATTATATTATATTGTGGTAGGAAAAATCCATGTGGAAAAGATCTTGGACAATCATAAGTAAACAAATAACAATTTTGCTTTACATTTAATGTGAAATATTAATTATTTGTTTATATAATCGAAATAATAAATTTTATTTTGTTGAAATATTTATTCTGAGCACCATAATTGTGATGTTCTTGATTAGGAAGATTTGTGGTCATCCCCCAACCTTGAGGTTACAATAAGAAATTATGTGACAAAATGAACAAACAAATTATGGATTTGATTTGCAATAAGGATGACAATTTGTTGGTGAGGTAAATCCCATCTACAGAAAGAGGTGATCCTACTAGCCCTAGATTGGGTCTAGACAAAAATGAAACACGCTATCATATTGATTCCTAGTTAACGAATGGACAAAGATTCGATAGATGACTTACTGGAGGGTCAGAAAGAGTGGCTGCCTCTCGCTCCTGGTTCGAAAGATCATGATCCGCTCGCTTTCATGCTTGGATACCTACACACACACACAAGAAACAACGACGATATACAAAATACTATTTCACATTCGTAACTCTCATTCAGTCGAAGAATACTAAATCAATTGCATTAACTAATCAACATAACACAATGATGGAACCAATACCATAGTCGAGTATATTATTGAAAGAAAGGAAGAGTACAACCAAGCTTTGACGTTGCGGTCTCCTCCAACAGGGTTTCAGTGGAGCGCATCTCACAAAATCTTGTCAGGAATTCAGACAGGGCTCTCTCTACAGAATTCTCCTTGGTTATACCTTCTCAATAGAAATTACTCAGCTATAGTATCTCTTCTCCAAGTTCAACTTCTTGGCTATATGTTCAACTAGATTTCATAAAGGGAGAAGGCCTATTTATATAGAGGGAGAGGGAGAGGTTAGGATCCCTATAATCGTGGATGGGAGACCTATCTTCAAGGAGTGTTCCATGGGAGGAGGAAACCACTATTTAAAGAGGGAGATCTATGGCTGATCATCTTAAACACTTTCTGTGACTCATCCCTGAGGTGGTTAGAAGGAAACTTCCACCTCTATTTTTTTAAAAACATTCATAAAAAGGTTGGCACGAGCACTACACAGAGACAGAGCACCAAGTGGCACGGGCTCTAGTGTAAATCCTCCATATTGGCGCGAGGGGTGAACTAGCTACCCACACCAAGGCCAAAACATAGGTTTTTGTGTGCTTTCTAAGGAAATGTTCAATAGGAGAAATGATGTCCTTATGCAGAAGGATGCAAAGAAGGTGTTTGCAGAGTATGACACTACTTCATAGGTCACAGGAAAGACCCTCCAATATGCAAGGTGAGGGATTGCAGGGATGGTGAAAAAATTTTGTGTAACAGATGCCCCCTAAAGCATGAGGTCCGAGAGAGAGGGAGGGGTGAAATGCTTTATGAGAATGCGTTCGAACAAAACACTGCTGTCGGAAAACCTGCAAGTACAAATACAACTGATATTTTTGATACATGACATGTGGCATGGGCACATCCATCCATAATATAGTACATAAACAATGAGATCCAAGGTATGGACACAGCCATCCAGCAGTAGGGATCAAAAAACAGACTCAGGTATGGTCGCAGCCATCCAATTAGAAGAGTCATATAACAAGTCATAGTAATGCACAAAGAACCCACAGCCTGGATTTCATCAGACCAAACCCAGGGTCTTGCGCTCCATCTCGACCTGAACAAAGTACAAATTCGAGCATGCGAATATGTGAGCTGAAGTTGAACATGCAAGAAAATCATCTGATTACCAGCCAATGATGAAAGTCGTTAATAGACGCGAGAGAAACCACCAATAATGAAAATGGATATCAAGGTATGAAAGGTACAATCCACGGAATGTGAACAGTGATCTAACGTCGAACACCTATGGATTTAGTCGATCGGAGGCCAATGATGTGGATCTTATGTCGAATGAGAAGAACCTGCCATTGAGGCATGCAGGTTTCAAGGTACCTGAAGGGAGTCTGTAGATCAAATTCTCAGATAATGAGCCGGAATTGACAAGAAGTGACCTGATCAAAGGTGGACCATAATGTTTCCCACATCATTGACACAAGACATAGGAGTATGATGTTTGTGAATCAAGACCAACATAGAATTAGAGGGAGGTCAAAAAATTTAGAGGCAACCTTCTCTTGAACATATCAACAACATGGCACTGGATTTGGCAGTATTTGACATCAAGGGTGATGTGGCAAAGAGAAGATGAGTGGTCAAAAGAGATTACCCAAACCCATGGAGGAAAAAAAATGATGAAGTGAGATGTCCCCAACCTGACACGAATGTAGACAAGTGCCATGTTCAAGAGTGACATACTGCTGACACGACAACAATCTGGTTCCATTTTCCTCTACCATTTCTGGCGAATACCCCAATTATTTTTAAAAACAAGCTTGAAGGAGATAGCATATGCTTGCGATGTAAGTTTGTCCTTTGGACAAATCCAACCTAGTACATTTTACGAGCCTTAGGAAGGAGGAACTCGAGTAACATCATAAAGATGGAGTCTGATGTCATTAGTTTTTAACGAGTCTGACAAAGGAAGAACTCGACATCTTTTCATGTTTAGAGAGTTTGAAAAGAAAGCGGAAAAGAAAACTCCAGCAGTCCCTTTTTGTAGGTAGTCTCACAAATCTTAAAAGGTAGAAAAATGTGTCTGAGAGAACCTCTTAGTCGCGATAGGCTAAGGTATTCATTTTTCATAAATAATCTATCCTTGCCCAAAAAAAGGGGTAAAAATATACTGGGTAGATATCGTTTCGCAGCCAATTTAACGAGTTCAAAACGACAAGCGACTCGGAAATATTTTTAGTTTTAGAGAGTCAGAAAAGAGCTGAAAGGTGACTCCAGTAGTGACTTTTCGTGTTTTTCCCGAGTCTCAAAAAGTATAAAATACAACTCGTTTCTTCATCATAACCACGCGAAAACCTGTCGTTGCACAAAAATACGTGTGTAAAATGTATTCCTCGAAAATAATATGATAAAATAATCAACAAATATGTTTTAAAACCTAATTTATGATTTCAAAAAGTTATAAAAGACCATAAGTGGTAAAAATTATTTACTTTTCACTTTTACCTCTTTGCAGAGCAACAGTGACCTGTTTTCCTTGCAATCTTGTGGTGTCGATTACGAGTGATCCAGTGAACCAATCATGATTCCATCAGTTCCAGGGAAGAGCCAACACCATTTGCCATCTTTTTAGCTAAATTTTATTACCTTTAATTTTCATTTTGAATCGTTTAGGGGAGGATTTTTGAAAACTACAACATTGCGGTTGGCACGGGTTTCGGGCATGGACCCGCACCAATCGACCCTTTTTACATAGGGGTCACGCCCAGTGGCGCGACTGTTAGCAAAACATTCGCGCCAACCACGTAACCCAAAATACGCCTAAATTTAAAGAAAATGCAACCATTTGATTACAAATTTTGATGCCTAAGGAGACTTACAATGTTCATATGAACAATGTGTGTAGGTACCAAGCAGAAAAGATGGTAATTGAGTGGAAAGAGAGAGAACATAGTGAGGAGGATGAACAGGCCATGGAGAATGAACAATGCATGAACACCCTTAGAAACTATGGGCTAAAGAAGTTCTTTCTAACACCGTGCCTCTGGGCTCCGCCAAAATTGCTTCAATATTTGATAAGCATTTGGGACGAGGATCAAGAAAAGTTTGTACTTCGGGATCAAGAGCTTGAACTCAAAGTCTCTGATGTGTATTTCATCACTGGATTGTCGTGTAGGGGTGCAGTACCTATCTTGATTGGTACCCGTCCTTCTAGAGAAAGCATGGGAATGGTAATTGATAGGGTGTGCCGAGGGGCGCGAAAAGGAACAGGGAGTGGTAAAGCGGACATCCAAACCGTCCCTAATCTGGAACTAAGAGTAGTGCTGCATACTATCACACGGGCTACAGGATTGCAAGCACCAAATGAGGCCACAAAGACACAACTATTTCTTGCATCAGAGTGCATTAACTCGACCGTATTTAACTGGGCCGAGGCTGTAACTGTTAACATCAAGAGGCAGCTCACTAAGTGCAAGAAGAGAAAACTAAAGCAGTTTGGATACAGATTGATCTTGGTATCAGTATTCTTGGAATGATTACCTATATTCCAATGTTAGGAGGTTATTGTCCCGATGCCACCACCCACAGAGCCATGGATGGCTCGATGCGCTACACTAATGCCTAGAGCAGGGGGTGGCCAACAGATGTCCTGGAGGCCATATTTTTTTGATTGGCTCCGTTGAAAATTGATTGTCGTGGAGGATTGGCCCTATGCTGGCACAGACTTAACTGACAACCCAGACCTCCTGCTCCTAGAGGGAGAGGATTGGGATGAAGAGCTAGGTGAGACTCATTTTTTATTCTCATGAGTTTATGATTTTTTTGGTATATATGCATGTTCTGACAGTTAATCTTATATATATGCAGATGTTGGCCCAAAGCGACCTGCAGGTATGTCCACGATAGCGAGGAGAAATCCTCGTGATTTTGATCCTCATGGTGAGGGCAGTGATGAGGAGATAGTACAGAACCTAGAGGGGATCACCTGTGGGATTACAGACTATTCTCATTTTGATGATGTTCCTCGAGCCTATCAGAGGCACACTGTAGGTGTGCCGAGTCGTATCTACCACTTGCTGAGGCTGTTGGTATGAGCGGTGACGTGCTATCATGAGCACCACGCCGATTAGGCATTTAGGCTTTTATTTTCGCACATTTTGGAGAGACATGTTGTCTCACAATGTAACTGAAACAAATATATATATATATATTTTTGGGTTTTATGATGTACACGTTGCAAACAATCAATATATATATATATATATATATATATATATATATATATATATACGTCTATTTTCTACATGGGTCTATTTACATATGATGATGTTTTATAAATTGCGCAAATGTCTATCTAGCACAATGTTAGCTATTGCATCAGTTAATGTATTCATTCGTCTTGGTATATGTTGATATGTAATGAAATCAAAATTTCTTTCAAGTAAATGAATACACAAATACAATCTCAAATTGCATGGGTTTCTAACCGAATAATGACCGTTAAGTTGAAGAATGACAAGTTGCGAATCCAGATTCACAAGAAATGCACATATGCTGAGGTTAACAGCCTCAATTAACAGTTCCAAAACAACACTATATTCAACGACATTGTTTGTAGCTAGTCCTAGACAAATACGTTGTAGGTTAATCAACTCACCAACAGGATCATAAATTACCCAGGTTGCCGAAGACAAGTTCCTGGTACTGCGAGAAGCACCATCCGTGAAACCGACATAAGGGGAAATAGACATCTGCATAAAAAACAAGATCCAATAAGCAGAAAAATCTCACAAAGCACATCAAAACCAAAACATGCACAAAAATGAAAAAAATAGCTATGTACACATATCATGCATGAATGACTCAAGCATAATACTTTTTTAGGTACAACCCATTTCTGGGTTGTGCTAAGGGACAACCTTCATAATAAATAAGCTCATAAGCCCCATTCTATAACACAAGTTTGATGATGTAGGGCCCATGCCACATGGGTTGGAATTTTCCTACCCCCAGCTTGTCTTGAGCTTGGTCATATAGGAGAACAAGGTCGCCTTCAATAAAAGAATGAGGGGAAACTGTTTGGTCAAAATGAGCTTTGACTCGCTTCTTCTGTGCTTCGATGACCAAGGCAGCTAAGCGATGAGTTTCATCCAATCTCTCTAAATAGAGGAGAAGTTCTTCCTCAAGCAAAGTATTAGGTAGTAATTCCACAACTAGTTTGAGTGAAGGGATTTCACATTCAATCAGAAGAGTGGATTCTAGACCGTACACCAACTGGAATGGGGTAAATCTGATCACACTCTTAATCGACGTTCGGTAAGCCCATAGAGCTGAAAACAACAAGAGATGCCAGTTTGATTTATGGATCCCAGTCGTTCGTTGAAGCATAGTAACAAGAACTTTGTTTACGGCTTCAACTTGGCCATTAGCTTGAGGGTAATAAGGCGTTGAGCTTTCGTGATGGAGACCCAACTTAGATGTCAGCTCCGCCATCATATAGTCTCGAAAATGAGAACCATGATCGGTGACGATGGCTTGAGGGACACCAAACCGAGCAATAACATGATTGAATATGAATAGAGCCACTGTCTTACCGTCCACAGCTAGTGTAGGCATTGCTTCGGCCCATTTTGTAAAATAATCGATGGTGACGATAATATAGGCATGCACCCCAGCTAAACGAGGGTTACACGTCATAAAATCGATGCCCCATTTGGCAAAAGGACCAACGGTAATGACAGGGTGTAAAGGAACAGGTGGTGCATGCATCTTGCGTTGATATATCTGGCACACATGACATTTGCGTACTGCGACAATGCAGTTCTTAAAAATGGACGGCCAAAAATAACTAGCACGAAGGAACTTCTGTGCAGTGGCATAACCAGACATGTGACCACCACAGGTGCCACTGTGGCAATCATTTAAAACTTTCTCAGCTTCCTCAAGGGTCAGACATTGGCAGAGTACAGAATCGACTCCTACACGATAAAGGGTATCTTCAATAATATGATAAGGTTGCGAATGATGTTGAACACGACGTCGGGCATCTTTCGTCAACTCAGATTTCAAATTAAAAGTCTGGAGGTACACGATGATATTACCGTACCATGGATTGAGGGTGCTAATGAAGAAAATATTTTCATCCAAAATATGATGCTTGGAAGAAGGAGCAGAGTTGGCGGGGAGAGAAAAAATCAAATTAGTGAAAACGAGTGATTTATTCGATTTGGCTGTAGTAAACTCCAAATCAAACTCTTGGAGGATAATGATCCACTTCGAGTATTTTCCCCCCAGTAACTGCGGAGATAGAATATAGGTCATGGGGTTACAATCAGAAATCATAGTCACCGTGCATAGAAGGATATAATGATGGAAATGCTGGATGGCCTAGACCGCAGCTAGTGCTAACTTCTCTACATGTGCGTAATGTGTTTCAGGGTCGAGAAGGTTTCAAGACAAGTAGTAAATGACATGCTCGTTACTGTCATCATCATCTTGAACCAAAACCATGGCGATCATACTAAAGGCGGCAACTAGGTAGAGGGTGAAATCATGATGGTAATTCGAAGGACGTAATAGAGGAGCGTTGACAAGCAACGTCTTAAGCATATCAAAAGATTGTTGAGCAATCTCATCCCAACAGAATGGGACGTCCTACTTTAAAATTCATGTGAATCCTTTGGCTACTTCAGCGTAATTCGGGATAAAATGACGTAAGAAATTTGCTTTCCCTTGGAGACTCTTAAGCTGGCGTAACGAGGATGGAGAGGGGAGATTAACAATAGCCTCAACCTTAAGTGGGTCAAGGTGAATTTCGTATTTAGATACGATAAACCATAAAATTCTACCGGAATCGATGCAGAAGACACATTTATGCGGATTGAGCTGAATGGTGTAGCGTCTACAATGAAAAAAAGATATGGTGGAGATGATCTGGGTGGTCTTTTGCACCGCTGAATGAGCCGGAAGGTCATCCAGGTATGGTTGAACAATACGACGAATATCGTGAAAGGCATTAGACATCGCGTGTTGGAACGTAGCCCCAACGTTCTTCAAGCCAAAAGGGAGTTTCTTATACGCGAACGTTCCCCAAGGATAGATAAAAGCGGTCTTGTGTTGATCAGACGGGAGAATGTTGATCTGATTATAGCTAGAAAAACCATCCATAAGGGAAAAAATCTCACTCCCCACACAATCATCAATTATCTGATCGATGAAATGGGTGGGATAGTTATCCTTAGGACATGCCAGATTGATATTGAAATAATCAACACAGACACGAATTTCTCCATGTTTCTTATCCACAGGAACAATGTTAGAAGCCCACTCTATTAGAGGAATCAAATAAATGAAACCCACTTTGAGAAGTTTTTCAACTTCAGCTTTTATGGCAGCGGCTTTCCGAGGATGCACTGGACAAAGATGCTGGAGAATAGGCTTCACACCTGGGTAGGTGGGAATCTCGTGCACCACAATACTGGGGTCAATTCTAGGCATCTCTTCATAAGACCAGGCGAAAACATCACAGAATTCATGAAAGAGGCTAGTATACACTTGGACTTCCTTAGAAGAGCAAGTGACTCCCACATGGATGTTCTCGACAATCCCCAGTTTTACGGAAATGTCGATAGGCATCGTTTGAGTAATGTTACCCAAGTTACCTTCAGCGAAGACTTCGTGAGTCAAAATAGGTGTTTGAAGTGGCGGATAAGTAACTTGAGACGCAAAACGCTCAAGACAGTTAGAAATTGCCCCGAGGCCAGGCATAAATGAGGAACGATGATGCCCATTGCTCCATGGTAGTTCTTTGAGAGACATGGTTTCCATTATAGCCTCATCAGATGGAAACAATTCTTTCAAAG
This sequence comes from Pinus albicaulis, assembly GCA_034641835.2. Classification (NCBI taxonomy): domain Eukaryota; kingdom Viridiplantae; phylum Streptophyta; class Pinopsida; order Pinales; family Pinaceae; genus Pinus; species Pinus albicaulis. Next base: position 738,882,721 of record CM076582.1, read on the forward strand.
GATCAGGCGAATCTGCATCACCAAGCCAGGGGGATTGAGGATAAATGTCGAGAGACATGCTCAAGGGAGAACCTTCAGAAGGGGGAGAATCAGACGCAGTTGTAAGCTCACAATAATTGATTTCAATTGGACAAAGCGGAATTGAATCCACAAATGAATCAACCTATTCAGGTAAAGGGACAATCCATGGGTCATCTGACCAAGAGAACATATTAACTTGAATGGTATTTGGTGGTGGAAGGGAAAGATACCCATGAGGGCAGGATCTTTGAAAAGACCCAACCCTACATTGTCGGCAGGAGAAGGAATCTAGTAAACATATGGCATGTTGTTCTTGGAAGATGAGTTAAAAGAACGACAACTGATCGACAGTAATGATTTTTCCCTTGTGTGGAAAATTTAGAAGTCGAAAGAGGGTGGACGGAACGCACAACATAACGCGATTCCAACTGCGACCGAGTAGAAGATTGTAATTGAGTTTAGCGTCAACAAATTCTACTTCAATATTGACCATATTTCCTTGCAATGTGATCAGAAAGCTAGCGAGAACACCCAAGGGTTTCGATTCCCTTCCGTTGAATGCCTCAAGGGCATTGGGTGACGAAGTCAGGGTTAGAGAGCCAACGGCCTTCCAGCAAGCAGATGACATGACACAGGTAGATGCACCCTCATCCACAACAGCTCTATGGATGTTGAGACCATTAATGCTGACTTGTATGACTAGTGCAATCTGGTGCGGAAGTCGGGGGATGAAATTCTCTAAGTCGAAACTGAGAAGGCTAGAATCATCAGGATCAATCCTGCCGATCACAGATAATAACGCTTTTCGTTGAGAAAGACAACTCTAAAGCACTTATAACATGGACATCACGGAAGGTGCCTATGCTAAGTCCTCAACAATACTTTAATGCTGAGCAGCACGAGCGTTAGAATTATAAGAAGATTTCTAGAGAACACCTTTAGAAGTTGGTCGTACAACAGGTTCAGCACTGGGCCTTTCAATCTCAAGAGGACTAGAGGCAGGTGGGGGAGGAGGACCATCAACGACCTCTTTCCCGGCTACCTGGTGTGATCCGGCATAATCCTTCGACCGAGTACCATTCATCATGAATACCTGAGAGCCAAACGATGCAGATGGCAGAGGTTGCTCGACCATTTGGGTTTACTGAAATGGAAAAGGTTCTTTAAGGACTGTCGGAGTTCCCTTAGTGCCTTTGAGCAGTTAACTAACCTCAGATCATCTAGGAAAATCCTTAGTGTAGTGCTCCTCATCACAAATCAGACAGGGATACTTTGGCTTTCATTGTGAACCATCATCAGCATGAGGTTTAGACGATTCTGGTTTTGGGGCATCGGATTTGGCCTTGCCTTTGCCCTTATTTCTCCCCTTGGATGTTTTTTCTATAGGATTGGCCTGAACGACGTTGACTTCCAAGGTTTTACCAGAATCCGAGGTAGCCTGAGGAGCAGAATTATTGGAAGAATTTGACTTATGCTTCCCATTTTAAGACTTGCGTGAAGTCCGAGACATAGAACCAATAACACCGTCGACTGATGGGGTAGCCAGTGCTTTAAAGGTCCTAGGTTGTGGAGCCTCAGTCAAGATGTCATACAAAATGCCCGATTGAGACTACACTAAATCGAGGTACTGGGCACGAGCAATGGCTTGTTCCTTGATTACCCATGCTCCCATGGCAATGTCTTTCACAATCTAATTGAAAAAAGAGGTAGTGAACCAATGAGTAAGAAGTTGATCAGGAATTTCGAACTTGATCAGGCGACAACACCGTCTCCATTCATGAATGTGGTCCGAGATATGGGTAGCCCAGTCCTGTTTCAAGGATGTAGGAGATGCATCCCGGCTTCAAAATGAACCGGCAATTGGAAATGAGTAAGGAATGCCATAGCGAGAGTGTTGAAATCTTGAAAGATGCCATGGGGTAGTTCTATATACCACTTAGCAGCAGCTCTGGTGAGAGTGCTCTGGAAAAGATGAAGTCGAGCAGATTCATCCACCTAAGAATTGGAAGAACACCATAAATGGTATGTCATGACGTGTGCTTGGGGGTCTTCTCCAGATTTTCCCTCAAACTTGGGACAATCACCAGGAACCTTCGTTGGAACCGGAGGCCAATAAGGATTATGAAGAATGGGATCATTTGTCAATTTGGACACATCCGGTAACTCCAACGTGGCGAGAAAAGGTAATTGCGGGTTAAAAGGCATAGCAGGTCCTCGATAAGGACCCATAACCATACTCCATCTTGGTTGAGTATAACTCTGTCCCCATTGGTTCTGTCCCGGAGGATTCAGACGATAAGAGGTATAAGCCGAATAATTCGGTTGATATGGCGGCTGAGGACCAGGATACGGGGGTTGAAAACCAAGATACTGATTCTAAGTATACGAGGATCCCAACTGAGCAACATAAGGATTTTGCTGCGGAGTATAAGTATAGCCTAGCAGTTGAGGGTAATAAGCAGGACCTTGAGGCAGGTTGTATACCGGTCGATATTGGCCTTGAGGGTAATAACTGCCTTGGGGTTGAACGGGCTGCTGATAAGTAGTTCCCTACTGAGCTGGATAAGTTGGGCGCAGGGAGTTGATTCGGCTGTGGCATAGAGTAGAACGGTGGCTGAGCAGGGTGAACTGTCTGTGTAGGTTGGCCCGACTGAGCAGGTTGACCTGATTGATGAGGACCACCAGGTCGCCCCTGCGAAGCAGGTTGGCCTGATGGTTGCGGTGGGCCAGGCGGTACCTGATAACCAGGTTGACCTGGAGCAGGACCATAAGGTGGTCCTGGCTGTGCAAAATTTGGACCAATTGGAAGATATGCTTGTTAAGGTTGCACTAAAGGTTGAGATGGATGGAACTACCCCCCAGGATCGTATGAAGGTTCGGGTTGATATACCGGTTGCCCAGCTGGTGCTTGAGGTTGCCCTGGTTGGATCACAGGCCGAGCTTGTAAAGGTTGACCTTGAGGATTGTAAGGTTACCCTTGCGAGCCGTAAAATAATCCTTGCTAGACTGAAGGTTTTGCCTGTAAGGGTTGCCCTTATGGGTCATACGCATACCCTTGCTGCACCGAAGGTTGTCCCTGAAAGGGTTTTCCTTGTGGGTCATAAGCATACCCTTGCTAAACCGAAGTTTGTCCCTAAAAGGGTTGTGCTTGTTGGTTAGAGGGTTGCACAGGCAAGGTAGGTCTAAAACTGGAAAGAAATTGATAAGCCTCAGGAGCAGGCAAGTAGATAGGGTTGCCTTGCTCGTCATACTGAAATGGAAGTGAATAAATCGGGGTACCATCCGCACCATAATGAGAAAAATAAGACCGATAAGGATCCCGAGGGAGCTGATTAGTCTAGGAACTCTACTGTTGAATAGCCAGCTGATACTCCTCAAAACAAAGGCCATCAGGGATTGCCATGGAAATCGAAGTATCTATCGAAGTCGAAACTCCTAACGACTGAGTGGTGATAACCGGTGCCAATGCAACCACTCAGATAGTAGGCCTAGTTGAGACAGATGTAACAAAAGGTGTCGACGATACAGGCGTCGTTGGCGACATCCCTAATGATGGAAGGACCGGACCCCTTGACGGGGTTAATGCTACCATGGAGGCAATACCGGCTATAATCTGACCCAAAGACCTATATCCGACTAGAAGTGACACCGATGGTGAAGATTGAGTAGGCTCTTGAAGGACATCTTCGGGGAAAAGTTGGTATTCTTCATCAATAACTGGAATACCCTCACTGGCATTAGGACCAGACGAGTCCATGTCTGAATCCACTGTGAGATCTTGTAAAAGACTACGGGGGCTAGGAGGTATTATAGCAGCAAAAAATGGTGATCCCGATGTAAGAGGGGGGAAATGTTCCCCAACCCTAAACCCAAACCAAGCATTTGAAAGAGGCCAATGGAATTCAACTAGTTCTCCAAAGGGGTACTCTGACGGGATGATAGGTTGTTGAACCTCGGAAGACCTAGAGGTCTGAGAAGTTTCAGATGAATCGTTCGAGAAAAGATTGCCAGTAGAGGAAACCGATGGTTCTGCTACTGTGACTATAGCACACCAGAAAATGGAAAAAGACCGAAAAAGAAGACTCTTGGATCAAAACCAAGGCAAGCAAAGACAGGCTAAGTAATCAAACTTTAATGGGCGTGTAATCGTAGGTAGTTTATTTTACCACATTGAAACCAAAAATTTGTTGTTTCATGTTTTAGGAGTCAAGAAGCAGTCAAAGATAACTCTAGTCTCTTTCAGTTTTAAGCGAGCGTGAAAGGACAAGTGCTCGATGATCTTTTCAAATTTATGGAGTCAGTAAAGATCGAAAATGACTGCTTAGGTAGTCTAGGTAAAAGGGTGTACCAGGTTCCCATGAACTACCATATACACCTTGGTTATAAAATGAAAGAAGAATCAACCAAGGACTTGACGTATGTGTAGGTAGTCTCCCCAAATGCTGTGTTCGATGTATCATGGTTACAAAGTGGAAGACTTGGCTTCCTATGGATAAAAGGATTGCAACCTAGAGGGGTCTCCCTTTATATACTCGACAGTACGGGGAGCGCAAGTCCGTACTAGTGCTGTCTGAAGCCAGATGGCGAGCGACGAATGTTAGGTTTAAAGACGCTGGAACACGTCTCTAACTTAGACCACTAAATGTTTCGTTAAGTTTCAATGTTGCCTTAGGTTAATTGAATAAATTTTAAGTTGATCTTGTATTTATGTTTCAATTCCAAGGTCCTACCGAATTTTGGATCTCACAAATCCCTAAATGCAAGCTACATGCAATAAAATACCATTTTGTTCGATGAAAAGCTATCTACGAGAAGGTTAGGAGTTTTCAAGCGATAGCAAACAATAAGAACATGCGAAAACATCCACTACAATATCTGATGCAAGCTAATTAAAATGAGAAGTCTTTCCTAGAATGCCCAATGCTAGTTATGCGAAAGATTTTCCAATTCCACAATGCAAACAAGAATGCAAGCACAAAAAATACTCTTTTGTTATTTTTCAATGTAATAGAGAAAACAATGCACTAAATGACATGAAAAACAAACTTTCACACTAGTTCGAGAATGTCAATGCGAGAGTCGAAACGAAACCATTCAATAGATAAGAGTATTCTCACTTGTGAATAAAAAAGATGGTGAATCTTCAAGAAGGAACATGGTCAACAATTTCGGAATTTGTAACTAACATATGCATTCTTGTAGAACTTTAAATTGTGATAGATTACTAGGTACTAGGGACTTGGATATTGAACCTTGCAAAGTATGATTAATGAAACCTTCAGTAGGAGTCCTAGCTCATGGTAATGGAAGATGTGAAAAGATGATCATATAGCTCAAGTTCAAGAGGAAGTTGATTTTGCTTGAAAGGATAAGTATTTAATCTCTTTTATTATTATTGTTATTGATAGTCTTTTACTTAATGATGTTGATGACATCTTATGGTTGATGATTGGAAGAGTCTAGTGTTTTGGAATTTGAGCTCTTGCTGATTAAGAATCTAGAACCCTAGTGTGTTGAGAGGAAGATTAAACACGAGGTCTTGATTATTTAAATATTTTATCTAGCTAAGGGTTGACATAAAGGGATCTATGGTTTGTACCCTAAAATTTATTTATGCCACTAACAGAAACCATAACCTATGTTTGATGTTATGAATGAGGTTGTCTTACAAGATTGTTGGATGAAGCATACAAAGTGGATGCCTAGAGTCCATGCATCAAGAAGGGGCTGATTATGTTGGAGATATGAGTATTTTTTGTCTTTCCTCCTTAATTGAGTTTATTTTCTATGTGCTCTTTGGCTCTTTCATGTCAAAGGGGATTACAAGGACAACCTAAGGGTTGGTAGCAAAATGATGACATGAATGCATGATGCATAACTAGAGGACTTTATAGTATTTAAAATACATGTATAGTGAAGGAATTGGTACTTTGATGAATACATTTATTATGCCCTAGAAAAAGGTCAAATATCTAGCATGAATGAAAGCTAGATTTGGGAATGTTCTCGCAGTAAGAGGGAGAAGATGATGATAGGAAGGAATATGAAAAGAAGCCTCATGTTTGAAGAAGACCTTGTACTTTGGACTGATTAATTGATCTGTTTCCGACAAAGATATGACTTTTGTGTTAGAGGATAAGATGTTGTCTTTAGAGGGAACTTGAAGTAGAATTTGGCTTAAAAGGATCTTGGAATGACACGATGTTACTTGGGAATTGAGTTTATCATTCCACCAATGCGAAGTTGTGCTATAATCTCCACCATAGATTTTCGTCAGATTAACGATCTTTCTATACCTCTTTGTCTTATCGCAATCGCTTGCCCGCAAGTTTAACTCTTATTGATAATGCTAAACCATATAATCTACGATGTATGCTAGTGCATAGTGTTGACACATGGCTCCTCCCTCATAACATCGTATCATTCCATCCTTCCCCCATCGCATTACAAGCAACTTACCATACCATGCGAACTCTTAGCGGTAACCTCTAAAATCCACGATGTGTGCTAGTGCGCAATGCTGACACGTGGTTCCTCCCTCATCGCATCGCATCCTTCCATCATTCCCGCATCACATCACAAAAAAATTACCATACCATGCGATCCCTTAATGGTAACCTCTAAAATCTGCGATGTGCGCTAATGCGTAATGCTGACACATGGTCACCCCTCATCGCATCACATTGCAACCAACTTAACTTGTGAAGTCATATTAACTGTTCATTTCTCACCTTCACTTCTGTGATCTAATCCTGACTGTACCTTCACCTACTTTGGAAATATTCTAAGTGTTCTCTACCTTAGTCAATTTTTTTCCTTTCTGCAACCACCGCTACTCTACATCTCCGCTATCCTTCCTGAGCTTTATTCAATTTCTAAACACGCTGATCTCTCCTAAGCTTTATTCAATTTCTAAATGCATTGATCTCTCCTAAGCTTGTTCTTCTATTGGTTATTAACTCTGACTTGGGATTATTGCTCTTGCTGCACGCCTTACTCACTACATTACTGGACGTGTTACTTACTACTGCCTTGTTTGCCTTATCTTCCTTTGCTTCCTTTGCTGTCTCTACTACCTTTGCTTCTTTGCTGCCTTTTCTCCTTGTCTGCCTTTCTTCTTAGCTCCCTTTACTGCTTCTGCCTTTTTTATAGTTCAGGTGCTTCTCCTTTGTGCTTCTTGGCATTGATGGCAACACTTCCTCCAACACTCCAATACTTCCTCCAAGACTTCCTCCCCCTTTCATTCTGAGAGGTGTCTTTCTTCCTCTACTTACTTTTCAGAGGAGCCTTTCCTTGCCCTTTGACATCAATGGCAAAGGGTGGCCATTTTCTTTTCTCACTTTATAGGCCTTCTTCTTCTGACTTTATACTTTGCTACTCTAGGCTGGTGTATAATAGTTGTTGGGAGAATAATTTGAGAATCATTGAACTTGTATGAATATACACAACAAATTGATGTTATCCCAAACTCATGAGAATGCTGGAAGGCATGTCACCATAAAATGTTCTGTATTTTTGTCCCTTGCTACTTGATAGAGGTGATATGTGCTATAATTTTGATGTACTTTTGTAATAATACTCCGATCTTGAGGACCTGTACCATACTGTACTTTGTAGATCTTTACCAGCTTCACAGATCTAGCTCTTTTATGACAACTTTTATGAGCTTCTCTCCCCCTGGAATGATGCTTCCTTGTTAGATACTGACTATCACTTGCCTATTGCACAATTTCTATTCCTTATATTGCTACCTTTGTTGGTGTATTTCCATCAATTTTTTTTTCCTGATCATATCAGAGAGTATCATCTGCAGACACTACCACTAGTTTGTCTCTTAGATATTCGAATGGTTCTCTAGAAAGAGGTTTTTTGAATATGTCTGTTTTTTGTTAATTTGTTGATACATACTCCATCTTTACTATTTTCTCTGCTACTTGTTCTCTGAGGAATTGGTACTTTATTGGGATGTGCTTGGTTTTTGAATGAAGTAATAGATTTTTTGATATACTTATTGCACTTGTATTGTCATATTGGATAGAAATAGGTTCAATGATGCTTACCTTCATGTCTTGGAGAGTTTTTTTCATCCACATTACTTGTGTGAAACAAGCTGTTGCTGTTATGTATTCCGCTTCTACTGTAGATAGAGAGATAGATGTTTGATTCTTGCTTAACCATGCCACCATAAATTCTCCCAAATAAAATGCACCTCCACTTGTGCTTTTCCCGTCATCCACACACCTGGCCCAATCTGGGTCTGTATATGATGTCAATGTGAAATCTTTTCTTTTTGGATACCATAGGCCATAATGTGTAGTTCCTTGCAGGTATCTAAATATCCTCTTGATTGCTAGCAAGTGACTTTTTTTTGGTGTTGCTTGATATCTTGCCACAAGTCCTACTACCAACATAATGTCTAGTCTAGAGGCAGTTAGGTACATCAGACTTCCTATCATATATCTATAAAGTCTTTGATATACATCTGTGGATCCATCATCAGCACATAACTTGCATCCAGTGATCATGAGAGTAGACACAAGTTTGTAGTCTTCCATTTGGAATATTTTTAACATGTGTCTTAAGTATTTTTCTTATGAAATGAGTATGCCTCGGTTCTTTTGTATAATTTGAAGTCCTAGGTTGTAGGTAAGCTCTCCAATCATAGACATCTCAAATTTTGATTTCATTTATTTTGCAAATCCTTTTACTAATTCATCCTTTTTGCTACCAAACATGATGTCATCTACATATACTACTACAATTAAGATTTCATTTTCATATGCCTTTATATACAGATTATTGTCTACTCCTCCCTTCTTGAAACCTTGTTTTTGAAAGTACTTGTCTAGCCTAGAATACCATGCACGTGGTGCTTGTTTGAGACCATATAGGGCTTTCTTTAATTTTCACACATAGTCATGTTTATCTGGTAAAGAAAATCATTTAGGTTGTTCCATGCAGACTTCTTCCTCTAGATCTCCATTCAAGAAGGCAAACTTCACATCCATTTGATATAGCTTGAAATCATGATAGTATGCAAAAGCCAAAAATATTCTAATTTCTTCCATTCTTTATATAGGGGAAAAATTTTAATCATATTCAAGCCCTTTGATTTGAGATTATCCCTTGCATACAAGTCTAGCTTTATTTCTAATTACATGGCCTTGTTCATACATCTTATTCTTGAATATCCACTTTGTGACACTGAAATTTTTCCTAGCAAGTCTTGGCATTAACTCCTAGGTCTTGTTCTTCTCAATTTGGTCTAATTCTTCATTCATAACATTTACCCAATGTTTGTCTTTGTTGGCTCCATCGAAATTCTTCGGTTCTATCTGTGGAAACATGGCTAGGTACACTTCCTCGGTATGTTAAACTAGTTGTCTTCTAGTTTGGACTCCTGCACTCTTGTGTCCAATAATTTGGTCTTCAGGATGGTTCTTATGAGTGTGTATCGAGCATCCTTTTGAGTTTATTTTTGTATCTTATGTTGTCTTACTTTGATCTTCATTTTCTTGATTCTCACCTTCATGATCATTTGGAGGATTGGCACAGTTTGTGCTTCTGGTTCTGTCTGGTATATCCTCGTCGAATCTCACATCAATGCTCTCCACAATTTTATGCATTATTTTATTGTATAACCTATATTCCTTACTCTTGGATGCATATCCCAAAAATATTCCTTCATTAGCTCTTGCATCATAATTCCCCAATTTTTCATCATTATTATTTATGAAACATTTGCTGCCAAAGACTCTAAAGTGCTTGATTGATGCTAGTTTCCCATGCCATAATTCATACATAGTCTTGTCACAGTTTGGTTTGAGATGAGCTTTGTTGAGAATATGGACAACTGTATGTACTGCTTCTGCCTAATAGGTTCGGGGAATGTTTCTTTCTTGCATCATTGCTCCGAAAATATGTTGTACTGAACTATTTTGTCTCTCTGCCACTCCATTCTGTTGAGATGTACCTACAACTATAAACATTTTCTTTATACCACATTCATTGCATAGGTATGCAAAATCATCGTCTGTGAATTCACCTCCTCTGTCTGATTTGATGCATTTTAGTGTACATCTAGTTTGATTTTCTGCCAGTGCCTTGAATATCTTAAATTTTTCAAATGCTTTAGATTTGTATCCGAGAAATGCCACCCATGTTAATATGGAAAAATCATCGATAATTATCATGAAATATGATTCTCCACCTGGTGCATTTGTTCTTTAAGGTCCGCACAGGGCCATGTCTACAAGTTGAAGAGGCTTACTTGTAGATATTTGGTCTTTAGCTTTGAACATTGTGCGAGATTTTTTTCCCAGTTGGCAGGACTTACAATGGTATTTGGTGGCTTATTTATTGTATTCAAATATCTTACATCTTCCTTTTTGCTCAGTTTGATGATGTGGTCAAAATTTAGATGTCCCAATATTTTATGCCATAGCCAAGATTCGTCAATTTTTCTTATGTGGCATGATTCATTCTTTTCTTCTAATATATAAACATTACTATCTGTTTGAACACCTTTGATCAAGGTCTTTCCTATGGTGATTGACCTTTCTTCGCAATCTTGGGCTCTAAAAAGAACCTCACAACCTTTATCACACATTTGACTAACACTTAGCAGATTGGCTTTTAGACCGTCTACAAACAATACATCCTGAGCCTCTCCTCTTCCATTATTCAGGCTGACTGTGCCTTTTCCTTTGATTTTCCTTGCTTTATCATTACCGAATGTTACATTCCCAGATTTATTTTCATCAAAAGATACAAATTTGCTTCGGTCTCCAGTGATATGTTTTGAGCACCCAATGTCCACTTACCATTGATTGTTATGATCTTAGGCAATTAGAACCAGATCACATTTATTTAGTTTCCTTTTCCATTGCATGCAGTTGTTTTCTCTATAACCTTTCTAATGAGATGGATCACAATATTTGAGAGGACATTCGTTAGACTTGTGCCCATTTTTATGGCAGCTAAAACATTTGATTGTATTTCTGAATAGATTGAGTACAAAAGTTAATCCATCATTGTTCCTAATTCCCCATGAGTTTCCATACTCTAGCCTATGTATATATGTTCTGCACTCCATGGCTTTATGACCGAACCCTTTACAACAAAAACAATACCCATGGAAGTAGTATCTGTCTCTGGTAGAGAGAGTTGTTTGAGGTAGTCTTTTTGTTTGTTGCATCTTTTGCTGGTTGGACTGGATTTGCTTTGTCTTACAATATTCTGTAATATGTCTAGGTTTGTGGTAGAAAAAGTAGGTGATGCTTCTCACAGGGAGAAGGAACCTCCTTTAACATCTTCCAAATTTTTTCAATTCATCCTTAGGAGCGTATGAGCCTTTTGCAGTTGACTGTTTCTTCATTTCTTTCTTTGTCACTTGAGGTTGCTGCTTGTTTCTGTTTGTTTCATTATATATCATGGTATTTCTAAATTCTAATTCTGTGGATTCCCTTTTTTCTCCTTTATTATCCCTTACAACTCTTACAAAAATGATATTATTGTTATCTTCTGCCTTGGATTTGTTGGTTTCTCCTTCATAGCCTATCTTAGCCTTTATATGACAAGGTCTTTGAGCATTTAGAGTTTTTTCCAAATGTCCAGTGCTTTTCATTTGAGAAATATTCATAGTTGATTCAATTTGGGACTTTTATAATTTCTTTCTCGGGCTTACCACTTCTTCTTCTAGTATTTCTCACTCCTGATTTTTCTCCTTTATTTCTCTTCTCAGAATATCCTCTATTTTCCTTGATTCTTCTAGTTCAATCTTCAATTTAATAATATATTCTGAATCTAGTTCTATCTTTGCATATTTCAGAAGAATATCTTTCTGTTTCTTACTCTTAAGTTTAAGTCTGTCTATTTCCTCCAGGGCACTAATTAGCTCCCCCTCAAGATATACCTCACCTTCTTCTTAAAATTCTTCTAGATATTTTTCAAGCTCTTTCTTGGCCATCAAAATGCATTCTGATGTTCCTTCTTCATTGGGGGATTCATCTAAGCTCTCAGATGCATTGTTGTCTTATCAGGCATAAAATTTTCTTCTATTAAATATGTTCCCTTTCGGCCTATTGTTGAAATTGGTTTTCTCTTTCCGTCTTGACTGATTCTCCATTTTCTTATGAGGACATTTATATGCATAGTGCCCCACTCTTCCAAATTTAAAGCACTTAAATGGAAGTTTACCTTTATACTTACCTGTGCCTTTCTCCAATGTTTTGACAAATTTGGTCTCTTATTCATTAGAGCAGGAGCATGTACCTTCCTTATCTTCTCCGTACTTATCTACCTTAAAGGCTACCTCCCTCACATTTGACTTTCTCTTTGGAATTATCATATCATAGGTCGTAAAGTTTCCAAGCAATTGGTTCATGATCAATGTTTCCTAGTTTGTTGTTTCTTCTATGACAGAAACCTTAGGGTTAAACTTGGATGGTAAATATCTCAATATCTTTTGTACAATTACACATTCTTTAATGGTTTCTCCTAGAGCTTTCATGTTATTCACAACTTCTGCAACCTTTAAGAAGAAACTGGCTACATCTTCATCTTCATTCATTTTTACATTTTCAAACTAAGCTCTATAGGTTTTTTGTTTGGCCATCTTCAACTTTTTATCTCCCTCATGGATATTTTCTAAATTATCCTAGATATCCTTGGTAGTCTCACTGTGCATTAATTTGATAAATCATGTTTCACACAGACCGCTCAAGAGTGCATTCATGGCTTTTGCATTAGTTATGAAATTTTGCTTGGCTTCTTTCTCTGTGTTAGTATCCTTTGGAGCATATCCTTCTTCCAAAACAACCCAAAATTATATTCCTAGAGACATTATGTATGTCCTCATTCTTATTTTCCAGAAGGCATATTTTGTGCCAGTAAAAAATGGGGCTTTATTTGTTGAGCAACCTTCTAGACTAGCCATTTTTGGGACCTAGGATCTCCTTCCAGTTGTTAAACTGATACAGAAGGAACTAGCTCTGATACCAATTGATGAACCCTTGGTTAAACTGAGAGGGGGGGTGAATAAGTTTAAAACATTCATGGACATTTAAAAATTTTTATTCAACTCATTTACACCTTCATTTCATAAGCAACTTAATACATAATGGATCAACAAACATAATATGTGGACAACAAGTAATTAAACATATTAAAACATCTCATTAACACTTAATCATCAAGCACATAGACAACCGATATAAGTGGAAACCCATAAAGGGAGAAAAACACATCTTATTATTGTTGTGATGCAAAGGCAAGCTCCAACTCCCTCTCACAACTAATTTTCTCTAGGCTCCAACCTATAGGAGGCTACTACCCCAAATTATGCAAGCTACAATTTGCAAGGAAGCTCCAACTCCCATCTACTTTATGCAGGCTACAACCCACAGGAGGCTCCTACCTCAACCAACTAAAACTGGACATCTATCAAGCTACAACATGATATGGAAGCACCAACTCCCTCACACTACAATAAAATCATATGCTGATTTACCTGTATATCATCTCTGTTTTTCTCCTTCTTCAATGCTTCCCATCCAGCCTTCAAATATGCTTCATATCAGCTCTAGATCTACATAGCATCTCTATCTGCTCTCTCTCATTCTTCCACTCTCTAACCTCTCTATGCATATTACAATAAAATCATTTATAGAGATCACTTCATGGATGTTTACATTCTATATGGGAATATGAAGTGAACATGCATGACTCTTGCCTTCCATCCATTCATTTCCTCACTCGACATATTCAGAATCTTACAAATATATGCAATTATTACGGTATCAAATGTAGTTTTTCTTTTCCTGGGAGACTTGCCTTTGCATCAAAAACAATATAAAACAAATAATACATTTACCGTTACATTCAAATATTTCATTCAACCCTTTCAGCTTCTTAGATTTGCTGTGTGTTTGTCCTCTTTTGGTTGCTATCCCTTTTTCTTTTATGTTTTTGTAGTTATATTCCAATTGTGTTACATGACCACATTTTTTCCCAACTTGACCCATGCTGTTGCATTGTTTTGCACAAGCTCCGAGTCCCTTTTCTTACCTGAGCCTTTTCTTGATGTGCTCAAACTTTTCTTTTGTTACTTGAGTATTTTCTTTCGCATTTAGCCTTTTTGTTTGACTCACTGCCGGAACACTGTTCTGCACGAGCTCCTGGTCCTTTGTTATGTGTTCAGGTCTTTTATTTGTGACCTATGGGGTATGGCCCACATAAAATCCCTTTTAAATCACAGTGGAAAACAAATTCGGAGTTAAATACAACATACATACATTAATGATCAAACAACGCTACTTTAAACCAGACTACACATAAACCCAAATATCTTGCATACATGTGGAACTTCCTGCTGGAGTGTCCCACAATACTTTGAACCAATCAAAACACATCGCATTTCGACAAAATTTCCAAACAACCTTAACAACGAGCTTATCATTCTGTCGATGCGAAGTTGTAATGTAATCTCCACCATAGATCTTCGCCAGATCTAACGGTCTTGTTATACCTCTTTGTCTTATCGCAATCGCTCGCCCACAAGTTTAACTCTTATTGATAACCATAAACCATATAATCTGCGATGTGCATTAGTGCGCAGTGCTAACATGTGGCTCCTCCCTCATCGCATTGCATCCTTTCATCCTTCTCGCATCGCGTCGCAAAGAACTTACCATACCATGCGAAATCTTAGCGGTAACCTCTAAAATCTGTGATGTGCGCTAATGCGCAATGTTGATACATGGTTCCTCCCTCTTTGCATCACATCCTTCCATCCTTCTCACATCAAATTGAAAAAAACTTACCATACCATGCAAACTCTTAAGGGTAACCTCTATAAAATATGCAATGTGCGCTAATGCGAAATGCTGACACGTGGTTACCCCTCATCGCATCGCATCGCAACTAACTTAACATGCGAATTCATCTTAACTGTTTATCTCTCACCTTCAATTCTGTGATCTAATCTTGACTATCTGTTCGCCTTCTTTGGAAATCTTCTAAGTGTTCTCTACCTTAGTCGATTTTTCTTCTTTCTGCGACCACCGCTACTATGCATTTCTGCTATCCTTCCTGATCTTTATTGAGTTTATAAATGCGCTGATCTCTCTTGAGATTTATTTAGTTTCTAAACACGATAATCTCTCATGAGCTTGTTCTTCTATTTGTTATTCACTCTGACTTTGGATTATTACTCTTGTTGCACGCCTTACTCACTACATTGTTGCACGCCTTACTTACTATTGCCTTGTCTGCTTAGCTTCCTTTGCTGCCTCTGCTTCTTTGCTACCTTTTCTCCTTGTCTGCCTTGCTTCTTAGCTGCCTTTACTGCCTCTGCCTTTTTTATAGTTCAGGTGCTGCTCCTTTGTGCTTCTTTTCCATTAATGACAACATTTCTAATAGTGCAATCGATTTTATTTCAATCAACTTGGCACATAATAAGAAAATATCAATACCAAATATGAATTGGTTTGGCCTCCTGCCATCTGTCTGCATTCTGTGGAGTATACTAACGGCCTTGTTGGACTAATCATTTAGGAAATACCCCCACACTAATATCAATTCATGTGGCTCAATTTCATTAAGAAATTCCTTAGGTTTATGTGTTTCCCATACATGTTGACAAGATGATTTCTTTGAATGTTACCTGGATTGAACCAAATATCAATAAAATGTTGACAGACTCTCCTATCATCTACCATATACTTACTTTCAATGCATTCAAGTCCTAATTCCTTCAATAATGACTCTCATTATTTTTCTTCTTGACTCATAGGCATAAACAATTAAGTCCAATCTCCACATATGATGGAATCAAATAGAATCCAATCTCATCATAATAATTTAATTGTCCCTCCATAAAAACGAACTTAAACTTTTTTAAAACAAGGAAAAATAAAGTTTTCTTACCTTAGGGTAAGCTAATTATCCTCAAAACATCCTCAACATATGGAAGATGAGATGGCCATGATCGACATCCTTGTCTCCCAATACTTCCTTCCATTTCCTTTGAATAGTGAAGAGACCATGCCAATTCTTTGCTTCGAGTTGAAAATTCTATGTGAATATCATCATAAGAGAGACTAACAATAAAATTACTATTACAAAAACAAGTGAAGTGAGAGAAACAGTAAAATAAAAATATATACAAAGTAAATTATCAAACCATTATTTAATCATATTATCCAAAAGCAAATAGAGTGAGAGAAAACAAAAAATTAATTAATTAATTAATTAATTAATTAATTAATCATACATACATACATACATACATACATACATACATACATACATACATACATACATACATACATACATACATACATACATACATATATATATATATATATATATATATATATATATATATATATATATATATATCCAACAATGATTTAAATCATATTTTCCAAAAATAGTGCAGAAAATTTATTCCAGAATCTAGGAAAACGAAACAATATGGGCCCTTCACATATTAGAGTGTTTTTCTTTTTCTTTATCCACCTTTAAACCTATATTTCTGTAAAAGGGCTTGTAAGTGACATTGAATACATGAAAGCCTTGTTTTAGAAACTAATGCAATAGGTATCCTAACATGCCATGAGGAACAAACACTTTGAACATCATACACAAACAACATAAAAAAACTCAAAAAGTGGAGGTTGAGTGATCCATCATCAAGCCATAAGAAAGGAATGCATACAAAAAATGTGTACCAATATAAAGCATCAACCCTCAATTCCCATATAGGTGACCCATTATTCATTCATAAAGCCTTTATTAGAAAGGATGACCTTTTGGGATACCATAAGGTCATCATTATTTGAATGAGGAACACGGTTTTTAATCAGGAATTCTCCGTACTAGGAATATGGTTGTTAATCATGTGTCCTCCAAGCAGGGAAAATTTGAAGGATGAAAATTTATCTTAAAGTTTAGAAACCTTGGCAAATCTTACTAGTCCCTAATATGCAAACTATAAAATGTCTAGTGATATTTTTGTCTCTATAATATGAAAATTATAAATGCATCTATAAAATATTGGCTATTTTTAGGGTAAATTAATTTTATACTATAAAATTTGGGCAAATAATTTTTTAGAAAAAATGGAAAATGGCAAATCTTTTTTTTTTTTTGAAAAATCATGGAAAATTAGCCCACCTGTGAATATTAGCCCCTAAAAGTTTCCTTGCTTATGGAAGTTGAGGCTTTTTCCATTTCAATGATAGAACAACACTAACACATGAGAATAATAAGTGATTCCATGCTAAAAGGAAGTCAGAGCATATACGAAATGAATTATGAGTAATTTAGCATCAATACTACTAGAAGCAAGATATAAAAGAGACATATAAACCCATTGAAACACATCAAGAATCCAAAGGAAAGCAAGAAAAGCTCACTGTTTGTCTATTACTGATATCATAAATTACAATATTAGCTGTATCCAAAGCATTACCCAACCCATTATTACTCTAAAACTATCTTATTTATAGAGGGAGGACTCATAGAAATGATTTTTCACCTTTCTAGCTTTGAATTCCCACCTTAGAGACCTATTTCAAACATGATTCCATCAAATGGAGACTTCCTAGGGATATTTCTATTTTACAGAGTTTGAATACAAAAATGACTCTTCTTTCATTAATAGTTCAAAAAATCCATTTAATAACCCTTATCAACTTCAACCAAATAATTTTATGAGTGTACTAGAGTGCTGATGTATCATTATTCCACGTGGATGCTGAGCTGGACCTCCTCCAAGTCGAATTTTTACAGTTTTTTCACAAATCTGGTTAGTGAAAATTCTGAAAAATAGGCTTCAAAGATGAGTGTATAATTTCCAAACCCTGATGGATTTGCAAAAACTGAGAGAGGTTTTTGTATATGGACTTTTGGTGAAGAAAAAAATATTTCATATTTCCAAAATCCATTTTCGTTTGGTCAGAAATCAAACTTGAAGTTGACTTCTAAAATAATCATTTACAGAAATTTCGTAGCGCTCATTTCGTAGCAAACTCCAAAATCCACCTTTTGCATAACCTTTGACCTTTCTGACTGTTGGAGGATCTTCCTTGGGGCTAATGAGCTAAACATAAAAAATTTCGCTCCTTATTTCTCCATAAAATTGAATTTAAAGGCGAAAGAGCATCTGAAGAAATTTCGTAGCGTTTTTCGCCTTCAAGCCTGGAGCACGCTACAAAACTAACTGATTATGGAAAAAATTCAAAATTCCCCCTTTTTCTTCCAAATTTTAGCATTAGGTCCGAAAATTGATATGATGAAGTATGATCATGCAAACTTGCCTCGTACCCTCTTCAAAAACCATCATTTTCACCTTTAGCAAGTTTATTTATCAATAAAATGACTTCGTTTTTTCTAAAAAAATAGAGTTCAGAGATGAGCTCTTATCTACCTATCCTTGATAGATGTTGAATAACTGAAGGAGGTTGTTGTAGGTTAGTATGTTATGAATAAAAACCTGTCTTTTTTTTTTAAACCATCTCCACCTGTCCAGAATAGGCATTAGAAAAACATGTATAAAATAGAAAAATTATGCATTTTGAAAATAGAGCTGAAAGACATCTCTGAATCTCCCAATTTAAAGCACCTTTGAGAAAATTTAAAGAGGTTAATGTTATTTGATATGTTATTGACAATAACATCTCGCAGTTTCTTAGAATACTTCTCTATTTTCCCAAAAACTGCCCTTGAGTTGACTGCTCAAAAGTAAAAAAACAAAGAAATCCTCAGATTTGCTACGAAATTGTTAGGTAGTTTCGTAGCGAAATCTGCCTATTTTGAACTGTATTCTCTACAAAACTATGAAAAGCTGACAAGTGGCTCACTTTTTTAATTTGAAGGCATCGGTGTGAAAACAAAAAGACATGGAGAATAGTTGACTGACATGACATGACTCATGGTGGTTTTTTTTGTCATAGGATAAACATGATTTGGTAAATTCTTCATAAAAGACTTGACCCAACATGACATAACATGAAACCTATGGTGACCTTATCAAAACAAATTTTGAAAATTTTGAGTGTGATAACAGTTTCTCCAGTGGGGTTTGTGTGCCCCTGTGGTACAACAAAGAACTTTTAGTACGAATGGTGGCGTTGGGATTCACATCGATAATCTGCTTCCCTTTGTTATTCCCCTTGTCAGGATCTGATTTAGATTTAGAGTATGCATATGATCTGGAGCTCATCTCGCACCAAAGGATCGTTTTTTGACCCGACACTCACTTGTGTTGTGAGTGTAGCTCTTATGGAACTCACACCACTTTTCTGTGTCCTTTTTCGGCTTCGCGGTGTTGTTATTTTCTTGCGGCTTTGGCAGGTTGTATTGGGCTTCCATGCCTTAGCTTTGTCCTTTGTTCTGTAGTTTGGGGACACCTTTCCCTTGCTTTTGATTCGCAGATCCAAAGTCTCGCTTCTTCTATTTGAATTTCTGCTCAATCTTAGTAGAATATCGGTATGTCGTACCAAGCGAGGAGATGTCGAGGAACTCCATTTCCTCCTGAATGTATCTATGTAGACAATTGCGGTACTTCAACACCAAATGTTTCTCCAAATCTTTGATACCCAAATTTGTGCACAGGGTATGGAACATATTCGTCAACTCATGCACATGTTGATCCCTTTGTTGTCGCAGCGTAGTCCATTGTATGTAATTGTCCTCATAGCTCCCCATGGGATAATATTATAACTTGATGGCATCTCGGAAAGAATTCCAAGTGGGTACGGCTGAGAACAGAGAGGTTTCCCCCTCATCCTTTTTCTCACAGTAGGTTTCCCACCTGTCCTTGGCATGGGGGGTGACTTTGAGGATTGCAAAAATAATCTTCTCCCGGTCGGAAAAGTCATGAACTGAGAAATATCCTTCTAATAGATTCAACCATCTATCTACAATGTATGCATCTATTTGGCCCTCATATATGGGAATGTCAAATTTTACTTGTACCTTAAAAGGAGTTGCATCTCCAGAGTGGCTGATGGATGCAGATGCACTGTCGGTGGGCAATCGTTGAAGGACCTTGACAAAGTTATTCATCATCGCGTTCCTTTATTTTTCGAGGGCCTCCTCGAGCAATATTTTTATAGGATCTCCTACTCCCTCATCTTTCTTTTCGTCCACCATGGGCGGTCGTCGGGGTTTGCGAGGTTGATATTGGAAAGGTTCAACTAGATCAAACCCTAAGACCTTATACCCCGACCTTGTTGGGGACATGCAAAGAAAGATCGAGAAAGAGTAGATCGCTTGGATACCGCCGATCCAAATTTCTGTAGGAACGCAACATAATACACATATAACCCATAAATAGAAAGATGCAACGGAAATAACACTTCATTTCATTAATATCAAAGAACTGAAATTTGTTTACATACCGAATGGAAATAAACTAGCTAGGGCACTGGTAGCTTATCTCTGAGTAGAGATGTGGTTTTTGCTTGCAGCACTAGTAGAGTTTTTCTTCTCATGTTGATATATCTCAAGGTCTAGCATAACAAGCTTATTTATATAAATTTCTATTTACAAGATGCTTTAGTTGAAAGGAGTGTCTTACTGGGCATACCAAGAGAAGAAATTTTTCATTCGTAATCCTCATTAGTTGTAATGCAAAGTGTGTAACTTCAAATAAAAAGTATCTCAATTTTTATATCTACTTAGAGAAAAAGAAAGTAATTTGAATTTTTTCTTTTTAATATTTTCACATTCCATTCGGAGGTGTAATTTATTCCAGTCTTAATATGGAGTTTATATATAATATTTAAAAATGTTGATATCTAAAAAAGTTTAATGTGGATCATAAATCAAATATTTTTATATGCATGATGAATAAAAGATCTTAACATCAACTAGCATGTGTGTGTGTGTGTGTGTGGGTGTTTTAAACTGTATGTTTTCTTTAAATATCAACTATGTATATATTTCTTTCAATATCAACTATGTACATATTTATGTTGATAGGCTTGTCTATGGTAGGGATTATTTCAATATCAACTATGTATATATTTATGTCGATAAACTTGTATATGGTAGGGATTATCTTCCACCAAATATTTTATAATATTCTTAGTACTATACACAAATTAAAGGTTGAGATTTATCTACAAAGTAGTTATGCCATTATTTTTCCTTTTAATTAAATTATTAATTAAAAAGACTATCATATAAAATGTGTTATAACTTTTGGGGCATGTGGTATTGGCCTATATTATTGTAACAAAGCCTACAATCTCCATGATAAAGTGGTATTTAACTTATATCTTAATTATTTGTCATTAATAATAATAATTTAAAATTATAATTTAATCAATTTTTATAGTTTTTTAAATTTTAAAATTGTAAAATGTATCAAGAAATAAATATTTTTATCTTTATTATGGATTGATACATCTAAACAACCCCCTCGATAATGAAAACTTTTTTTGAGCAATTTTTGGAATTTTGATAGCATACTTCAAAGGCATTGTAGGATAAGAAATTTATCACTCACACTTTATCAATCAAAGTAACATACTCCATAAATGAAAATGAATGTAATTATTAATATGATCGCAGTAAAAGAAATTTTTGAAATCCAATCCTTTCCAACAAAGAAGTGACCGTCAGGGCTGCTATGAACGCATTATATGTAATTTTTTTTTTGTTAATAAAAATAGCACGAATTTTTCAATGAAAAAAAGCATAAAACAATAGTTCCAAGAAAGGAGCTTCCTGAATAAAAATATGTGGTAGCCAAAAAATTTAGAAAACAAAGGAAAAACACCATTGGAGGCGTAAATGGCAATAGTTTCAAGAAAGGAGTCCCCTAAATGAAAATATGCGGTAGGCATAAAACAAAGAAGATTAGAAGAGTTTTATGTAAACATAAATCATGATATTATATATGAAGTCTGGAATTTTTGAATAAATGGATGTTCTCATCCTCAATGTATTAAAATAGTAAGAATTTTCAGCTTAAACTAACCACATTGTTGGCATGGAGGCGCACAGAGATCCCATTCTCAAAGGGAATTGTCAAAACGAGCTTTGGCTAAATTTTTTAACAAAAATTCTTGATCAAGAGTTTAATAGATTCTCGAGCAAGGGTTTGAAAGATTCTCAGCTAAAATTTTAATAAATTCTTAGATTGGTCCTTAAGGCTTTGACATCACAAACGATTGTCAGGCACATAGAGGAGTATATAATAAACATTTTATTGTCAAACATTAAGAGATGAGAATTTTTTTACTGGACTATATCCAATCCAACCTCAACTGAAAGATGGCCTAAAACATCAAAATTTAAGAGCAATGCTAAAAAACACTTCCCAAAAAAAGGGGTCATGAGTACAAACAAGAAGACAAACAGGGTCATGAGTACCCACCGGCATGGATACCCACATTTGTGCAAGTCTAATATTTGGTAACAAAAATAAGTATGGAATCCATGCGAACACCAACTGATATCTTAATTTCAATTTCGTTTTTTAGGTATGGTGATTTTCATGTACTTATTTCAAAATAAGTTTATTGTTTCTCCTGTGAAATTTTGTGCATTTTGATTCTGTAATTTTTCAATCTGTGGACGCATTCTCGGTAGTGCCACAAGCAGCTTGTTTAGATCCATTTTGGATAACCATATAAGTTTCAACCAATTCGTTGGAATTTGAAACAATTAATAAAGAAATACACCGTGCTTGAGTAACACCTTAATCCAATTAACAACACCCTCTAATTTTCCCTCCATTCATCTCATTTCACATTGAAACAAGTACAAATCACAACCATATTGCAACCTCCATGCATAAGTACTCGTATTATTGGCCTCAACATTTAAGAAATAGAAGGGGGTTTGTAAATAGGAATCTACAATCGAACCATTCAATTTTGGTGAACTTATAAGTGATATAACATTTACTTCAAACCTTGGAAATCTCACAATAGAAGTCATAAATGATTTGTTCTTGTCTTATGGCATGTAGCAACTGAAATGATAGGGGATGATAGACACTATTTCATTGGTCTTGGGGATGATGTCTAGTTTGACCAGGTGATGGGTGATGATGCCCAAATTGACCTATAATAGCTACTCCTAAAACATGAATTCATAATAATAACAACATATTTTGAATGAGATGATTTACGACGTGATGGGATGAAACTGAAGCGGAGTGGTGACTTTCATCAATCTTACAATACATTGCATCATGATATTTTCATCTTGATCACGAATTCCTGAGGGAGGCATTCCCATGCTCAACACATAAACTATCTAATAACATGTACATAGTGAAGAAGGTCGTCCACATTGGAATGTTGCCCAATACAGACATGCCTACAGATATAGGCCCATGTTCGGATGACAATCTGTATGCAAGTTCACCGTATAGATGATCTGTACAAAAATCCTAAAATCGCAGCCCCGATGGTTGAAACTAGATCCGGGGTCTTCTTATCTCGTTCACTCGATCGTTTGGGTACAAGTATAAACATGCGAGTATATGATTTGTTGTCGAACATGGTAAGATATCGTTTGATTACTAGCCAGTGATGTGAGCTGTTAACAAACACGAGAAAACCACCATTGATGTTAATGGATATCAAGGTACTGCAGTACATTTCGTAAGGCGTGAATAAATTATTTGATGTCGAACGCCAAAAAAAACCTTTCGGTCAAAGGTCTGGAAGTGAGGATCTTGTCGATGTTGTAACAAGCCTCATGGTATTGGAAGATGATGTTTCTAAGTAAACTTCATATATGATGATTTGATGTCGACAGGAAGCCACTTTATTGCGAAAATAGAGTTACTAATTTCAAAACAAAATGTGACTTGATATAGAAATGTTCAGGGATGATTGTCATGAGAATGAAGGTTTAAGAGTATTTCAGAAAGATGACTATTCAATGGATGAATTCTCTTAAACATATCAGCGACACTCAGATGAGTTGGCAGCATTGACCCAAAATTGAAGTGAAGGTATGATGAACCATAGGTATGAATGAACCGTTAAGAAGATTACCCAGCCCAAAAAATCATGATGATGGAGTGAAGTGCCATGTTCAAGAGTGACCTGCTACCGTAAAAGTTCTATTCATTTTCCCAAATTTTCCCCGGTCATTTGTCGACCAATACCTTTTTATTTTTTAACAAGCTTTAGGAGGATAACATATGCTTGATCTATAATTCAACCCTTCGGGCGAATAATGTATTGCTATTTAATAATTTAACGAGTCTAGTGATGAATAAAATTTGATTCTTACCATGATCAACAAGTCCAACACTATTTTATGTTTTAACGAGCCTAACGACAGTGACAATCCGGTCTTTTTTCATACTTAGAGAGTTTGAAAAAGAGGAAAAAAGAAAACTCCATGAGTCTTTTTTCGTAAAGTTGTCACTCATATCCGAAAAAGTGTAAAATAATATCTGAGAGAACCTCTTAGCCATGTTTGACTAAGGCTTTCCTTTCTCATAAATAGTCTATCTGAATCTGGAAAAGGGTTAAAATTATGCTGAGTAGATGTCAATTCATTTACTTTTACGAGCTTGAAAAGACAAGTGCTCGACAATATTTTCACATTATTGGAGTCTGAAAAGAGTTGAAAGAAGACTCCAGGGGTTCCTTTTTTGTTGTTATTGAAGCTCGAAAAAGAGATAAAAGTGCGCTTCAATCATTTTTCATTTTTATCAAAGCTCGAAAAATAAGGATAAAAGTATGCTTTGTGGTCAAATCATTCTCGAAATAAATGTGCACAACTAATTTGCTATATCAGCTGTAAACTTGTTCAAAACAACATCAAATGGATTAAAAATACCTGTTTCAATGAATAAAACCCTAGTCACAACAATAAATATGATTTGCAAATAATCAAATGACTAAATAAAAAAGTTTTACCATTTGAAAGTTACCATTTGCATTTTGGAGCTCTGACCTATATTTTCCCCCGAACTTCAACTGTTGATTGCGATCGATTCTATGGATGATTTTCCTCGCCATTTGATCCAGGCTGGTGACATCAACCTCCTCTTTCCTTCAGTAGTATTTTTTTTCATTTCATTGAAATTTTTTAGGGATTTGAGCCCCTTAGGGTAAATCTATTTTCAAAAGAGGGAAAACCACCCTTGAATGTCAAAACCAGCATTGGAATGCACCTAAAATGAAGGCTAGGTGCATATGAAATGCATTATCTCTTGTCTAAGGTTGCGTTGGGCACAATTCAAATTTTTTATTCTTGCATTGTATCCAAATTTTGCCTAATTTTTTGCATGAAAAGGGTCCTAATGAGTCTTATAGTTATGTTTCAGAGATTCAATGAACCAAAATGACAATTACTTGGAGGGAAAGAGAGCATGAAGAACAAAAAATGATTTCCCTAAATGACCCGGGTACTATAAGAGCCCTCAGAGACTATCGGTTGCTGAAGTACTTTTGTCTATCGTGTATGAGGAAAAGGATGGAACTATTGGAGTTCCTTGTTTGTGCATGGGATCCCGCAATTGAGGCATTTCATATTGGGAACAAAGTGGTCCCAATTTTAGTGGAGGATATCTATTTTATTGCATGCTTGTCAAGGAGAGGCCTACCCATTTCTCTCTCAGCATCTTCTCTCAGAGGAGAGACGGTGAAAGACTATATATTGCAGTATTGCAATCCAGGGGCAGAGCCTAGCAAGGATGGGAAAATAAAAATTTGCGATGTTCATGATTGTACATTGAGAACCATATTATTCATGATCACAAAGCTTGCTGGTACTACTACACTCCATGCAGTGAACATATCTTATATGTAGTATGCGCTAGAGTGCATGGAACCAACCATTTTCAACTGGGCTGAAGTTGTACTCTCTTAAATGAAAGAACAACTAAGCAAGGTAAAGGGAGGAAGGAAGAAAAATTTCAACTATGGTTCGATCCTCATTTATTTTTCCTTAGAGCGGATTCCACTGATGCATCCTCAACATGTGATACTGGGTATATCTAACCCTAGAGATCGATGCAGAGATGGGTAGAACTGATGGCTAGACATGCTGGTCAATCATCTATCATGTTCTCGACTGCATTCTTCACCTGGTTCAGGTGACAAATTATCACCATCGATGACTATGCATATGTAGGCATCGAATTCCGAGGAGATCGAGACTTAGCTTTACCAAAAGTTGCTCAGTGGGGTGCAATTGGTAAGAATGTTTTGACCAAATTTTTTTATTTTTTCTAAGGTTTATACATGTTTTTGTATTTTTATGTTTTCTCAAGACTAAACTAAAGTTTTGATGTAATGCATATGTGGGTTGAGTTCAACCAGCGAGAGAACCAGAGCATGGAGCAGATCAGCCAAAAGAGAGGGATGTCGGGAGAGTAATCCTTTAGGATTTGAATATGATTGAGACCCTTACTGAGCTTCAAAAACACATAGAGGGGTTGACCTTCGGGATTCCAGATTCTCAGATCGAAGAGTTACCCATGCGAATGCAACACCATACTATTGGTGTTCCTAAGCATTGGATGCAGTTACTACGTAGGATAACTAGATCAGTAGTATGTTACCATGAGCATCATTCATTTAATTTTGACATGTTGCATACATTTTGAGGTCAGATGACCAATGTGTCTTGGGCACTAATTTTGTAAAAACCTATAACTATCTATCTATTTGATTTTAGTGTTTTCCTATGTTTATTGTGAAATCCTATTAAATTATGTGAATGTTTCTTTACATGTGTTGTAAATGTATGTCTATAACATAATTTGCTAAAGAATCAGTTAATGTGTTCAAGTTTCTAGAAATGTGTTGATATTAAATGAAATCAAAATTTCTTTCCAAGAGTCGAACTCTTAAGAACATACGATGTAGTGTTGGATTTATAATAGTATAAACACTAGTAAGTTGTAATACCACAAGTTGTAAGTCTAACGTTATGATGATGCGGTTACTACCAAATAAAATGAAATTAGAGAGAAGTTTGATTAATGCGCTATACTCAGCGATATTGTTTGTAGATTGACTGATACAAATCCCTTGAAAACTCACTAACTCACCATTCGGAGCGAAAATGGCCCATGCTACAAAGGATAGATTCTGCGTACTACGACTAGCACCATCAACATACCCAAAAAATATTTCCAAAGATTCAGAAATCTGCGATGAAATGTAAAGCGGATTTATAACTTCAAGAAAGGTCTAAAAACAAACTAAGATAGTAAATGCAAATCAACAACATATATAAAATATAATAATAAAAAAATTACTACGCTCATGATTAAGCATAGTAACATTTTAGATACAACCCATTTCGGGGCTGCACTAATAGAATTCGATCGTAATATACCAAATCGTAGGCACCCTTAGAAAGAACTCTTTTGACAATATAGGGGCAATGCCATAATGGCTCAAATTTCCATGTACATATCACATTAGCTTCTTGACCATAAATAAGGACCAAGTCGCCCTCTAAGAAAATGTGAGACTAGACATGCTTATCGTATTGTGCCTTTAAATGTCTCTTATGTGCTTCGTTGGAAAATTGGGCTTCATGATGCATTTCATCATGATAGATGAGGTTAAAAAGATGCGCTTCTTCATCTGGGGTGTCAGGTAACAA
This sequence comes from Pinus albicaulis, assembly GCA_034641835.2. Lineage (NCBI taxonomy): Eukaryota > Viridiplantae > Streptophyta > Pinopsida > Pinales > Pinaceae > Pinus > Pinus albicaulis. Next base: position 738,910,351 of record CM076582.1, read on the forward strand.
GTCGATTGCGAGTTTTAACGACGAAATTTCACATTGGATTGGAAAGATAGCTTCCATACCATACACCAATTGAAAGTGGGTAAATCCAGTTGTGTTTCTTAGTGAGGTTCGGTATGCCCACAAATCTGAGTACATGATCAAATTCCATTTTCGTTTATGAACTCCTATCATTTGTTGAAGCTTTCGTTTAAGAATCTTGTTAATAGCCTCAACTTTTCCATTTGATTATGGATAATAAGCAGTAGAACTATCATGTGACAGTCCTAACTTGGAAGTCAACTCAGCCATCATGTGATTGCGAAAATTCTTACCATGATCTGTGACTATAGCCTGTGGAACACCAAACCGTGCAATGACATGATTAAAGAGAAACAATGCAACTATATGTCCCGTGTTGTTAAATGTAGGCATCGCTTCAACCTACTTGGTAAAGTAGTCTACTGCGACAATAATATAACCATGCACCCCGAACGAATGAGGGTTACAGGTCATGAAGTCAATACCCAATTTTTGAAATGGTCCCACAGAGACAACATGATGCATTGGCGCTGGCAGTTTGCGGATTTTATGATCAAATATCTGGCATGCATGACAAATTCTGACAGCGAGGATGCAGTCGTGAAATATGGTAGGCAAAAAGTAACTGATGCGAATATCTTCTATGTGGTAGTGTATCCAGATAAGTTTCCACCACAAGCCCTAGCATGACAATCATTTAAAACATTTTCAGCCTCCTCATGAGTGAGGAAAATTCTTAAAATTGTATCGACACCATGACGATAAAATGTATCGCCGACGATCAGATAATCTTTGGCTTGGTATCGAATACATCGTTGGTTAGAGCGAGAGGTATTAGGATGAAATTTCTGGGTCTAGAGATAAATGATAAAATCCCTATATGAAGAATCAGATGATCCGATCAAAAACAAAGACTAATCAAGAATAGATGATTTTGACGTAGAAGTAGTACTATCAGAGGGAATGTCACCAAGAAGCTCAGCCAAAACTAAATACTACTTTGAATTGGATTTAATGAATTCCAAATCAAATTCCTGCAAAATGACAATCCATTTTGAATACTTTCCCACCAAAAATTGACGTGATAAGATATAAGTCATGGGGTTGCAATCTGAAATGACAATGGTCTTTCGGAATAGGATATAGTGGCGAAATCGTTGGACAGGTTGAACAACCACCAAGGAAAGATTTTCTACTTATGAATACTTCACTTCAATATCATTGAGATTACGACTCAAATAATAGATCAGACGTTCTATCCCATTTTCTACTTGGACTAATACCATATCAATGGTTGTATCAGTAGTGACGATATATAAGAAATAATCACTCTAATAATTGGGGGGTAGCATTAATGACGCCCGGACAAGTGTATCCTTGACAACATCAAAAGAATCTTGCACAAATTGGTCCCAATAGAATGGAATCCCATTTTTCAAGAGCCGAGTAAATCCTTTAGCCATTTCGACGTAGTTGGATTTGAACCTCCTTATGAAGTTATAATTTCCTTGAAGTTTCTGTAACTGAAGCAAATTTGAGGGCGCACGAAAATCAAGAATAGCCTAGACCTTAAGGGGGTCGATTCAAATTCCTTCTTTTGAGACGAAGAATTCGAGAAAATGACCAAAAACAACACAAAACACACATTTATGTGGATTGAGGCGTATTTTTTAGTATCGACAGTGTAAAAAGATAGCTCTCAAATGCATTCGGTGATCAGTCCAATTTCGTGAATGCATGGGTAAATCATCTAGATAGGGTTGAACAATGTACTTGATGTCATTGAAAGCATATTCCATTTCTCTCTAAGAAGCTGCCCCAATGTTCTTTAAACCAAATGGGTGTTTTCGATAAGCGAATGTGCCCTAGGGACAAATGAATTTTGTCTTATATTGGTCCTCTTGGTGGATATAGATTTCATTATAATGAGAAAATCCATCCATAGATGAAAATATTTCACATCCAACACAATCGTCAATAATCTGGTCGATAAAGGGAGTAGGATAGTTGTCTTTTGGACAAGAAAGATTGACATCCTGATAATCAACACACACTCTGATGGTTCCTTTTTTTTCATAACAAGAATGATGTTGGAAACCCACTCAGTTAGCGGAACAAGGTAAATGAAACCATCATGAAAAAGTTTGTCAAATTTTGCTTTAATGGTGGCGACCTTCTTCGGATGAACAGGACAAAGGCGTTGACGTACTGGCTTGACATCAGGGTACATATTAATATCGTGTTCAATGATACTAGTATCATGTAGCGGGTCTCTATGTTTGCAATTTTTTTGGACGTCGCAAGCAGCGGTAATACAAATGTTCCAATGAGGGTGGAATCCCTTAAGAGTCCTACACCAATGTTCTGAAGTGCAAGTTGGGGTGCGTGAACTAGCAAAACACTTCCAGTTACCTGGGAACTAGAGGCAAATAAGGATAACTGATTGATGACTGTAATGACACATTTATGTGGAAATGCGATCATTCTAAAATACGTAGAAACGATTGCGGTCATAACATATACCCATGGCCTTCCTAGTAAAATATTATAGTAAAGGGGTCTGTCAAGGACCTCAACTTCAAAATTAATTGTTTTCCCCTCTAGTTCAACATGCAGGTTATTGATAATACCACAAGGCTTATATGTACGCCCATTAAATGCTTTCAATGTTGCTGATGACTGAGACAAGCGCGGCGAGCCAAGTGATTTCCAGCAGTTTAGAGACATAATACACGTAGATGATCCCTCATCAAAAATATTATGATGAACAAGGTGATTGAGAACATTTACTTGTATGGAGAATTCTAATTCTGTTGGTAATTGCAGCACATAACTTGTATGATTAAAGACTATGAGATTGGAATCTACTGGATCAATTCCACCAATTTTTGACAACAAAGCCTACTTCTAGGAAGGAAAATTTTGAAGCATCTCAAGCATTGACATAGATAAATGGGATTGAGCCAAATATTCAACTATATTATAATTTTGAGCAGCTCTAGCTCGAGGATTAAATTTCAATTTATGAACGGCTCCCTTCAGTGGCTTGATTGTAAATTTAGGAATAGCAAGTGGCAGTATCTATTCCATAGGCAGATTTGTGGTTGATTTAGTAGGTTGATCAATAGCCTGAATACAGTAATCTTTATTACGCGTTGACACAAAAACATCAGTTGATGGATTTGTGATAGAAAACATAAGCACTTGGGAACTAGAAGCTGGATTCGTAGTAACCAAATTTGTGTCTGGATTTGGAAATGGATCTGTCAACACAACTGACACATGTGAGGTCTTCACCATTTTTGAGACTTTAGCGCGGTGAGGATAGTCCCAAACAATTTTTTCCTCATTAGAGATTATGCAATAGTAATGAGGTTTCCGAGATCCATATGATTGATCAAATGATCGATCTTGTAGGGTAGAAGTTTGATTTTTCTTTGATTTCCACTTTTTATTACTTCTAGGTTTCTTTTCACTTTTGCCCTTGTCAGATGAAATGGCATGGATTTCAGAAGAAGGTGCAGGATCAGATGCAATAGTGTGATGTGCGATTGCAGTAACGATCATACCCCCTCTGACATGAGAGACCTTAAATGAAGGAGGAACAATAAAATTATATTGTGGCGCATTAGGAATTTTCTCGTAGAGCGTGCAAGACTGAGTATAAATCAAGTCTAAATATTGGGCACCAACAATGACCTGCTCTTAAGTGACAACGCCACCCTTAGCCACATCCTCAGTTATAGATGGTAACAAGAACTTAATGATCCATTCAACAAGGAGCTCATCAGGAAAAAATGTCTTAACCATTCTTCGATGATGACACCAATCAAGAATATGATCAGAAATGTGAGTAGCATTAGTCCGTTTAAAATTAGTCAAGAATTCTGTTCCAATTTCATATCGTATGGGTAACTAGAAGTGGGTCAAAAATACAGTAGCTAGGGTAGTGAAATTATCAAAAGAATCTCTTGGTAACTCAATGTACCATTTTGCAACTGGACCAGTGAGCATACGCTGGAAAAGACATAGTTGAACAAAGTCATCATTTAGGGAGTTAGATGAACACCAGAAATGATAATTCATAACATGAGTCATAGTTGAACAAATTCATCATTTAGGGAGTTAGATGAACACCAGAAATGATAATTCATAACATGAGTCGACGGGTCTTCCCTAGGGTTTCCATTGAACTTAGGAATATCTGAGGGTAATTTATGAGGTATCACCGGCCACCAAGGAGCATAATTGATTGGATCATTAATGAGCCGGTTTAAATTTGATAACTCTAAATTTGCAAAAAAGGGAAACTATCGATTAAGTTCGGGTTCAACATAGCCAAGGTATGATGGAATTGCTTGGGCAACAGGACTTTGAGCACCAACATAAGGAATATGTTGCTGGTAACCCAGATAAGGGTTGTTTTGATAAGCAAATGCTTAAGGATTCTTTTGATCAAAACCTGGGTACACTACTTGTTGAAATGAAGGTTGTGGCATTTGCGTTTGTGGCTGCCAAGGGGTCTTTCCACCAATATTATAACTTAAACTAGGATAGCTTGGATTTTGTTGAGGATAGTTATAACCTGGTTGTTGCTGCAACATCCCATAATATGGTAATCTAGCTTGTGAATAAATGATTCTGGATACAGGTGGTTGTTGTAAACCAACTGAAGGAGTTGGAGTTTGAGTGCACAATACTTTATGGTATTGGGTTGAAGGACCTGCCTGACTCCAGTTTGTGCCTATAACAGGGGTAATAAAAAGTGGATTTGATGTGGGTGTAACAGGTTGAACCGGTTGATACGATTGTACAAATTTTTGTGGTTGGATAGACAGAGTGGGTTGCCATTGACAAACATTAATTAGGACATTAGGATGACCAAATAACAACAGAGTACTTTCAAAGTGGGTGAAGATAGGTTGCTCCCCAACATGAGGAGTATAATAATATGGAAAATATTACTCTCCAAATGCAGGGAGTCCAGTTGAAATTGTACTAGATGGAGTATACCCAGATGGACTAGCTTGATATTTCCCTGATGATGGATATAAAGGATCAAGCCGTTGAATACTCACTAGAGGTGCACTTGATAGAATACCAGACGATGACATTGGTGAAGTCCATGGGTTTGAGGATGCACCAGAGAAGGTTCCAAATAAAATATTGGTAACTAGGTGGGACGAAAGGGCCACCATATAAATGTGTCTTAGGTGAAGTTGTGAACATCAAAGGGGTAGCCAGAGCAGGTGTTGTCGCAATTGGAACAAATGTTCTAGCTGAAGATGTTGGCTCAGGCATGGTGACTCAACCAAATGTATACCCTATTGGATCTATGGGAACTCGAATAGATGTAGGATCAACAAAAGCAGAGGCAAGTGATTGAGGAAAAGACTCATACAGGTAAATCTCCCTCCCAAAATGAGTTGGAGTTAAAGAAGTTTCATCTTGTGGGTTTTCTTCAATAAAACTTAAACTAGGTGGAAGGATTTCGCAGTCAGGGCCAAAGTATATTTCAAGAGGTTGACTGTGCTATATGGGAGACTTAATTGCTATAATATATTGTGGCACGACCAATACAGGAACAAATTCCGGTCGTTCGACTTCAAGATTCAGATTTACTGGCAAAAAAGTGATAGGATCTAGATCAACTTCTAGTTGAACAACGTCGCGTTCAGGAGGTATGGTCTCATTGATTGGATGGATCGTGACCATGGGTAGCTGTGAGGACTCTGTCTCAACAACAATGGATGAACTAGGATTTGTTGAAACAACTTGTGGTGACTCTAGTATATGTGAGGATGATGTCGCACCAGAGGTACTAATAGTACTAGTTTCGGTAGAGTGATGTTGCCTTCGCCAACCATAAGTGGCTTCCAGTGGTAAAGGTGGTTTCAATGCTATTCTACTTGAACAACAGGGAAAGGGATGATATTATTCCACGATGACAGATTTTTTTTATGACCAAAAACAAATAAACAAAATAAAAAGGTAATTCTAGGCAAAAGGTTTACCAAGTGATTGTGAATTGCATAATACCTCCTGGAAAACCAAGAAGTACGGGTAAGCAATCTCCTCGAATGTTGTGTTCGGTGTATCACAAGTTACAAGGAGGCGAACTCCGTTCACTATGCATGGATAGCAACCTAAAATTGTCCTCCCAAATATACCCGAAGGTACGTAAATGCCCAAGTCCGTATTAGTGTTGTCTAATGCGAAACTGCATAATGAGAGCACCCCTTTATACTTTTCATACTATAACACTACTCGATATACCCGAAGTTATGTGGATGAGCTCCAATATACTTACGTACGTGGAGTGAGGTATCACACTCGGAATGTATCGTAGAAAATTAATGACAACTGCTATGCTTAACAATGTTAGAACAAGTCTCTAGCCTATACATTCTAAATGTTATCGCTATGGTTCCAATGCTTTTTTAGGTAAATTGATGTAAATTTTAAGTTGATCTTGCTTATCAATTTTCCTTTCAAGGTTCACCGTGTGATGTGATATAAATTCCTAAAAATGAAAACTTAAATGATAAGGAAACTTTTCAATTTTAGCTTTTGTAATGAAAATCTTAGCTACTAAGGGAAATAGCAATCAGTTTTGAGAGAAAATAACAAAGAGCGCAAACTAATATGCAGCTTTCCTAACATGTTCCTATGCAAAACAAAAAACTCACTATATGCATATGCAGGTTTTTATTTTCAGTCCCTTTAATGTGAATGAAAAAAGGAAACTATATGCATCAAATCAACAAAAAACAAATGTTTTCTTCTTTGAGAAATGAGGAATTTAACAACAATTTCTCTTTTAGGAAAAATGAATAATGGAACTACAATTTTTCCTACATGAAATGAATAATTTAACGACAATTTCCTTTACGAAAACAAATGGATATAATTCAAAAATAAAATAATTTGAATTTGATTTTCCAATGATAAAGAAAAACATTGAAAGAGATATTGAACAAACTTACTTTTCAAAGTAGGAAGAATCAGACAAATTCACATGTCTCTAGGAGGTGTGAGACAATTGAAAACACAACAAAAAAATGGCTGATAATGATGGCAATGAAAAATTCAAATGGAATTTGGTTGGTTAATGGGGGCAATGCAGTCTCTAAGGGGAGACAATGTGTTGCAGTGCTCCCTTCAGTGGGAGACAGTGCACTTTAGTGCACTGTGTCTTGACCAAAAATGCGTTGGGCGCAATAGAGATTGAAAATGCAAGCTACAAAACACACTTCTAATGCAATTATTTGATTCAAAAGTCCAATAACTGAAATTATATGCTACTGGGTGGATTAGCAGAGGAAAAAATACCAGGAATGATAGGAAACTCCCCAGCGGAGTTGCCAATTTTTTATGCAGAATTATGATTTATGGATAAATTAAATTCCCTAAGTGTGGTGCTAGGCACTTAGAACAACATATTAAAGACTTTTCTATCACTTTCTCTAAGATTAAATAGACACATAGAAAGATAAAAGAACCTACTTGTAATCTAAGCACTTCCTATTCTCCTTCTGTCGCATTTGTTGTAGCCTCCAATCCAACTTAGATTGCCAGATTGATTCCTGCAAGTATAAAAGGAGAACAAAAAACAGATTGCAATATACAGATGTCTATTTATCTTAATCAGTTAAATCGATTGAACATGAAACATATATATCTTTCAAGAGCCCATTACATGAGAAATAGAAACATAAACATATACATATATGGGAAAATGAACAACAATCTTTATTAAAGAGTAGAAGGGGGAGGTTACAACCAATGATCGATTTGATGTCACCATCTCCAGCTTCATCCTAGCCTCATCACAATCGACATATCACCAGCAACATATCACTTCTTTCACTCTCTCAATTGAGAATCCAACAACATTTCTTTACCAAAATTCTTTCTTTCTAGCACTAGGATCTGTGCTCAATTTATAGGGCAACTAATGGTAGTTTCTCAATGAATGTCTTTCTAATAATAGGTAAGACATGTTTCTGAGTTCAGAGGTGTTAGATGGACATTTGGATTCAAAGTTTGAAACATATGGACTCTTCTAGAAGGCACTGGCCATGTGGAGATTCTAGAACAATGATAATTTTTCTCCCAAAATCCCAACGCACCCTTGAATGTCGAGAAGTGGATTGCAATGCACCCTTGAATGGAGGGAGCTGCATATGAAACGTAGTTAATCCGTTGAGAGGCAGCGTTGGTGAGCTCATAAGTGATATAACATATACTTCAAACCTTAGAAATCTCACAATAGAAGTCATGAATGATTTTTTCTTGTCTTAGGGAATGTAGCAACTAAAATGATAGGGGATGATAGACTCTATTTCATTGGTCCAGGGGATGATGCCCAGTTTGATTAGGTCATGGGGGATGATGCCTAAATTGACCTATAAACATTGGGTCTTAAGGTCTTGACCATCGTTCAAGAAATAAAACCATGGTCTTACTTATATAGTGAAGCTTCTAGAGCTCATAGGTTAGGAGTGACGCATTGAACCAACACATAAGTGTTATGACATATAAAGATATTTATTTCTAGGAGTATAAAATATAAATAGTTGCAATATCTTACACAACAAGGATGGGTATCATGACCTTGATGATGAATTTGGAAATAAAGGAAATGTCCATGGTTGTAAATGATGCTTCTAGCATATATGGGTGATGGATAGGGCTTTGGAAAACCAAATATATGACATAAAAGGAATTATATATCCATCACCTTGTTAAGGAATTATAGATATTGATTATGCAAGATAATTATTATTTGTATATGAATTATTTATCGGGCCTTCACATACGTGCTAATATTTTGAAAAGGATGATTATCATTGCATCACTTTGAAAAGTATATTCACGATGATTATTTATGTTTTTGTAGTTGTGTAATGTATGTGTGTATTTCCTAATCTGCACATTATTAAAAAATCACTACTTTGGAAAACAATATTATTACATGTGTACATATTTTTTTTTTTTTGGTGTTAGGAGGGAAATCGGTAATGAGAACCATACAATCATAGTTGCCACCCAGAATCACATCGTACTGCTGCCAATGAAAATCCCCTGGGCGGCATCATTTCCTACCAACAATACATGGCAATTTTCTCAAGCTTATGCTAGACAGGTTCCCCACAGGGTTTGAACCGGTGACCTTTACAAACGAGTGCCTTAAGAGAACACTCAATCACCAACAAGCCAGACCCTCGTGGGTTACAAGTGTACATGTTAAACAACATATCTACTTTAAATTTTGGAGTGGCTTGACATAATTGATGGTTCATACTACATTAACCACATTATTGTTGGAATTTTCAAATACGTGTGAATCTTTATGATTTTGGTAATGTGTTTTAAATGTGTAGCCATAGTCTTCTTGTTATGAAACCAGCTCAAAAAATAGAAGAAAAGAGAGATCAACGCCTTAGAAATCAACCACTTCGAGGGGGAAACCTCCAATAAATTACATAAATGAACAATTCTTGGATGATACAAATGAAAAAACCTCCTTCTATATATAGGATTCCACAGGTCACAATATAATCCTAGTCGACCTAACAATAATAATGTAAGGGCACAATAATAACAATATTGGGGTTACAGGGGTACAACAATAACAATAAGGGGGTTACACTAACAAAAAAAAGGGACTATAATAGTAATATAGGGATATAACGTGCCCCTCTTCTTGAAAAATGTGTGTCCTCAACGCTGGAGTAGCTCCGAATGCAACCATATAAAATTCTCATCCTCCACTTGATGAGATACTCTGAAATTGATCAATTTCTTAGCTGTCGAGTTCTTGTTTCCATGACTGCTTCAGGTTCCAATATGATTTTTCCTTCCTCATCAAATTCTAGCAATATTGTTTGAACTGGAAGTTTGTCACCTATAACCTTCCTTAAGCATGAAACATGGAAAATTGGATACACTCGCGAAGAAGCAGGAAGCTCCAATTTGTATGCCATAGCACCAATCTTTAGAAACACCTTGTAAGGACCATAGTACTTTGGTGATAATTTATTATCCTACTTAGCATGCTTGAGTGACATTTGTTTGTATGGTTGTAGCCATAAAAATACCCAGTCTCCTACATCAAAAATTGTCTCGTTGCGATGTTGATATGCCTGTTGTTTCATTTGATTTTGTGCAAAATTTAGATTATCCTTTAAGAGTTGGAGAACTTCTTGTTGATGCTTAATGTGGTCTTCCACTGCTTGAACCTTAATTTTATCTTAAATATAATGTTATGGACAATGGATGATATCCATAAAGTACCATAAATGGGATCATTTTTGCTATAGTATGGAAGGATGAGTTATACCATCATTCAGCGAGAGGTAACCACTTGACCCATTGTGTTTTCTTATCAGATACAAAACAACAAAGATATAATTCTAAACATTTATTCACTATCTCAGTTTGACCATCAGATTGAGGATGATAAGATGAGTTATGAGCTAGTTGAGTACCCAAACAAGAAAATAATTCCGTCCAAAAATTTCCGTTAAAACTGGGATCTCTGACACTTACAGTAATCTTTGGGTTTCCATGTACCTTTTGAATGATTTCCATAAATGCAGTAGCAACTATACTTGCTTTAAATGGATGAGATAATGCACAAAAGTGTGCATACTTGGTAAGTCTATCAACTACCACCATGATGACACTCTTTCCTTCGGACTTAGGTAAATCTGTGATAAAATCCATTGAAATCTCCTCCCAACATTGACTTGGAATGGATAAAGGTTGTAAAAGACCCGGGGTCTTAATTGTCTCAAATTTATTTTTCTAGCAAACCAAACATTCCGTCACAAACTTTTGAATATCAGATTTAAGGACATCCCAAAAAAATTCTTTATTCGCCCCATGGTAAGTTTTAAAAATCCCGAGTGTCCTCCTAAAGGAGAAGTGTGAAATTCCAAAATAATATTTTGTTTTAGTTGGGAATTCTTACAAATATATAGGCGATATTTGTACCATAAGGAACCATTTTTCCAACTAAATGTATCATATGTACTAGGATCTTGCTGCAACTTTTGAATGAGAGTCCACACTTCTTCGTCCTTCTTCCATTCATCCATTGCTTTAGTTATCCAATCTGGTTGGATAATAGAAATGGTGCAAAGTAATGTTTCCACCTCTTCATCCTTTCTTGAGAGTGCACCTGCAAAAAAATTTAGCTTCCCTTTTTTGTAGATGATTTCAAAGTCATAATCCAACATCTTTTTGACCAATTTCTATTGCTCCTCTAAAGATAGTCTTTGTTCTAAAATTTTTTTAAGACTATCATGACCAATTTTTACCTTGAAGTGTCTTCCCATTAGGTAAGGTCGCCATTTCTTTAGCGCATGTTGTATTTCCAACATTTCCTTCTCATAAATAGCTTTCTATAAATACTTTTTTTTGATTGGATGACTTTCAAAAGCAATGGGTCTTCCTTCTTGCATTAAAACAATACCAATTCAATTTCATGAGGTATAACATTCCACAATAAAGGTTTTTGTGAAGTTTGGTGTAGCTAAAACCGGTGCTAGGCATGTTTCCTCTTTAAGATGTTCAAAGGACGTAGATGCTTCGGGAGTCCATGAACATGCATATTTATTCAGTAATGTTGTTATAGGTTCTGCTATTGAGCTTATTTAGCTCCCTATAATCTGGACACATGCACCATGATCCATCCTTCTTGTGCACTAATACTACTGGAGTAGATAAAGAACTTTGACTAGGTTGAATTATACTAGCCTCTAACATTTCTGCAATCATACGTTCAATTTCTCTCTTTTGGACATAAAGATATCTGTAAGGCCTGATGTTTGGAGGAACACTTCCTGGAATCAAATGAATATCGTAATCATGATCACGAATAGGTGGGAGCCCTTTGGGAGTTTCAAACACCTTGGAATGATTGTCCAAGACTTTTTGGAGATTTGGAGAAATAGACGATTTTGATGTTGGAACTTCTAGTGAGAATAATTGTGCAATTACGCGTCGTTGTTCTTTATTCCAAAGATTTGTCATGAAATTAGAGCTTATTATCTTTCTTGGCTTCCTTGCGATACCCCGTAATTCGACTTCCTTTCCTTTCGAAGAAAATTTCAAGAAGATTTCTTTAAAATGAAAAGCTACCATCCCCAAATATGTAACCATTGTACTCCTAGCACAACATCAACACCTCCCATTGGAATGGAAAACATTGGACTATTCAATACATATTCTCCCATGGTTAGCTTGATATTATGGCAGTTTCCAGAGAAATTTATAGTTCCTCCATTTTCTACCATCACTTGACATTCTAGTGCTAGGTATAGGAAACAATTCAATTCCTTGGCTACCTTACAATGAATAAAATTATGGGTACTACCCAAATCAATCAACACTATTACCTTTTTCTTCTTGATATGTCCTATCTTGAGAGTTTGAGGAGTGGTAATTCATTACACGATATGGTCAAACTCATTTCTTCTTCTTCTAGGGTTGGTTCTTGGTGTATATCCTCTTATTTTGAAGTTTCTTGTTCATTTTCTTCCTCCTCTTCACAATCTATGTAAAATAATTTATTCTCAGCACACTTATGACCTTTAGTGTATTTTCTATCACAACTGTAGCAAATCCCTTTTGCTCTTTTTTCTTCCAATTTTTGTGGTGTCAACATTGTATGTTGTGGAAGTCTAGGAGTAGCAACACTTCTATATTTATAGATGTGAGTGGTAGGATTCCTTGTTGCCATAATTTTACATTCAAATTTTCTTTCTAATATGAATGCCTTCTCCAATAAATCAGTTCCCAAATAGAAACTTCATGTTGGATGCTATCCTTTAAAGTCCCTATGAAGACATCAATCCTGTGTTCCTCTCGAATATCAGTTACCCTTATATTAAATTTTTGGAGGTCCTCAATGTGCTCCACCACTGAACCCTTTTGTTTGAGATTTATCAATTGGCTAAAGAAGGTGTTGCTCTTTGTATCCTCATAATGTGCTGTCATTTCCTCCATAAAAATTTACCAAGTGACAATTTTTTTACGGGAGCAAAGCCATTGATACCATACAAATGTATTTTTTTCTAAATGTAAAGATGCAATGTGTACCTTTTGTGTGTTTTTCACATTATTGAGATCAAAATATTGCTCCATCTGTAGTATCCATGTTATGGGATCCTTGCCATCAAGCTTCCTCATATCCATCTTTGGAATATGGTGGTTCTTCCATCCAAAATTAGAGTTTATGAAATCATGATTAACATTTATATTTTTCTCATCATGAGTTTCCTCTACTATGTTTTCACCATTAGGAAACATTTATTGTATCAACTTTGTCAAACCTTCCATGTCTGATTTCAGATCATTCTTCATGTTTTCCATGTTGTCTTTCATTTTTTCTTCCATATCATCCATCTTAGCTTCCATGCCAGCTTCCATGCCCTCCATCTTAGATTCCATGCCATACATCTGAGATTCCATGAATTTCTTTAAACCATCCATCTTAGCTTCCATGCCTTTCTTCAAAATTTCCATTTCATTTTTTGTTGCTGTTTGCGAGATCAAAATTTGGTGCACTTGCTCTTGTAATTTTGATATATCATGTTGTCATTATTCGTCTTCATGAGTCATAGTAGAGCCTTCTAAAGGCTTAATGGGTGTTGAATTCTTTTTAGGGGGAATTTTAGAACCCAATACTGATATCTATTGTACAATATGCCCTTGGAATCAGTTGAAACTTTTTTTTTCACACAAGACTTATGCAATCCGAAAAACAAATGCACACTTTTTTCTTGATTTTGAGGAGATCCATATTGAAACTAAATTATCTATGTGATTTAGAATATTAAATATCTGAAATTAGGCCCTGTAGTATCCCTCTGAAGTTTATTTCAAATGCTACAGGTCTGACCGGATTTGGATTCTTCAAGGAAAAGGTGTGCTCAATCTCCCACAATGATATAATTATGGATTAGTTCAGTAGAGCAAACTTGTATAGCGTGCCACATGTCACTGTTTCCTCCTTTGGCTCTGAAATTGATATACATCAAACTACAGGTTGTGTACTTGCAGCCACTTTTTACAGAATTCCAATCCGATGCTCAGACAGAGAGTTATGACGATTTTCCCATGGTCACCTCTTTGAGTTGAAATTCGGGAGCCTGAAAAAATGCTAACTTCCACTAATCATATTTCTCAAAATATTGCGAACCAAGATCTAAAATTTTTACACAAAATACCTCAGGTTTTCGGCTTCACTTTATAAAAATTTCAGCTTTTGAACCTTTGTAGAAAAACATTTATAGCGCGAATTCCAAAATGACCTGTTTAGATTAAATTTAGGAGCCTAAAAACAACCCTAACTTCCATAGATCATATCTTCGAAAATATTGCGAACCAAGATCTGAAATTTTTACACAACATTCCTTAAGATTTCGGCTTCGCGCTGTAAAATTTTTAGCTTCTAAAACTTTGTAGAACTTTTTTTACATAGATAAATGGCACAATGACCTGTTTGGAGTTGCAAAACCCTAGAATCCAAAGCTTTGATACCAAATGTTATGAGACCAACTCAAAAAATAGAAGAAAAGAGAGATCAACGACTTAGAAATCAGCCATTTCGAGGGGGAAACCTCTATTATATTACATAAATGAACAATTGGATGATACAAATGACAAAACCTCCTTCTATATATAGGCATCCACGGGGACACAATATAATCCTAGCCGACCTAACAATAATAATGTAACGGTGCAATAATAACAATATTGGGGTTATAGGGGTACAACAATAACAATAAGGAGGTTAAAATAACAACAATAAGGGACTATACTAGTAATATAGAGACCTAACACTTCTCTAATGAAAATGAATGTATGTCTATGAGGTTTACTCTAGATAAAACAAATCAAAGTCAACATTTTGTGATACCTATTAATATCTATCATTTTGATATATATATATATATCCGTGTCTTTGAAGAATATTTATCTCTAAATAATATTATGATTTTATATTTATAAAATATATATCTTATATTATATGTCATTATTAAAAAATAGTTATTTCCACGGTTTCCTTTATATCTCTTTAAATATTTTGGAAAATGATATATATCTCGGACTGTGTCAGAATTACAATTTTAGGTGCCTTCAAAAGACCTATCTATCTCCGAGAAAAACATTCGCTTGACTTCAATGTTGTGATGGAGATCAAACTTTTGCATGATCCCTTCAAGAGTAAACAAATGATCTTCTTACCTCGTTGGTGATACTCTTGTGCCTAGAAAAAGATACCATGAGCTTTGTTGTCCTACTACTATGCCCAAAATAAGGGATCTAAGTTAACAAATATTGTGTTGTCCTTCTATCATTACTAGAACAAGAGATTAATCTCAACCTAAACCATCACTCCCTTTCCATTGTGACAAAATCAAGGATTAAGGTCTCAGAGAAATTTTCTACCCAAATAGATATTAATCATTACATGATTTGTTTCCAAAACAATGATTAACCCTCATAGAACTCATTTCCATGGATAGAAATCATGTGCCAATACCAAAGAGAAAAATAGACGGATGTCAACTAGGGTGGAATCTTTCACCACCAAAATTGACAAAAGAGAGAGAGGTATTAAAACCTTCAGAGATAATGTGCAAAAAAAAACGAATTGATGCACACTTGATGATCCAAAATTAATTCATCCCTCTCATATTTATAGATTTCCTAGAGGGGTATCTTCTTCCTTAATCATTGAGTAGACTTTACTTCAAACCCCAAATTTGGGTTTTTCGTGCCTAACTGCCCCAAATCTTGCCCAACAATGGATATATTTGGGGTTTCTCCCCTTTATGGAGGACTATAGCCTATGGGGATGGATAGGCTATTACGTCCCATTTGTCCTTAATTTGTAGAGGATGTTACAACAAATCATTCCAATTAATGGTTGAATGCTAGCCACAAATGTAATGGCCAATATTCATTGTTTTACAATTGTATTTAATTCATAATTCAAGATAGGTTGGGCATACCAATGAGACATATTATTAGGTATATGTTTTCCTATTATCCCACTTAGGAGAATTCCTTAATCTTTCAACAAATCGATACTATTATTAAGCACTAATCCATGTAAATGATTTTACCCAAAACTAATGATCGCAACTTTGTGTTCTTGGCATTCTACTCAACAGTTGGCACTTGTAGCTATAGATCCAAGGGTTGTGTGTACATGTTCTCTTCAAGACAAAGATGATTCCTTCTATGAAGACAAAATATCAATGTCTTTACCAACAATATTTCATATCCACAATCTTGTGATACCTTTCTGTTACTGATGGCTCCAAGGCTTTAACATATATCAATTTCAAGAAATTTATTTCCATGTTTTCTCATAAATTGATTCCTCTATTTTAAATGCATATTCAAAAAAACCTAAGAAAACCTTGCTAGCAAACCAATAATTGTTCCTGAATCAATATTTACTTGGCCACCCTTTCAACACAGATCTTTGGGTGAATTCTCCACATGCTCCATCAATCTTTTGATACCACAATTTTCAGTAGTTTAGAAATCCCCTTTTCCAATTAATGAAAATTACGAACACTGATCGTAGCTACATTTTCCAATAGTATGAACAACTCAAGAATGAGGCTTCTTTGCACTAATCAAATGAAGGTTTACACAAATCAATAATTTTGAAAACAACATATAAACCCTAGGTACACCTTTGAGAGACTACAAAAAACACCAGTCAAAATAAAGAGGCATCCAACAATGACAAGGTTAACCGTCTATAATTGTTAGGAAAGTCTACTAATGTAGATTTTCATGATAATGACTTGGTGCCATTGTCAAGTTATTTGTCAATCATTGGATATCTATAATGAAATGAGAGATATTTTCTTGCTTAGTTTTCAAGATTCAAATCTCCCTCTGAATCCAAGGACTAGTCACAGACTTTGTTTTCATATTATAACTTATTTTATCCCAAACAGTCTTATGTATGTACTTTCAATTCTCTCTGAAGAGATCATAAAATAATAGTTAAAATAAAGCAATGAAAATAAAGCAAGAGACTAGATTTACTAAAGAAATCAATAATAGTAAAAGAAGAAAGATAGAGAATTGATATTTTATGGATAACAAAAACTCCCTCTTGATCTTGTACTTATCAACATCATCTATCTAGAAATCACTAGGGTTATTCTTTATTTCAACAACTCATCCGTGGGTTTTGTCCAAAACCCTAGGCATTTTCTTATTAAGCCTTTATAAGTTTGCAAACCTTAGAAATGAAAACTTTCATTGCACATGTAAGAACCTAATATAGGGTTTTTATCTAAATACCCTAAATTTATTTATGCATAATCCATTATCCATATTAGGGCTTTTATCACAACCCTAGTGTCAAACATTTTAATATATATTTTTCACCGAGATTAGATTACTCAAGGGTATTGTCCAAAAAACCTAGAAAATCAACCAAACCCTAACTCCTTGTATAGCATATTCCTGAGCTTCACAAAATCGCATGTTTTATCCAAGTAATCTAAATCGTGTATTACATCAAATTCTTCTTGAGAAATATATCCTTTTAGTGAGCCAACTCATATCCCAAAAAAATCATCTAGATCAAAGTTACCAAAACACAATAGCTTCTAGTCAAGATTTGGGATACTTCACGTCAAATTTTGATACTTTCCCCTGTTAAGGTAAACATTTATTTTGAATCATATATACTCATATTTCAACAGATTTCCTCTTCATGCTTTCTATATCAACTTTTATTTATCAACATCATCTTTGATCTTATAGGATCAGACCAATCAACATAATATCATAGTTCTTCATTTTGTTGCTAGAGGATGTTGTCATTTTACATGACCTTCTTGACCACAAGATTCCTTTCCAATATTCAAATAATATATTTTGAATAGTATTGTATTAATTCTCTTTTGGTGAGCTTCTTTCCTTATTGTTGCCATCTAGTTCACTTCTTTGATACATACTCCAAAGTGCCCCCTTCTTTCTTGGTTTTTGTATTCTTGTATATCATCCTTGTCCCCATCATTGTCAAGGAGTCATCATCGAACACAAGTATTGCAACATTTTTTTCTTACATCCTTCTCATATTTCTTCCACAAGTTTGATGAATTTCATTATGTGTTCGAAATTCTCACTGGCAAGTACAACCAAGAACAATATACAAGGGAAAGACAATAGAATCAAGAAGGCATTTATCTCTTAGGAGGATGATGTCAATACTGTCATTCTAGGGTTTTTTTTGTTATAAAGAAAGAAATTATCTAGGGTTTATAGGGTCTTCTAATTCAAATCCTTGCTAAGGTTCTTAAACCCTAGGTTCTTCATTTGCAAATTCTTAATGCAAACCCTAGAAATCATGCATACTTTTTTCAAATTTTGTATACTAAATGGTTAATCGCAAAACCCTAGAGACATCGCTTCTATTCATGAAATTTCAAATGTATGAGAGGGAATGCTAAGGACCTTTTCATCGTGCATTGCAAATTTTCAAGAGATAGAAGGGAAAAGTTTACGTTCCTTGCTCAAACTTTACCTTATTCACATATTCTTCAATTTATAAGGTAACAAATATGCTTCAATTCTTACAAAAATATTATGAGATAATAAGTTGATTTCACTGATGTAGTGGATTTATTTTATGTCTAGATGCTTTTCATATATTAGCTCCATGAACTTCAGATATATTGTAGCTTTTGGTCCCTTTAACAAAGTGATATTTTGCAATTTTAATAGTCAAATGCATGCTTTTTATTAGGATTCCATATATGCTTGGATAGTTTTACATGCCTTTCTTTGGATCCTGACTAGGGTAAATATCTCTGACTGATGTAAGGATAAATTACATCACTTCATATTAGTGATGATGCCCATGTTGATGTCATTCTTTGTGTTATTTTTATTTCAGCCATACAAATGATATATCTGTTATATCTTTGTTATGGAGATGATTCGTACTAGTTAAATGTTGCAAAGCCATAAACCAGCCTAGATCCATCTTAACTTTGGATCTATCAAGCGCTGAGAGGGATCAAATCTCTAGAGGTGCAAACCTCTTTTTTTGATTGCAAAACTTGAGGAAAGGTTTGCACCTCGAGAGATTTGATCCCTCTCGGTGCTTGATAGATCCAGAGTTAAGATGGATCTAGGCTGGTTTCAGTCGTGTGTGGCCAAGGAAAATCTATCGAAAATATGATTAATTTTATCAATAATATGTAAATACAGATAATATAAATATAATCATTTTATATATGCTAAATATGTCTGATATTTATCTGGTCATTTTAATTTTAAAATTTTATTAGTTACCTCAGTTTTTTGAGATGATAAATATTGTTGATAAATCTAATGACGAAATATTTTTTTTGAATGCAAAGTGACAATGTAATAGTGTTGAATGATAGAAAATGAAAATAATAAGAATGTAGTCAATTACAAATAGTCTTCATTGTGATCAATCTCAAATTATTTTCTTTTTCTATTCTTAATGTCAACCTTGTTAGTTTTGTCATCTTTTCATATCGATTATATGAAAAGGACAATTGAAATAATAAACCATTTAAATATTTAGCTTGAACTATTGTACTAAACATCATACGTTGTCTCTCTTTCTCTTCAATATTAATAGCTTGAAATACTATAACACAAATATTAATGTAAATTGTTAATAATTTTGTGTGCTTACACTAAAATCAATGCACAATCTTAATCCAATCACTTTAAAATTAATGTACCATCAATGTACATCAAATCAGAAATCAACGTCTACACTGAAATCAATGCACCTAATGCAAACAATCAAATAAGATTACAAAACAACATCTACACTGAGATCAATGCATCTAATGTAGGTAATCAAATAAGATTAGAAATCAACATCTATATTGAAATCAATGGATCTAGTGCAAGTAATAAAATAGGATTAGAAACCAACATCTACACTGATATCAATGAATCTAGTGCAAGCAATCAAATAGGATTATAAATCACCATCTACTTCCCTATCTCCCCCCTCAAACTACATCTCTTTTTCCCTCCATCTCTCCACTCTCTCACATCCTCCCTCTTCCTTCCTCTCTCTCCATTTATTTCCCACATATATATCTCCCTCTCTCTTCACCCTCCAACTATGTTACTCTCTCTCTCTCTCTTTCTCTCTCAACATCTACACTAAAATCAATGCATATAGTGCAAGAAAAATAAGATTAGAAATCACCATCCACACTGAAATCAATGCATCAAGTGCAAGAAATCATCTTCCCTCTCTCCCCCCTCCAACTACATCTCTCTTTCCCTCCATCTCTCCTCCTCTACACTGAAATTAATGCGTCTTGTGCAAGCAATCAAATAGGATTATAACTCACCATCTACTTCCCTATATCCCCCCTCGAGCTACATCTCTCTTTCCCTCCATCTCTCCACTCTCTCACATCCTCCCTCTTCCGTCCTCTCTCTCCATTTCTTTCCCACATATATATCTCCCTCTCTTTTCACCCTCCAACTATGTTACTATATCCCTTCCTCTCTCCTTCTCTCCATATCTCCTTCTTTATCTCTTTATCTCATCCCAAAACATATACACACTCTCTCCATATCTCCCTTGTCACTTCATCTCTCTCTCCACTTCTCACTCTCTATGTAATCCTTCTTCCCTCCCTCTCTTCCCCTCCAACTCCATCTCTCCATCCTTCCATCTCCCTCCCTCTCTCCTCCTCTCTCTCGTCCTTCCTCTCTCTCCCCCCTCTCTCTCTCTCTCTCTTTCTTTGCCCTCCAATTTTCTCTCTTCCCCCATAACTCTTTTCCTCTCTCTCATGTCCTCTCTCTTGTCCTTTCTCTCCTACCTTCCTCTATCTTTCTCTCTCTCTCTCTCTCTCTCTTTGCAATCCAATTATCTCTCTCTCTCTCTCTTTGCAATCCAATTCTCTCTCTCTCTCTCTCTCTCTCTTTCTCTCTCTCTCTCTTTTCCTTCCAATCCTCTTTCCTCCCCCAACACACACACACACACTCTCTCTCTCAACATCTACACTAAAATCAATGCATATAGTGCAAGAAAAATAGGATTAGAAATCACCATCCACACTGAAATCAATGCATTGAGTGCAAGAAATATCTTCCCTCTCTCCCCCCTCCAAATCCATTTCTCTTTCCCTCCCTCTCTCCACTCTCTCACATCCTCTCTCTCTTCCTTCCCCTCTATCCATTTCTCTCCCACATCTATCTCTCTCTATATCTCCCTCTCTCTCCCTCTCTTCACCCTCCAACTATGTTATTATATCCCTCCCTTTCTCATTCTCTCCCCATTCCCTCCATATCTCCTTATTTTTCTCTTTATCTCACCCCCAAACATACACATACTCCTCTATTTCTCCCTTGTCACCCCGTCTCTCTCTCCACTTCTTTCTCCCTATGTAAATACATTATTTTGGATCCAGAGTTTGATATTATCTGTATTTACACTGAAATCAATGCATCTAGTGAAAGTAAGAAAATAAGATTAACATCTACACTGATATCAATGCATCTAATGTAAGCAATCAAATAGGATTATAAAACATCATATTAATGTACATTGTTAATAATTCTGTGTGCTCACACTGAAATAAATGCACAATCTTAATCCAGTCACTTTAAAATTAATGTAACATCAATGTACATCCAATTACATCAAATTAGAAATCAATGTCAACACTGAAATCAATGCACCTAATGCAAACAATCAAATAAGGTTACAAAACAACATATACACTGAGATCAATGCATCTAATGCAGGTAATCAAATAAGATTAGAAATCAACATCTATATTGAAATCAATGGATCTAGTGCAAGTAATAAAATAATATTAGAAACCAACATTTACACTGATATCAATGCATCCAGTGCAAGCAATCAAATAGGATTATAAATCACCATCTACTTCCCTATCTCCCCCCTCGAACTATATTTCTCTTTCCCTCCATCTCTCCACTCTCTCACATCCTCCCTCTTCCTTCCTCTCTCTCCATTTCTTTCCCACGTATATATCTCCCTCTCTCTTCACCCTCCAACTATGTTACTCTCTCTCTCTCTCTCTCTCTCAACATCTACACTAAAATCAATGCATATAGTGCAAGAAAAATAGGATTATAAATCACCATCCACACTGAAATCAATGCATCGAGTGCAAGAAATCATCTTCCCTATCTCCCCCCTCCAACTACATCTCTCTTTCCCTCCATCTCTCCTCCTATACATTGAAATCAACATCTACACTGAAATCAATGCATCTAGTGCAAGCAATCAAATAGGATTATAAATCACCATCTACTTACCTGTCTCCCCCCTAAACTACATCTCTCTTTCCCTCCATCTCTCCACCCTCTCACATCCTCCCTCTTCCTTCTTCTCTCTCCATTTATTTCCCACATATATATCTCCCTCTCTCTTCACCCTCCAACTATGTTACTATATCCCTCCCTCTCTCCTTCTCTCCATATCTCCTTCTTTATCTCTTTATCTCACCCCAAAACATATGCACACTCTCTCCATATCTCCCTTGTCACTTCATCTCTCTCTCCACTTCTCACTCTCTATGTATTCTTCCCTCCCTCTCTCCCCCTCCAACTCTATCTCTCCATCCTTCCATCTCTCCTTCTATCTCCCTCCCTCTCTCCTCCTCTCTCTCGTCCTTCCTCTCTCTCTCCCCCCTCTCTCTCTCTTTCTTTGCCCTCCAATTTTCTCTCTTCCCCCATAACTCTCTTCCTCTCTCTCATGTCCTCTCTCTTGTCCTTCCTCTCCTACCTTCCTCTATCTTTTCCTCTCTCTCTCTCTTTGTAATCCAATTATCTCTCTCTCTCTCCCTCTCTCTCTCTCTTTTCCTTCCAATCCTCTTTCCTCCCCCAACACACATACACACACACTCTCTCTCTCTCAACATCTACACTAAAATCAGTGCATATAGTACAAGAAAAATAGGATTAGAAATCACCATCCACACTAAAATCAATGCATCAAGTGCAAGAAATCATCTTCCCTCTCTCCCCCCTCCAACTCCATCTCTCTTTCCCTCCCTCTCTCCACTCTCTCACATCCTCTCTCTCTTCCTTCCCCTCTATCCCTTTCTCTCCCACATCTCTCTCTCTCTACATCTCCCTCTTTGTCCCTCTCTTCACCCTCCAAATATGTTACTATATCCCTCCCTCTCTCATTCTCCCCCCATTCCCTCCATCTCTCTTTATTTTTCTCTTTATCTCACCCCCAAACATACACATACTCCTCCATTTCTCCCTTCTCACTCCCTCTCTCTCTGCACTTCTTCCTTCCTATGTAAATACATTACTCTGGATCCAGAGTTTGATATTCTCTATACTTACACTGAAATCAATGCATTTAGTGTTAGTAAGAAAATAAGATTAGAAACCAACATCTACACTGATATCAATGCATCTAGTGCAAGCAATCAAATAGGATTAGAAATCACCATATCAAAAGTTTACATTACTCTTGATCTATCAAAATTTACATTAGAAATCACCGTACACACTGAAATCAATGCATCAAGTGCAAGAAATCGTATTCCCTCTCTCCCCCCTCCAACTCCATCTGTCTTTCCCTCCCTCTCCACTCTCTCACATCCTCTCTCTCTTCCTTCCCCTCTATCCCTTTCTCTTCCACATCTATCTCTCTCTCTCTCTCTCTCCCTCTCTCTCCCTCTCTTCACCCTCCAACTATGTTACTATATCCTTGCCTCTCTCCTTCTCCCCCCATTCCCTCCATCTCTCCTTATTTTTCTCTTTATCTCACCCCAAACATACACATATTCTCTATTTCTCCCTTGTCACTCCCTCTCTTTCTCCACTTCTTACTCTCTCTATGTATTTCTTCTTCCCTCCCTCTCTCACCCTCCAACTCCATCTCTATATCCCTCCCTCTCTCTTCCTATCTCCCTCCCTCTCTCCTCCTTTCTCTGTTCCTTCCTCTCTTTCCCTTCCTCTCCTACCTCCCTCTCTCTTCCCTCATCTCTTTTCTCTCTCCCTCTCTCTCTTTCCCTCCAATATAAAATGGAAGAGAAATAGAAAAACATGGCATTTGGCCCACTGTGTTAAATTTATATATGTAGGGAGAGAAGTGATTTTTCATTAGGGCCGACATTAGATTAATTAGATTAAATTTTAAATGTTAAATACTTAACATTATTTTTACATTTACGTTTACATGTTTATTGTTACCCGAGATAGGCAATGCATATAGTGTACTTTAATTTGGCCCATGGTATTTAGCTAAGGATTCACCTAAATAAAACCACTTTTTGAGTGTTCCTAAATATAAATAGGATTATGGAGTAAATATAAAAGGACGTTTTATTTATTTACCATACCTATGGTTTATTTAAATTCTATTTATTTACCATACCTCTTTTATAAATATGGTATTTGGCCCATGGTATTTAGCCCATGGTATTAAAGTGGTACATTTCTATACACTCGGACATATCAAAAGTTTACATAATTAAATTTAATAATATTAATATTATAATATAATAATGTGAATTTTAGAATTAATAATAATATTAATCTTAATATTAGGGTTAATAATGTTTTTTTGGCATGTATTAATAATAATTTGGCCCATGGTATTTAGCTCAAGATTCACCTATATAAAATCACTTTTTGATGTTCATAAATATAAATAGGATTATGGAGTAAATATAAAAATCCTTTTTATTTATTTACCATATATATGGTTTATTTATATTTTATTTATTTACCATACCTCTTTTAAAAATATGGTATTTGGCCCATGGTATTCAGCCCATGGTATTAAAGTGGTAAATATATCAAAAGTTTACATTATTCACATGACATCTACACATCTATATACACTCCGACATATCTAAAGTTTACATTACACACATTACATCTACACCTCTATATATTGGGCCCGACATATCAAAATTTTACATTACACACATTACATCTACACATCTATATATATTGGGCCCGACATATCAAAAGTTTACATTACACACGTTACATCTACACATCCCTATATACTGGGCTGTAGAGCGCCTCTCGGCGCAATTACACACGTTACATCTACACATCCCTATATATTGGGCTGTAGAGCACCTCTCGGCGCAATAATATTAATATTATAATATAATAATGTGAATTTTAGAATTAATAATAATATTAATCTTAATATTAGGGTTAATAATGTTTTTTTGGCATGTATTAATAATAATTTGGCCCATGGTATTTAACTCAAGATTCAAATAAATAAAATCACTTTTTGATGTTCATAAATATAAATAGGATTATGGAGTAAATATAAAAATCCTTTTTATTTATTTACCATATATATGGTTTATTTATATTTTATTTATTTACCATACCTCTTTTAAAAATATGGTATTTGGCCCATGGTATTCAGCCCATGGTATTAAAATGGTAAATATATCAAAAGTTTACATTATTCACATGACATCTACACATCTATATACACTTCGACATATCTAAAGTTTACATTACACACATTACATCTACACCTCTATATATTGGGCCCGACATATCAAAAGTTTACATTACACACATTACATCTACACATCTCTATATATTGGGCCGGACATATCAAAAGTTTACATTACGCACGTTACATCTACACATCCCTATACACTGGGCTGTAGAGCCCCTCTAAGCGCAATCATTGTTGTAATGTTTGCCATACGTATCATTGTCAAGTAAATTCTTGGATCACTATTATACTGCCATATATATTGTTGTCAACTCATTTTCAAAGAGACAAGTAATGTTGCCATACGTATCATTGTCAAGTAAATTCTTGGATCACTATTATACTGCCATATATATTGTTGTCAACTCATTTTCAAAGAGACAAGCTATAATTCTAGTTGTCACAAGGGTTCATGAAATAATGTCAAGTTATTGTCAAGGAGGCTACCTATTCCCGATTATAATATCACTAAGAAATACCAGTCCACTTTCGTACAAGGATTCTAAATAGGGATTTGACTCAATTACAAATATTTGACTCAATAAACCCTATGAGCATGAGAACATTCTTTGAATAGTAATGATAATAATTTATTTTTTCATTTTCATTTTTATTTTTACTTAATGATACAAGTACAAGAATAATTATGAAGATTGAACCTAGTTGCGTTTTCTATTACCATTGACAAACGGAGCATTAAAAAAAGAGGTGCATGATAGAAGCTTAAAAATTTATGACTTGCAACCAGAATTTTGGCCAAATGATATATGACAGTTTTGCGATTATGTGGGTGATTATATATTTTGTTTCTTTGATTTAAATTCCATGTTCGTGATAAAATCTAGTTTTTCAAAAAGAGTGAATGTGAGCAACATTCCAAACACTATTTTTACTTTCATTTAGCAGTGCAGTGCAACGCTTGCTTCTGCCAAAGTTTCTCCAAATCAAATCTCACAGATCCCCATTACACATTATTATTAAATCAGAAATAAAAAGAACTTGCAATAGCCATTACGATTCTTGCACTCAAAGCCAAAAACCTTGGATCAATATTGAATAAAACAAGCATAACTGTAATAAAAATTAAAGACGAGAAATGCCTATATTGACCTGCAATCAAGAGCCCAAAAGCTGCAGAAATATGACTTCGGGCTCTGCTCCTGTAGTCCTCTGCAAAACCATGCACATTGTTTTTTATTTAAGCTATTTCTTTTATTTACATGTTTTCTTCTCCAACAGAAAGAGTTTTAAATCTGAGAATGAGATGAAAGAGAAAGAAAGAAAATACTAAATACCTTGGTTATAACAATCTCTGGTGGTATTGATTCCATTTCTGTAGACACAAGTGAATGAATTATACATCCACGTGAAGTTGCAGATGCCTTTTCTTTGCTCGCAGTTTACGTAGGCGGTGGGGAAATTGTTATTAACTGATATTTTGAAAAGGAAAGCAACGAGTTTGCATCGGTTGTGAATTGACTAGATTAAAAAGATCATGTATGAATGATACTTGGGCTTCAACCATGCCAAAAGATTGGCTAAAAAAATAGAAAACTAGGGAAGAAAATCAAGCAGTCACAAAAAAATTATGTTCTCATCCAAGTCAAACTACACCTTTAAGTCAAAAAAGTCAAAGTGATGGGAGGATAGATCGAATCAATTTATAGGACTAATATTGTATTCATTATTTTTGTATGTTTTTATATGTCCTTCAATTAAATTCTTATCTTGATACCTATTCTTTAACATTTTTTAGAATATTTCACTGCTATAATTATATTATATCATATTGTGGTAGGTTAATCCACGTGGAAAAGATTCTGAACAAATAATAATTTTGCTTTACATTTAATGTGAAATTTTAATTATTTGTCTATATAATCGAAATAATAACTTTTCTTTTGTTGAAATGTTTAGTTTGAGCACCATAATGATGATGTTTTCGATGAGGAAGACTTGTGGTCATCTCCCAACCTCGAGGTTACAATAAGAAAGTATGTGACTAAAATGAACAAACAAATTATGGAGTTGATTCGTAATAAGGATGGCAATCTTATGACGAAGGCTAAGATCAATAAGTCAAAAAAATATTTTCAATCATGCAAGGTAATAACCATATTTTAAAGTGAGTTTTTTTTCTCATTATGTATAAGTTTAATTTTGAAAGTTTGTATTTTAACTTTTACATTATTTAATCAAAAAAGTATTTTCTTTCTTATAGAGTTATTTTGAGGAACTTTCCCCCCCACAATAGTCAGTTGATCCCCAGCTTGGTGTTGGTACTAGTGGAATTGACGAGACACAACATGAATGTTTCATCAACACCTGCACCCAACATATATCTGTGAGGCATTTGTTCACTAATCCACCTTTGAGTGGTCATGGTACTAGTACTGACATTGGCTCCACACCATTGGTCGTGACAAATGAGCACATGACCCTTGAGCCAAACATGCAACCTGGATCTAGATCACATCGTGACAAAGGTGACCCTAGCATTGATGACATTATAGGTTCATTTCCTGGAGCATCACGTATTAAGAGCATGGGGAAAATTGACTGCACATTTTTGGTGAATGGCGAAGGAATTCCAATAAAAACAACAAAAAATCCTGGTATTTTTTTATGCTTTAATTTTTCATGTTTTCTATCTAAAACATAAGTCATCTATATTATTATTTTCAAACTAATGATTTTATATTTTTTTCATGTAGGTAACAACTTGTTTGACACAAAAGTGGATGACAAAGGGTTAGATATTTTTGGGCCCACCATACAACCATACATGTAAGGTGGAATTACCAATATTCCAACCTTAAAAAGAGCTTATGAACTACCTTGAAGATCTATTCAGGGTAGATACCTTCAATAAAACC
This sequence comes from Pinus albicaulis, assembly GCA_034641835.2. Classification (NCBI taxonomy): domain Eukaryota; kingdom Viridiplantae; phylum Streptophyta; class Pinopsida; order Pinales; family Pinaceae; genus Pinus; species Pinus albicaulis. The sequence continues at coordinate 738,938,779 of CM076582.1, forward strand.
AAGGTCATTGCCGCAATCGGAAAACAATTAAAATATCTATGAAAGCACTATAGGAAAAATTGATATAAAACCCTACGTATGAGCTCCCTCCCATGATTCCTGATATGGAATGGAAGGGCCTCATTGAGGATGAAAATGATAAGGAAATTAGAAAAGAAGGGAAAACACCACCTATTCAAGCAAGGTAAAAATTACATCTTGAATTCAATATGTTTAATTTTCTTTAGATTTGAACAAAATTGTAGTGTAAAACATATTTGAAACTTTTCATAGGTTCCCGTACACTTCGAAGGCAACCAAGGCAAGGCTTAAGAAATATGGGAAAAAACAAATGAGGCTAGTGTGGCTATTTGAAGATACATGCATGAATTATAAGTACCCAAAAATTCTTAACAATATTATTTGTAATATCGCCTTCCAACATTATGGTAATTGCGCTAGCAAATAACAAAAATCAATACTCTCATGTAATGCAGGGTGTTGTATTCGGAACTGAAGCTGCGTTGTAAAATATTTTTGATGTAGAAAAAGACATATTGATGTATAAATCTTTTGAATGAGTTCTTGCATACTTTTTTGTACTTATGTTAGAAAAATGTGAAATATACTTGGTTATAAGTTGCGAGAGGATTAATGTTAACAAATAAGTTTCTTTATCAATTTTTTTTTTTGGCTAGTGTGTATACATGAACTTTAATGTGTTCGTATCAACTTTTTTTTATAGTAGATAGATTTGATAATGGGGAATGGAGAGTAATGTGAGGGGGGTGGGGGGGGGGTGGGGAGGGAGGGGCCATAAGAGCTTCCACCTTCACTTGGTTGGCCATGCTCAGTAGATAATGATTTGGATAGTCTTGGAGCAAACCTCCCTCATTCCAACAAACAAACAATCAAGTCAATGTTGACTTAGTTGCTGTTCCTTCAAATTGAGGAATTTTTCTTCAAGATTTGGCTACTCCAATAAATTATTCTTGAAACTAAGAGGAGCTCATTTAGGTATCCATGTGCCTCAGTATTTTCTAATTTTTATTTAGTCATAAAAATGTTTCTTAATTTACATTATTATTTTTCTTATTTGTTATCTACCTTTAACATATTTTATGTGCATTGCGGGTATTCTTATTCCATAACGTTTTCATCCACCAATGTAACATGGTTGGAAATAAAGTGAATGACTTGCTCCTCTTGAGTAGTGATTCCTTGTCAGGATTTCACCCTACCTTTTGCATTTCAATTTTGATCCTCCTTTATTGTCAATTATTTGCTAGTCAGTTGTTAGTTATTTGTTAGTTATTATAGTGCTTGGAGTCTTGAGAGAAGGAGCTCAAAAGTTTTCTTGCAAATTGTTTGTGTTGTCAAATATTTCATTGTGCTAAAACTGTTCATGATTTTCTAGGTCTGGAAATGCAAATGTCTGGAAGATATTTACAGACCTTTTTTCACTACTTTCCATTGACAACAATATTAGTGAGTATACTTTTGAATGTTATAATAGATGTGGAAGTCAGTCAACTGATTTTTTTGAATGTCATGTGCCCGTTATGCTTCTGCTACTGAAGATGGTTCCTTCTTGCAAACATTCTATTATTATTATTTTTTTTTGTAAGCTAGCACCCACGATGGAATATGACCAATTGTATATTAGGGATAAGTCCTTGTATCTATGTCTCTTTCACTTTGTGATATGAATCCATTGTAGGTGTATACGTTTTATTAACAAGAATCAACACTAAAAAGGTAATCTATAATACTTCAAACTACCAATTCCTCCAATATACAGGTCTTCTATAAGACTAGAAAGTCCTATGGCTATGAAAAACTCTTCCATATCATCCTTTTGCTTCCAAACCCTAGGTAGGCCTTTCAATCCCACTGACACGAAAGAGACAAAGAGCACATAAACAAGAAACTAATCAAACCATCACTCATATAGGAAAGACACCAAATACTTGTATTTTTCAAATAATCAACCCCTTCTTAATTCGTGGACTACATGCATCCACTTTGTAGCTTCATCCTACAATCTTGTAAGACAACCTCATTAAAATCATTATGCATGGGTTAGGGTTTTAATTACTTTATAGAAGAATAAATCAGTCCTAGGAAACAAACCCTAGATCCTTATAATTCAACCCTTAGCTACATTTCACTGATCAACATACTCATATAATCAATACCTTTTCTTTCAGCTTCCTCTAAACTCACTAGGGTTCAAATTAGCAGGATCCCAAATGATAAGACCCTAGATTCAACAATCAACCACTAGATGTACTTGAAATCATCTTAAGAAATCAGGCTCAGTAACTAAGTGACTATCAGTACTAATATTAATAAAAGAGATGAAATATTTATCCTTTTAAGAAAAGTAAGCCCCCTCTTAAACTTGAGCTACATGATCATTTTTCACAATATATCATTCCCAAGAGCTAGGGATTCTTTCAACAATAATAAAGTTTTCCTTAATCATACTTTGCAAGGGTCAATAACCAAATCCTCAGAACTTGCCAATATATCACAATTGAAAGTTCTACCAGAATACATACGTTATTTTCAAATTGCAAAATTGCTAACCATATGACTTCCAAGTGTTCGAATTCTAGTGTAGCTAACCATATGACTTAAAAGTACTAATTCCTTCACTATACATGTATTTTAAAGACTATAAATTCATCTAGCTATGCATCACACATTCATGTCATCCTTTTTCTACCAACCCCTAGGTTGTCCTTGTAATCCCCTTTGACATGAAAGAGACAAATAGCACACAGACAATAAACTAACCAAAACCATCAATCAAGGAGGAAAGACACAAAATACTTATCTCTCGAACATAATCAACCCCTTATTTATCCATGGACTTCGGGAATCCACTTTCTCTGCTTCATCCAACAATCTTGTAAGACAACCTCATTCATAACATAAAACATAGGTTAGGGTTTTTGTTAGCGAAAGAAATCAATCCTAGGGTACAAACCCTAGATCCTTTTACGTCAACCCTTAGCTACATAACATATTCAAATTATCAAGACCTTGTCTAAAGTCTTCCTCTCAACACACTAGGGTTCTAGATTCCTAATCAACAAGAGCTCAAATTCCAAAACCCTCGATTATTTCAATGATCAATCATAAGTTTTCCTCAACATCATTAAGTAAAAGACTATCAATAACAATAATAAAAAAGAAAGTAAATACTTATCCTTTCAAGCAAAATCAACTTCCTCTTAAACTTGAGCTATATGATCATATTTTCATATCTTCCATTCCCACGAGCTAGGGCTCCTACTGAAGGTTTTGTTAATCATACTTTGCAAGGGTTAATATCCAAGTCCCTAGAACCTATTAATCTATCACAACTGAAATTTCTACAAGAATGCATATATTAGTTACAAATTCCAAAATTTTTGACCATATGCCTTCTATGAAGATTCACCAATTTTTTGATTCACAAGAGAGAATACTCTTATCTATTCAATGTACCCATACATACCCTTATCCTTCAAAATATCTCTAACAATATAATAAAGAACATACATCTAAACAAGGAAACATTAACACATAATCATGCTTATAACTAAAACAATTAAAAACAATATACATACCTTTTTAGCTCATACTTATAATCCTTTTTTCACAATAGGTGTAGGATATCATCCCACACTAGAGACACCTTTGACTCTTAATCATTGAACCACTTAAAATTCTTTCAAGATGTCGATATGGCTCTTCGTGGTTCACATGGATTTCATATTCATATCAAGGTGATCTACCAAAATCTCACAAGATTTTCCTTCATTGTAATGAGGTCAAATTCAAAAAACTTTCCTCAAGTTCTCACATTTTGTATTTCAGAGTTGTTCACTTTCACATTATATGAAGACACAACATTGCACTAGTTGTCACATAATGAAAACTTGAATTCTCTCATAGTGAATACACTTTAGGAATATCAATTCCATATAGAGATTAGCTTCAGGAATATAAAACCTTAAAACACAAATAGTTTTCTTCAGGGATCTTGGGGCCTACTACATCTCAACCTAGTTCAAACTTGAGTACGTCTTATCCTTCATCAAGAAAAACATTTCACTAGGTCTCGGCCTAGTCTCATAGTTATGATTAATTCTAACCTTTAAGTTTTGGCCTAAATGGAAATAAGGGCATAAGGTTACAATCAAAAAATTTGAACCTAAATCAAGAATTTAGAGCAACACCAGGTGAAGTTTGAATCTTCACCTACAAGGATCATCCTTCTTCAAACTTTATGTATGTCATGGCTCAAACTTTTGAACTTCACAACTATAGAAATGTAGCTCAATCTTACAACAGAGGTATCACAAATCATATTTATGTCACACAAA